>CM062623.1:23224067-23749067 GCA_025617555.3 Puccinia polysora
AGGGTTAAAACCCCTCCAGAATGGATGATGGAGGGTTAAAACCCCTCCAGAATGGATGATGGAGGGTTAAAACCCCTCCAGAATGGATGATGGAGGCTTAAACCCCCTCCAGAATGGATGATGGAGGGTTAAACCCCCTCCAGAATCGATGATGGAGGGTTAAAACCCCTCCAGAATGGATGATGGAGGGTTAAACCCCCTCCAGAATGGATGATGGAGGGTTTAAACCCCCTCCAGAATGGATGATGGAGGGTTAAAACCCCTCCAGAATGGATGATGGAGGGTTAAAACCCCTCCAGAATGGATGATGGAGGGTTTAAAACCCCTCCAGAATGGATGATGGAGGGTTAAACCCCCTCCAGAAATGGATGATGGAGGGTTAAAACCCTTCCAGAATGGATGATGGAGGGTTAAAACCCTTCCAGAATGGATGATGGAGGGTTAAAAACCCTTCCAGAATGGATGATGGAGGGGTTAAAACCCTTCCAGAATGGATGATGGAGGGTTTAAAGCCCTTCCAGATTGGATGATGGAGGGTTAAAACCCTTCCAGAATGGATGATGGAGGGTTAAAAACCCTTCCAGAATGGATGATGGAGGGTTAAAACCCCTCCAGAATAGATGATGGAGGGTTTTATCAATTTATTTATTTATCTATTTATCTATTTATATATTTATTCATTTATTTATTCATGCATTGTGCACAGTTGCTGTGCATTGTGCACAGTTTCTGTGCATTGTGCACAGTTGCTGTGCATTGTGCACAGTTGCTGTGCATTGTGCACAGTTGCTGTGCATTGTGCACAGTTGCTGTGCATTGTGCACAGTTGCTGTGCATTGTGCACAGTTGCTGTGCATTGTTTTCAGTTTCTGTGTATTGTGCACAGTTCCTGTGCGTTTTGCACAGTTGCTGTGCATTGTGCACAGTTGCTGTGCATTGTGCACAGTTACTGTGCATTGTGCACAGTTACTGTGCATTGTGCACAGTTGCTGTGCATTGTGCTCAGTTACTGTGCATTGTGCACAGTTGCTGTGCATTGTGCTCAGTTGCTGTGCATTTTGCACAGTTGCTGTGCATTGTGCACAGTTGCTGTGCATTGTGTACAGTTGCTGTGCATTGTGCACAGTTGCTGTGCATTGTCCACAGTTGCTGTGCATTGTGCACAGTTGCTGTGCATTTTGCACAGTTGCTGTGCATTGTGCACAGTTGCTGTGCATTGTGCACAGTTGCTGTGCATTGTGCACAGTTGCTGTGCATTGTGCACAGTTGCTGTGCATTGTGCACAGTTGCTGTGCATTGTGCACAGTTGCTGTGCATTGTGCACAGTTGCTGTGCATTGTGCACAGTTGCTGTGCATTGTGCACAGTTGCTGTGCATTGTGTACAGTTGCTGTGCATTGTGCACAGTTGCTGTGCATTGTGCACAGTTGCTGTGCATTGTGCACAGTTGCTGTGCATTGTGCACAGTTGCTGTGCATTGGGCACAGTTGCTGTGCATTGTGCACAGTTGCTGTGCATTGGGCACAGTTGCTGTGCATTGTGCACAGTTGCTGTGCATTGTGCACAGTTGCTGTGCATTGTGCACAGTTGTTGTGCATTGTGCATAGTTGCTGTGCATTGTGCACAGTTGCTTTGCATTGTGCACAGTTGTGGTGTATTGTGCACCGTTGTAGTGTATTGTGAACAGTGGCTGTGCATTGTGCACAGTTGCTGTGCATTGTGCATATTTGCTGTGCATTTTGCACAGTTGCTGTTGTGCACAGCTCTTGTGCATTGCGCACAGTCACTGTGAACCAAAAACATGTTAGAAAATGAAAATACCTCCAACTAGAGATTGGACAGAGCTTTAACCAGAGCTTCCTTGATGGCACTTGCTAGCAAGTGCCACTACTTTTTTTGTGGCCCTTACTATCAATTTCTATTCTTCAAGATCCTAATCATTTATTAAACCAGAAATATTTTGCATCAAATGCACTTGTGCAACCAAAAAGTGTTCAAGGATCTCCTTGCACCTTGCGGTTTGAGCTCTCTTTGCTTGGGCATTCCATTCATACACATCTAGGAGTTCTTCATCAGCTCTCTTCTGTCAAATCTGCTGTAGAAAACCCAAGGGATAATGGGATTATATAGCAAATAGCTTGTTGGTAATCACTAGAAGGGGAATTCAGTTTAATACTACTCTTGAATAGATAGAGCTAAGCTAAGACGGTTTTGAATTGCCTGCTGTTCTGAACTATAATTAGTCTTCACAATAATTCTTTTTTAATTAATGGCTGGTTTTCTTTGATACTTGAAATAGGTCTCTAATCAGACCTAGATTAATTATTAATAGATACTTTTAGGAATTGGAAGACTATTCAAAGTTGGATTGGATTATTCCCACGCTTCCACCAATTAATAATCAATAATGTTTGACCTTTTCTGACTATTTCTCCAAATTTTAATTAAATAATTTAAGGGTTGACTAAAAGGTTTTTAACCAGTAGGAGGACCCAAAAATGGGTTTTCCCACAGTGAGCTGGGTGGAAAAAAAAACCTTGGTTGGTTTTTTCTGTTGTGCTCCTCTTTTTTTATAAATTTACTTTTTAAGAAGAACAGGTTTTTCCTCTAAATAATAGGTGCTGAATAACAGTTATTTTCTCAAGAACCCTTCTTCAAGAACACCTGGGGTTGGCTCAAATTGTCAATAACAATTTCTTGTTTTATCCTTTATTTCCTTTTGACTTGATTCTGGTTTACCAATCATCTGGTGCTAGGTAGGTTTGGTATAGGCCATTCTATCATAGGGGCAGATGCCATATGCTGGTGAGAAAACATGTGAAAAAAGCCAAGAGATAGCTATATTTTTTTGTACAAATTTTGATAGACAGGAAAAAATATGAGGAAAAGGCTAGGATTTTTATGCTATGGACGCTTCTGGGTGCTTATCTTTTATAAGAAATGATGCAGAATTTTCCTGCAGCTTGAGTGAATTTTGCTGGTTGGTAAAAGCATGAAACATGTTTGCCAGCTGCAAGCCCTCTTTGGGAACTGACATTGTATAACTTGTGTGGTTGAAGGGGTGAAACACTACTTTAATGGTTTTTTCTGAGGAATCTTCTGAGTTTTCATCATGTATAAAATTTTGCACAAACTACCTGCATGCTGTTTCAATGGAATTAGCTGTAGAGATATAAGGTATGCTGTGTTAGTGCCTGCTCCCTTGGGTGACTTGAGAGTGTGGCTTTCAGGTTTTGTGGGGTTGATATGGTTGCAAACTGAGTATCAGATTGCTTCAGAGGACGGTTCAGAGGCCTTAACTGGTGGTTAAAATTCCAGAAGGGTCATTTGTACCAATTTTTTATTGCTGATTGGTGAGAATTGAGACATAATTGGCTACATGAGCCCCTACTTTTGTTGGTGCATATATGAGTGTTGTATGGTTGGATTGGTGGCAAAATGAGTATCAGAGTGCTTCAGAGGATGGTTCAGAGGCCTTATCTGGTTTTTAAAGTTCTAGAAAGGTCATTTTTACTGAGTTTTTATTGCTGGTTGGTGAGAATTGAGACAAACTTGGATTCATGAGTCCCTACTTCTGTTGGTGTGTATATGTGTGTTGTGTGGTTGGAATGGTTGCAAACTGAGTATTAGAGTGCTTCAGAGGAGGTTTCAGAGGTCCCAAATTGTACTGAGTGATCCAGGAAGGTAGTGTAACTTTGTTTCATGGTACTGGTTGTAGTGTAAAATTGGTACTGGTATTGTTTTAAGTCCTGCTGGTATGGGTATGTTGTTTTGTTGTGTGGTCATTTTAAGCATAATATTGTTCCATTAGATATGCAATTAATGTTTTATTTACTACTTCTTGTGACATAATCTATCCTGTTCCAGGTGTTGGGTTGTTTGTGAAAGGTTTTTTGATATGGTTGAAGGGGGTTATCTGGTGATGGACTTGTGCTTTGAGGTTGGTTTGAGTTCAAAGTATAGTTTATGAGGGGTTTAAAATTTATTTGTGAGTTTAATTTGATTAAAAAAGAAAAATGATTAATAAAAAAATGATTCTGAAGGCTATCCAACAGTTTTGGTTTACCACACCACAATATACCCTCCCCAATCTCTCCATTCATTCATCTTGCATCAGTCTCAATTGGCACCACAACTCAAACCTGGGTTCCCTTGCCTTGGTATCCCATTCCATTTTCCTGAACTCCATCTCTTCTCATTCCATTCCCTTCCTCTCAATTTCCTCCGTTTTCCTCCTCCTGTTCCATTCCATTTCCTCCCTCATTTCCATTCCCTTCTTCCTCCCTTTTTCTGTCTGTGATTGCCTTGGCCACTCTAAAACTTGCACCTTGGACTCCACCTGATTTATCCTAAATTTGGTTGGGGGCCCAAAATACAGTGGTGGTGTACCTTCAAAACTGTGGCAACACTAGAAGAACAATGATTCTATTTAATCATTTATATTCCATTTAATTAGCTTGTATCCAATCTTGCTCACCTGGGTTCTGCACTCCAAGAAACTCAATCTTGGGAACTGGAGGAATGTGATAATTCACTCACAGAGCAGACCTTTGACTTTGACCTTCACTTGTTGAGGCCTTGGGGGTATCTACCATTGGCTTGCTATTCAAAGTTAAAAAATAATCCAATTTCCAAAGTTTACACTGCTTCCACTTGCCTCAAATACAACAAGAAGCACTGCTTTGAAAACAGCAGTTGTTGTGGCCAATACTGCTGTTGCATCAGCAAGACAAGGATGACAAAATAATGAAGTAAAACTTATTTATTTAGTGATTAGTATAATTTTTAAGGGTATACAGTAGGTAAAAACCTTTTGAATCTATGGGAATTCATCAGGAGGCTTGAAGGAACTTGCAGATTTATACCTGGGCAACTGTTATGCTCCAAGTTGAAGAGTAATTATCTTCATGACTTTGACATATCCCTTTACACAGTACCATCTACCTCAGTCCATAAGCTTGACACAAATAAAGCACAACATAAATGGTGCCTTCCTCTTACTACCTCCAGCTTCCATAAAAACCATCCAATCTTGGAAACTCATTCTATACGTGCAAATCTTTGTGATTAACTCTAATCCAGTTGACCATCCATTTGAGCTTTGCATTTCTACTCATGTTTATCTCTAACCCTTGGACTTCCATTCTTGGTCATTCAACTAAACTAGCTTGCACCCATTCCTAGATAGCCACATCAACTTTACAGTTATGCCAATGGACTAGCTCCCTTCCCTCCATAACTATATCCATTCATTTGCACTTTCCTTGCATTTCATTCCTTCCATGTCTTTTCTATTATGTTTCTTGTACCCTCACATTCTCTTGTCTTCTACCTATGGTATAACCTTTGAAAAAACTGTACTATTTATTTCATTTTCCCATTCTGTTCCTGTCATTAATTGCATCACAGCTCTCTATCTGTGGATGACCATCTTTCAATTTGTATCTAGTCACCATTAGCCTAACTTATAAGGGCTATTCTGCCTGCCTAAAGATTGTATCCTCAGTTAGTTAATTTCATAAATTTTTGCATTTTGCTAAGACCAGTCATTACATTAGGCTTTGCCTTGGCTTCCATCCATTGGAACAATTCATCCCCCTTGCTGTTTGTTTAACCATTGAACCCTCAGATCACACCTTTGGGGTTAGCCTTTCTATTTTGCACTCATCTCTTTCACTCAGCCTCATCCCTTTGCACTCACAATCATCTAAAGATTGCCCCATAGTACGTGGGGTGGTTGTGTGACACAGAAAAAAAAAAAGTACTTTGCTACCCTCCACCTCATACCTCACCACTCACCCCATCAAAAAACCCATCCATCTCACCACCCTTACTCACCAGTCCCGTCTTTCCTTCACCTCACCACCACCACCTTCCAAATCTCACCAACTCACCCACCACCTCCACCTCACCAACTCACCATCCACTTCCACCTCACCAATCCCACCCACCCACCCACTTTTCCACCCTCAACCACCACCTCCACCTCCCATCTTCACCAACTCACAAGCTCCTACCCTCCCTTTTACCTCTGGTAAGCCCCCCTCCTCCTCCTCCCCCTTCCCCTTGCAATTGATTTTGAAATAATTGCTGGATCAATTTTCAATCCAGAAATAAATTTGCAATTGATCCAGCAATTGATTTGAAATTGATCCAGCAATTTATTTGCAATTGATTGCACAATCAATTGCTTTGTTTCATATGACTGATTGAGGTTTTTTTTTGTTTCTTTGATGCTTTTGGGGTTGCTTTTGGGATTTTTTTTTCTTTATTTTTATATCACTTATATTCAAGTGATTTTCATTTTTTTTTTTTTTGGGTGGGGGGTTAATTGTTTGGTATGTATGTATGTGTGGGTGACTCATGACAATTTCTTTTTGATTTTGATTTGATTGTTGTTGTTAAGATCAACACAAGGTATGTTATTTTTTTCTTTTAATCACATCATGTATCAATTATTATGATTGCATTACTGACCATCTTTTTTTTTTAAGATCATCAACCAGTATATTTTTTTTTCAATTTTGGTTTATCATCAACCTTGATTATAAGATGAATAATGATTGTTTTTTTTACCTCTTGTTTTGGGGGGTGATGTTAAATTCATGAATCCAGCCGTCTGGAAGCCATGTACACAGCTCCAGGCGTGTGGGAGCCGTGTACATGGCCCCACACTGCCTGTGGGAGTTTTTTAGGGCCCCTCAACGCGTGGGGGCCCGTACACTACTCCATATAATTTATAATTTATAATTTATTTTTTATTATTTATTATTATGTATTATTTATTATTTATTCTTTATTATATATAATTTATTATTTATTATTATTTATTGTTAATTGTTTATTAATTATTAATTATTGTTTTTTATTTATTATTTATTATTTATTATTTATTATATATAATTCAAAATTTATTATTTATTATTTATTATTTATTATTCATGATTTAGTGGAGGCTAAAAAACTTGATTTTAGTTGTTTAGCGTGCCGTACAACTCAAATGGGCTGTGTAGCATGCCACAGAGCCCATTTTAGCTGTGTAGCAAGCCACATGGCCCATTTGAGCCGTGTAGAATGCCACACGGCTCATCTGAGTGGTTTAGGGTGCCAAACAGCCCATTGAGCCGTGTACATGTCTCTATAGTCATGAATTTAACATTACCCTTTTTTTTGTTTGGGTTTGATTATAGGTTTTCTGTAAATTATTTTCAATCTTTCTTTTTCAATCTATGCAATGCAAAATCATGCTTGACCCCTTTTTTTTCACACACATCCCTTTTCTGTAATGCCAATTTTTCTCCCATGATCCTTAAAATGTTATACAATGAATTTAATCCCTCTTTATCTTCACCCCATTTTAAGCATGTGGATGGGACGTAACAAGATGGGAGGAGATTATTTGTAAAACATACATATACATGGAAAGAATAGGGATTTTTGGAAAAAGAGGGATCAAAAGTTAGATTCTGACATCTCTTTGGAAGTAGTAGAGGAAGGGATTGATGAAAAGGTTCCATGGTCTGGAAAAAAACTGAAACTTTTGGATCTTTATCCCACTGTTGTTGCCACAAAGAAAAAGGAAAATCAAAATCCAGTGGCAAAATATACTCTAGGGAAGAAAATACAAATAAAAAAAATTATTTTTGGGGTTAAAAATAGTCTCAAACTTTTTTTCAATCAGAAATAATTCTTTTGTTTTTATTTCTAAAATTCTTTGCTAATTAAATGTATTGGAAAGCCCATTAATTGAGTAATCTTTGGTATTTCCTTATTTTCTACTGGTACCAATACATGTAATGGCTATGGAGAACTTATCTTTTTTTTCCATTGCCAGTCAATCCCTCTCATTTTCAATTTGATCTTCCAGTTGATCCTTCTCCTTTTCCTCTTTTTTAAACTGAAAATCAGACTGTTTCAATCTCCACTCATCATCCAATTTTCTTTGATGAGCCATACTCTCAGGTTTCTGCTTTTGACCATCAATAGTCAGTTGAGGATCCCACCTTTGCTTTTCAAGCTCAAGTGTTTTGGATTCAATTTGTTATTTGAATTTTTTTTTGGAGGGGAATATCAATGAGCTTAATTTTGAAAGCAACTAGATTCAACTGATGCACTCAATTGAATCTTGCTTCTCCATGATATTGTCAAATTCCAAAAATTGAAATTTTTTCTCCTCTTTGGATGACTTTTGGGTATATATTGATTGAATTGGAGGCCTTTTGCTTTCCCTTTGCAGAGGAGGCTTGTGTCTGAATTCCACCACTATTATTTAAATTTGATGTGGGAGGCCCCATTGCTTGATCTTTTGGCCATTCATAAAATTATGAGGCTGTTTTTTTACTTCTGAATCATTCAGGATTAACCAGAAGAGACAGTAAATTGCTTCCTTACTTGAAAAGATGTTGATTTTAATGGAGATACCAGAATATCTTGCTCCCCATTGGTAAAGTTGTTGAATTCTTCCACCCCAGGAAGGGAGAAATAAAAAGAAGTAGGTGAGGGATTCAATGAATGGTTTGAGTGATTGATCAATTCCATTGTAGACATGATTGGAGCTGATTGTGTTGGAATATGTGAGAATTATTAGTTATTGGTCCAGATAAGCCCGTCTGGCTAAGGTGGCCCATCCACCCTGGCGGGCCCATTAAGGCCCGTTTCCCAATAGACCTAGAAAACATGTTTTGGTGCACAAATGCCCAAAACCAATAACATCCACATAGGCCCACATGGCCCACGTGATGTCCAATGGGCCGTGGAGGCCCATTTGTGCATCCCATTTGGATTACACACTAATATGCACATTACCTAAGTGCATCCGTATTTTAACAGAATATCCTTCTGGGCATCAGTTTGGGGTCACTCAAATTATTCATCAGGATCATCATTTCTAGGCTGAGCTTCCAAAACCAAGTCCTCAGAATTGATGGAATCAGACTTTTGGGAATAAAAATCAGCTCAAGGGGTAATGTTGGCCTTATTTCCAAATATTTCATTGGTTTGAATATAAAGAGGACAAATAGAGTCAAACTTATCAACCAATGAGTTTATTCCCTTTGCTTCATTGGAGTTGGTGATACCAAATTCAGTGGAGATTGAGATTGAGTGGGCCTTTTTGTACTTGTATAGATATTTCTTGAATTTCCCCCTCATCTGATTTCATGAAAGATCCAGCCTACCTTTTGTTTTATTTATTATTTAATTGACCATCAGGACATAACCATTAAACTTAGAGGATGGAGGTTGGAAAAATTGTGTTTCAGTGTCAAATCCAAAGCGGGTGTCATAGTTTGAGGTCATTTTGAGCTAGTTTACAAGGAGTATGTGATCAGCTCTCTTGAGGTCACTTGAGATCTTGAAAGCTGATTGGGGAGGATTGTTTATTTTAGAGTTCCCTGGGGATTTTTGCTTTGGTGGATTGGATATTTGTGTTGAATTGCATGGGGATATTTTCTGAGGGGCCATTTGAAAAGAGTAAGAGCAATGAAATTATAAGACTGATTAAGTGATGAGGATATCCATGAATAGATGAGAGAAATGAATTGATGAGATTGATGAAGTGATTAAAGCAATCAGGTGATGAGGGTGATTAATTAGATTTTTCCAATAAGGTCAGAGGTAGAAGGAGGTGGGAAACCCCAGGTGAATGATGTGTACTGATGTGTGGTTGAGGTTTCAAAAAGCTTTAAATACTTTCACTGAAAACCCCACTTATTTTCTGGTAACTCTGACACTTCTGATTTGAAAAAAGTTGTTTTTATTTTTATTTTTAATGGTGTATTAGACATGGGTGTATTTTTATGAAATCATCCATTAAAAAAATGGTGTGTTTTCTAACTCCAATCCTCCCTGTGGCTGTTGCTGTTTGTGCTAATAAATTCCTTCCAGAAGGATGATAGAGAATATCACCATCTTCATTTTCTTGATTTTGTCTTTTGGTTCTTGTCCCAGGATTTTGTTCAGGGCAAGAAACCCTCCTATTCACAATTGTCCCAGATCTCTGAGAAACAATTAAATGAAAACAAGTGAAAAAGTGGGTACATTTGATAATTTATCATTTTTTCAGTTTTACTCATTTCTTTGAATTATCCCTCTAGGTTTTGTGTACATTGTCTTATTCTTCTTCTGGAATTTTTGAAAAATTTGCAATTGAACAATGGAGTGGTATCTTTTGAACATATTTTATTTTGTAAAAAATTCCGTTTTTTGGTTTTAGTTCCAATACAAAGACTTTATTTCCCCCAAAACAGCAATTCCACATCCATAAAATGTTCAGAATTTCATGGGGGATTGCAACTGTGGATTTAGAGCAGCAGCCTTTTTTTGGGGGAGAAACTCAGAAGACTGGATTGAAGTAAGGAAACAAATTGTGAAAGAGCTGGATTCAAACATAATTCTCAAGGACCAAAGATTACTGCATGAAATCTGGGATGAATATTTTCAAGAATCAAGAAAGCAACTGAGCCACCTTTCTGGAAAAGCTCTCATATATATGTGGATGGAAATTTCATGCCATGGTTTCCTTATGGCTGGAACATATGAGTTTTCAGTGGTTCTTTTTTCTTCTTTAATTCCCTGCACTTATTTTCCCTGATTTTCCCTCCCACTCCAGCTTCCATATCTTCTCCTATCTGCTTCATTCCTTTGTAATCTCTCAAGAATAAATTCTCCTTCTAGTCCAAGGCTGATCAATGGCCAGCTCACAAATTGGATGCACTTTGGAAAAGCTGTGTGACAAAGAATTCCAAATCTTGGGAAACAATCATTTGGAAAGATTAGAGTTTGGTAATGAGGTTTTTTTTCATCCAAAAAAATCCAGCAAAAACATTGAACCAACCATATTGGAAAAAACAATCAATATTTGTGACCATCTTTTTTCTTTTTATGTATCAAAATGTGACAAAAAGGAGAATGAAAGATGTGGACAACCCCTTTTCTTTTGAACTATTTTCATTGTCATATATAATTTGATTGGTAAAAAATGGGACAAGAATTCAAAATAGTTTTGAGTTTGATCTTTGTATTTCATTCTTAATTTTGGCCATAAAATAATTGAGGTAAATTTATTGCCAGATAAGGAAAATAAATCAAAAAGAAAGGAAACAAAAGAAAAAATAAGAAAAAGAAAAAGAAAAAGAAAGAAAAAGAAAGAAAAAGAAAAGAAAGAAAAAAAAGAAAAAAAAGAAAAAAAAGAAAAAAAGAAAAAAAGAAAAAAAAGAAAAAAAAGAAAAAAAAGAAAAAAAAGAAAAAAAAGAAAAAAAAGAAAAAAAAGAAAAAAAAGAAAAAAAAGAAAAAAAAGAAAAAAAAGAAAAAAAAGAAAAAAAAGAAAAAAAAGAAAAAAAAGAAAAAAAAGAAAAAAAAGAAAAAAAAGAAAAAAAAGAAAAAAAAAGAAAAAAAAGAAAAAAAAGAAAAAAAAGAAAAAAAAGAGAAAAAATAGAAAAAAGAGAAAAAAGAAAAAAAAGAAAAAAAAGAAAAAAAAGAAAAAAAAGAAAAAAAAGAAAAAAAAGAAAAAAAAGAAAAAAAAGAAAAAACAGAAAAAAAAGAAAAAAAAGAAAAAAAAAAAAAAAAAAGAAAAAAAAGAAAAAAAGAAAAAAAAGAAAAAAAAGAAAAAAAAGAAAAAAAAGAAAAAAAAGAAAAAAAAGAAAAAAAAGAAAAAAAAGAAAAAAAAGAAAAAAAAGAAAAAGAAAAAAAAGAAAAAAAAAAGAAAAAAAGAAAAAAAAAGAAAAAAAGGGAAAAAAAGAAGAAAAGAAAAGAAAAGAAAAGAAAAGAAAAGAAAAGAAAAGAAAAGAAAAGAAAAGAAAAGAAAAGAAAAGAAAAGAAAAGAAAAGAAAAGAAAAGAAAAGAAAAGAAAAGAAAAGAAAAGAAAAGAAAAGAAAAGAAAAGAAAAGAAAAGAAAAGAAAAGAAAAGAAAAGAAAAGAAAAGAAAAGAAAAGAAAAGAAAAGAAAAGAAAAGAAAAGAAAAGAAAAGAAAAGAAAAGAAAAGAAAAGAAAAGAAAAGAAAAGAAAAGAAAAGAAAAGAAAAGAAAAGAAAAGAAAAGAAAAGAAAAGAAAAGAAAAGAAAAGAAAAGAAAAGAAAATAAAATAAAATAAAAAAAGAAAAAAAAGGAAAAATAAAAAAGAAAAAAGAAAAAAGAAAAAAAGAAAGAAAAGAAAAAAAAGAAAAAAAGAAAAAAAGAAAAAAAAAGAAAAAAAAGAAAAAAAGAAAAAAAAAGAAAAAAAAAGAAAAAAAAGAAAAAAAAGAAAAAAAAGAAAAAAAAGAAAAAAAAGAAAAAAAAGAAAAAAAAGAAAAAAAAGAAAAAAAAGAAAAAAAAGAAAAAAAAGAAAAAAAAGAAAAAAAAGAAAAAAAAGAAAAAAAAGAAAAAAAAGAAAAAAAAGAAAAAAAAGAAAAAAAAGAAAAAAAGAAAAAAAGAAAAAAAAAAAAGAAAAAAAGAAAAAAAAGAAAAAAAAGAAAAAAAAGAAAAAAGAAAGAAAAAAGAAAGAACAAAAAGAACAAAAGAAAGAAAAAAATGAAAAAAATGAAAAAAATGAAAAAAATGAAAAAAATGAAAAAAATGAAAAAAATGAAAAAAAAAAATGAAAAAAAACAAAGAAAAAACAAAGAAAAAAAAGAGAAGAAGAAGAAGAAATAAAGGGAAAAGAAAAAAAATGAAAAAAAAATGAAAAAAAAAAATGAAAAAAAATGAAAAAAAAACAAAGAAAAAACAAAGAAAAAAAAGAAAAGAAGAAAAAATAAAGGGAAAAGAAAAAAAAGAAAAAGAAAAAGAAAAGAAAAAAAAAAGAAAAAGAAAGAAAAAAAAAGAAAAAAAAAGAAAAAAAAAAAAGAAGAAGAAAAGGGGAAAAAAAACAAAACAAAAAAAAAGAAAAAGAAAAAAAATAAAAAATAAAAAATAAAAAATAAAAAATAAAAAATAAAAAATAAAAAATAAAAAATAAAAAAAGAAAGAAAAAAAAGAGAGAGAGAAAAGAGAGAAAAAAGAGAGAAAAAAACATTGCAATGGATGTGTTAATTTGAAGTGTGTTTTTTCTGAATTCAATTTTTTAAGGCCCAGGATACATCCTAAAAAATCCCACATAAAAAAACAAACATCTTTAAAGGTTTTTTAAACATTCCAAAAGCTTTCATCACAAAAAAAGCAAAAAAAAAGAACAGTTAAAAAGGCAAAGGAAAGGATTGAAAAAAGCAATGAGAAATTTGTTTTTTTTTCAGATTGTTTGATTTTTTGAATGATTTTTTTTTAGGTTAAAGAATACGCCCTAAAAATCTGCAATAAATACCAACAACACCTTTTACTTTTTTTTTAATTTTCCAGAGCTTGAATCACCAATAAAAATGAATTTCAAAGGCAAATCAAAGTATTCAAAAGTTGAACAAGAATACTGGTTTTTTTGATTTCTTTTATTTTTTGAATGAATTCTTTGAGGTAAAAGGATACATTCAATAAATTAAAAAAAAGAATTATAAAGCTCTTTGATCGATTTTTACACTTTCTGAGAGCTTCAAATACCAAAAAAAATGAATTAAAAAGGCAAACAAAAGGATCCAAAGTTCAATGATAATTTGTTTTTTTTTTTTTTTCTGATTTTTTGATCAAATTTTTGAAGGGCTTCTATTGCTCTTGAAATAAAATATATATATATATATTAAGGATTCAAGAGACCCAGCTACTGGACTCAAGCATCAGAACTCAGAAAAAAATTAAATATTCAAACAATGTTGAAATAAAGTATTTGTCCATGTGGGAGTGACGGCACACAGACGTAGAACAACTGTGATGGAAAGGATTGTTCCCTTGAGAAAACTAATTCCCTTTTTATTTTATTTTTCTTTTTCCTTTTATTTTTAGATAATTTTTTCACAGGCACAAACCTTCAAATGATGTTTGTTCTTAATCTTCCCAATGTAACTCCCACACAGACAAATACTTTATTTCACAGATGTTTCAAAAATTTACTTTTTTTTAAAAAACCTTTTGATGCATCAGCACTGTATCTGGGTGCCTGAAATTCTTGAAAAAAATATTCTTCAATTTTGGAAGCATTAGAACCCCTTGAAATATTCTTTTGAAAAATCAAAAAAATAAAAAATAAAACAAATTTCTCATTCCATTTTTGGATCCTTTTCTTTGCCTTTTTAGTTAATTTTTTTTAGTTATTTGAGCTCTCATATATTTGAAAAAATAAAAAAAGATAATTCAAATATTTCTTTTATATTTTTTGAATGTATTCTTACACCTTAATAAATTCATTCAAGAAGTCAAACAAATCAAAAAAGTAAATTTCACATTCCATTTTAGAATCTTTTTACTTGCATTTTAAGTGGTTTTCTTTGATGATCAACACTCTCGAAAATTCAAAAAAATCAATAAAAGAGCTTTCTGATTTTTTTTTTTTTTTTTTTGGGTGTATGTATGGCCTCCAAAAAATGAACCCAACACAAAAAACACTTCAAAATAACACATCCATTTCAATGTTTTTTTTTCACATCTGGCACCAAATTTCCCCTCAATTTTCCTTAACTGGAATTGATAAATGAATCCAAGCATGAAAAAGAAATTTTTATGACTTGTTTTCACATTTTTACCCCTCAAGATATATATTATATCACAATAAATGAGTCAAAAGAAAAGGGGTGGTCCACATTTTTCATACTACTTTTTTTCATATTTTAATACATACAAAGAACAAATATTGTTGCAAATATTTAATATTATTCAACTGTAATTGCTTTTATGTTTCTGCTGGATTTTCTTGGATAGAAATAAACCTCATTGTCAAACTCTAATTTTTCTGAATAATTGTTTCCCAAGATTTGGAATTCTTTTTCACAAAGCTTTTCAAAAGTGGAATTTGGAAGCTGGCCAAGGATCAGACTTGAACTTGAAGGATACTATATTCTTGAAATATTCTTGAAGAAGAAAGCAAATAGGGTAAGATTTGGAATTTTGAGTGGGAGTGAAATTCAGAGGAAGATAAGTACAAGGCATTAAAGAAGAAAACAGAACCACTGGCCACTTGTATGTTTCAGCCACAAGGAACCATGCACCAAAATTTAATGGATTTGTTTATGGGAGCTGGTCCAGACTAGTGTTTCACTTGCCTTCTAGCTTCTTGGAAATATTCACCCCATATTTCATGCCTTAATATTGGATCCTTGAAAATTGGGCTTGAATCCAGCTCTTTCACCATTTATTTCCATACTTCAATCCATTCTTTCATGTTCCTCCCCAAACAAAAGGCTGCTGCTCTAAATCCACAGCTGCCATCCCCTATGAAATCTTGAATATATGATAAATGTGGAATTGCCTTTTTGGGGGAAATAAAGTCCTTGTGTTGGAAATAAAATTCAAAGTCAAAAGATTTCATAAAATAAAATATCTTTGAGAGATACCACTCACTTTTCCAATCAAAAATTGGTCAAAAAATCCAGAAGAAGAATCAACAATGTACAGGAAACCTAGAGGAACAATCAAAATCAACAAAAAAAATTAAAATTATACATTACCAAGTGTACTCGCTTTCTCACTCATTTTTCTTGCTTTTTGTGCTAATAAATTCCTTCCAGGACCATGGTCAGGAGAATGATCATCTTCATTTGCTTTCTATTTTCTCTTACTTCTTGCACCAGGATTTTATTGAGGAGAAGCAAAGCGCTTATCCACTTATCCATTTATTCACAATGGTTCCAGACATCTCAGAGAAGTTTGAATGAAAAAATTAATGAAAAATAATACCAAGAAAATCAAGAAAATCAAAAGCAAATGAAATATCACCGTCTTAATGGCAACCAAATATGGCAATTTTTCAACTTCTGAATCTTCCTCTACATTTAAATCTGGAAGCTCCTCATCTTCTCAATATTCCTTTTTTTTTCAGAAAGAAAGCCTATGTTGAAAAAATGATGTAAAATCATTCAAAAAATAACTCCATATTTAGACAAAAGACCTATATAAAAAAATCAATGTCTTCCTCTCATTCCTCCTTCTTTTTTTCCTTCCCCTTTTCCTTATTTTATTTCTGCTTTCTTGAAACCTGAATAAATAAATCAAAAATACCAATTATGAAATTTGGTTTTTTTTTCCAAAAAATGGTTACCAACCTTTGAAATTGCTATTGATTTATTCTTTTTCCTTACTTTTCTCTTAAGGTCTTGTCAATGTTGAAAACCATACTGATATGTTTTACTTGAGGAATGAGAGATATTCTGGAAATTATTGGCTGCTCCTTTGGGCCTTCCTCTTACTTTGGATCTTTGAGTGAAATTGGGCTCTTGAACCAGAACCAGTTGATATCTTCAACTTTATAGCTTGTTAGTTTCACCTGGATAATTTTTCAGCTCTCCAGGTGGCAGAATTTGGAATTCATTAAATGGTTCAGTTAGAAATATTTTTTCATTACTGGTTTTGGATGGAACATCAAGGCTCAGTAATTTCTCAGTTGAATCAGGGTTCAGATTTAACTGGAGAAATAAAAATGAAATCAATCATGAAATTATTCACTTGGGCTTGGATAAATTTAAAAATAAAAAACATCCTGAGAAGGTGGCTTTTACATGCTATTGAGGATGAAAATCTTCAATTTGGAAGATTTAACCCTTCCTAATAGATATTTTGAGTTTGTGAATACATGGTATATTTAATAAAACTAAGGGTAATGTTAAATTCACAACTCTTTGAGTTGTGAGAGCCGTGTACACAACTCCAAGAGTTGTGTGGCACCCTACACCACTTAAATGGGCTGTGTGGCATGCTACAGGTCTCATTTGAGTTGTGTGGCACGCTAAACAACTAAAATCAAGTTGTGTAGCCTCCACTAAATAAGAAATAATGAATAATAAATTATAAATTATAAATTATAAATTATAAATTATAAATTATAAATTATAAATTATAAATTATAAATTATAAATTATAAATTATAAATTATAAATTATAAATTATAAATTACAAATTATAAATAATAAATAATAAATAATAAATAATAAATAATAAATAATAAATAATAAATAATAAATAATAAATAATAAATAATAAATAATAAATAATAAATAATAAATAATAAATAATAAATAATAAATAATAAATAATAAATAATAAATAATAAATAATAAATAATAAATAATAAATAATAAATAATAAATAATAAATAATAAATAATAAATAATAAATAATAAATAATAAATAATAAATAATAAATAATAAATAATAAATAATAAATAATAAATAATAAATAATAAATAATAAATAATAAATAATAAATAATAAATAATAAATAATAAATAATAAATAATAAATAATAAATAATAAATAATAAATAATAAATAATAAATAATAAATAATAAATAATAAATAATAAATAATAAATAATAAATAATAAATAATAAATAATAAATAATAAATAATGATTAATAAATGATAAATAATAAAGAATAAATAATAAATAATAAATAATAAATAATAAATAATAAATAATAAATAATAAATAATAAATAATAAATAATAAATAATAAATAATAAATAATAAATAATAAATAATAAATAATAAATAATAAATAATAAATAATAAATAATAAATAATAAATAATAAATAATAAATAATAAATAATAAATAATAAATAATAAATAATAAATAATAAATAATAAATAATAAATAATAAATAATAAATAATAAATAATAAATAATAAATAATAAATAATAAATAATAAATAATAAATAATAAATAATAAATAATAAATAATAAATAATAAATAATAAATAATAAATAATAAATAATAAATAATAAATAATAAATAATAAATAATAAATAATAAATAATAAATAATAAATAATAAATAATAAATAATAAATAATAAATAATAAATAATAAATAATAAATAATAAATAATAAATAATAAATAATAAATAATAAATAATAAATAATAAATAATAAATAATAAATAATAAATAATAAATAATAAATAATAAATAATAAATAATAAATAATAAATAATAAATAATAAATAATAAATAATAAATAATAAATAATAAATAATAAATAATAAATAATAAATAATAAATAATAAATAATAAATAATAAATAATAAATAATAAATAATAAATAATAAATAATAAATAATAAATAATAAATAATAAATAATAAATAATAAATAATAAATAATAAATAATAAATAATAAATAATAAATAATAAATAATAAATAATAAATAATAAATAATAAATAATAAATAATAAACAATATGGTTGTGTACAGGGTTACAAAAAATCAAAAATGCCAATTATGGGGGGTATATGCCCCCCCAGGGTTTGCGCATGCTTAGAAGAACCCTTTGGAGTAGTGTATGGGCCCCCCCCCCGCGTTGAGGGGCCCTACACAACTCCCACAGGTCGTGTGGGGCCCTACACAACTGGATTTGTGAATTTATCTTCACCCTAAAATTAATCACAGTTAATGCATGTAGTTGAAGATTCAGGAACTTGATGAAAAAATGAATGATTTTGAGGGAAAAGTGTCTGATTTTTCCAGAGAGAAGATGTACACAGTGGGGGAAACCAATAAGATTCTTGAAGTCTTTCTGAGAGGCTTCAATAGCACTCTCATGGATTCAAATGGTGATGTAATTTAAAATTTTCTGAAGTACATTATACAAAGAGCTAATAGCTAAATTAATGAAATTTTTGATGTAAGAATGAAGGCATTCTATTCTTGAAGTAATGGGATTTACAACAAAGTTTGGTGAGTTTTTCATGATAAATTGATTCATATTTGAAATGGAATAAAATATTCCATTGTTTCTGGAAAAGCTTCCATTAACCTTCAGATTTGAAGTACTTCCTGCAATTGGTTTGAATATTTCAAAAAGATGCCATAGAAAAAAATGATTGCAAGAAGGGAAAAAGTTTTCAATGGACTGAATTAATGCTTATTCTTTGCCTGTCACAATAACCTTGGGTTCTGAATTTTCTAAAATTTTCTGTTGTTGATTGAGGGCCCATTGATCTTTTTTCTCTTCAGATAAAAAACAGAAAACAACTTAGAAAATTCTTGAAAAATTGTGTACCCAAAAAATATGAATAAAGGGAATTCCAAACTTGTTTCTTTTACATAAATGGTCCATCATCAAAAGAGTAGGGAAGAGATTGAGAAGTTTGATGGGGTCATGGTGAAAAATAAATAAAGAAGTGATGTGTCCATCCATATTTTGAATTTTTTTGAAAAAAGCAGACTAATTCCCTCTACCAATCTACAGCTTCAAATATCTGAAATGATTCTTAATCTTTTCAGGAGAAAAAAAAAGTATAAATAAAAACAGAACACCCATTTTCCAATCATTTTCATTGTGGTATGTATGTTGAGGGGTGAAACATGTGACAAGCAGTCAGAATGATTTTTAGTTTCATCTTAGGATTCTTTTCTCACTTTTTTTTTAAAAAAATAAGAAACATTGATTCCAGATGTGATAAACAAAATTGAAAAGGATGTGTTATTTTAAAGTGTTTCTGAATAGGACTTACCTTTTTGGGGCCATGAATTCATCCAAAAAAAATGCCAAAAGAAATTTAATCTCTCTTTCATTTCTTTATACAATTTCTAAAAGCTTAAATGACCAAAAATAGTTAGTTAATAATTCAAAGAAAAGGATCCAAAAGTACAATAAGAAATTTGGGTTTTTGGTTTTTTTTTGGAATTTTTTGAATGAATTTTTTAAGGTGTTTCAATGCTTCCAAAAAATTCCCCAAAAAAATATTGTAGATTGATTTTATTTTTTTTAAACTTTCTGAGAGCTTAAATCACCAAAAAACCTTAATTAACAATGCAACAAAAAGGATAGAAAAATGCAATGAGAAATTTGTTTTTTTTTGATTTGTTTGATTTTTTGAATTATTTTTTCAAGGTGTAAAAATACACTCAAAAAATCCCCCAAAAAATTAGAGATCTCTTTGATTATTTTTTCAACTTTCTGGGATCTAGAATCACCAAAAAAATGTAATCAAAAAGGTAAAGAAAAGGATCCAGAAGGAATGATTTTTTTCACTTTCCAAATGAATTTCTCAAGGGGTTCTAATTCTTCCAAAATTATAAGATTTTACTTTTTGGGGGGGAGGGTTTGAGAGACACATCTACAGGTCTGGGGCTTCAAAATTTCAAAAAAAATTCTTGAAACATCCACAAAATAAAGTATTTGTCCATGTGGGAGTTATTTTGGGCACACATTAAAATCTGTGATTTGAAGGTCTGTGCCCATCAGGAAATTGATGCCCTAATTAAAATCTTTTCTTTTTCATTTTTACCTGTTCCAAAAACCAATCCTCAATAATTGCCTTGAACTTTGCAGTCCAACCTTGCTTTTATTTCCCTTCCCATCCACCTCTTCCCATCTCCACCTCATACAGCTTCTTCCTTCAAACCTGGTTCCAAGACCCCTTTCCAATTTCTCTGGTCTAAATGCTTCCATTTGTTTCTCTTGATGTGAAAAAGTTTTTTTTTTCTTTTTTTTCTTCCTATTGGCCACCCAATCAAGTTCTTTTCAATCCATTTTCCCAAGTTCCAACTCCAGTTCCATTCTCAACTCCTTCTCTTCAATTCCCATCCTCTCCATTTCTTTCCATCCTGTTTCCTTCTTCAAATTCTTTGTAGCTGGCAATGCAACTTGGCTCTACTTTAGCAACTTCTGCAAACCCCCTCAGTGCCTCTTTGAAAATGCAATCTATTCTTGCATTTCTTATTGGTCCTATGTATTGAAGTGGTGACATAGGAGAAGTAATCAAATATGTTTGAAACATTGGCAATACTGGAAGACCTTTATATTAGTTCTTATATATTTCTTTTTGAATCTACTTGTTGTCACTTACTAGTGGTACACTCTTCAAGAAACTCAATCTTGGGATCATGCAGTTGTTGATAGTTAAATCAAGGAATGTTGCAAAAAATTGAAGATCTGTGGGTCAAAACTATTGCTTCAATGGGCTCTCTTCTTATTGGCTTCAACAGGGTAAAATTACAGGCCAATTTGCAAAGTTGGCTGTACTTGCACTTGACACATGTACCATGGACCACAGTGCTTGGAGTACAGGAATCATCCCTCCTGATACAATTCTTGCATCAGAAAGTAGGAACAGAAATTGAGTACTATTGGTAGATCAATTAAATGGGTATAGGTATAGGCAGTAATAAAGTAGCATTGAGTAGGGACTTGAGAAATTGAGCAGTGAGAAAATTTTACTTGAAGCCTGCAGGCACTTCCAGATCCTAGACCTAGGCATTTTTCACACTCCAAATTCTAGTGTTATTTTTTATCATCAGTTTGACATATCCTCCTTTCCTCAGTATCATCTACCTTAGTCCAAAAGTGTGACACAAAAGCATGCTAAAAACCAAATGAAATCTAATACTCCTCTCAACATGAGCAAGGGACCTTCTTTCTCCAGCAACTCATTCATTACTTACAATTGCACTTGTACTTGCACTTTGGATTACCAACCAAAACTAGTTACACTTCATCTTGCAACTGGGTTTGCAAATTTGCAATTCCATCTCTCAATATCCATTGACTTTGCAGAAGCCTAGCAGCAACATACAATCCAAAGATGGTAGTTGTCAAAAATTCCATTTGCACCTTTTATATTCAATCAAAAGATTACTTTCCAATGTCATTGAATGTTTCCCATTCCCAGGACTCAGTCCACTTCTGTCACCTTTATTACAGTGATTACTCTGTTTCTTGCATTTCATTTTCATTTGCATTCACATTTTGTCATCCCTTGCTTGTACTTCAAATGTTTTCATTTCATTTAGTCTTGCATTTTTAAGAGATTCACCTGCAGATTGTTTCCTCAGTTAGTTTGTTTCATAAATCTTTCCATTCTTATGGATTCTGAGTCTTTACATTGGCATTGCCCCAGTTTCCTCTTTGGAAAATTTTCCTTGCACCTAGCACCTGAATTTGAACATTTACTTTTAACTTTGATGGATAAACTTACTAACTCAAGATTTCTTGCAAGATTGGTCATTCTTATTTTCCCCACATCTGTCTAAGCTTTGCCCCCCTCAGTACATGGGGTGAGTGGGTGACAGTCCCTTATGTTTGTGTTCACTTCCACCATGTCATTAATCTTACCCGCACAATTGAGAAGGTGCTTTTCAAGGATTTGTCGGACAATATCCAATTGCATGTACCAGAACATACCCACAGTGTCTTGCTGACCCTTTGAGCCTGGATTGTCTAGCAGCAACCATCATCCAGAGAAATTAGGGACAAAAGTTTTAACTTGATGAGTTAAGGAGGCTTCTATTCCCAAAGGAGACAAGTTAGAACAAGGTAGGAGAAACAAGAAAACAAAGAGAGTAGAATTAAAGGAAGTGGAAACCAACACCAAGAACACAAATGTAGTGAAGAGCGACGCGAGGGAAGAGAGGCACCAAGCAAAAGACGGAGAGAAAAAGATATCAGAATCGTTGAGTGTCGTAATGGCTTAAGTAGAGAAATCTCACTAGTCAGCCCTAAATAGGAAGGTCGTATACGTTTGAGCAGTCGCGGGAGTAGGAAAGGAAGAAGTAGAATGAAGATAGGAAGAGATTAGGCGACAAAAGATTGAGAAAGAAGAAGGAAGAGAAGAGGAAGAGAAAGCGGTAAGAGAGTGAGATAGGAATGGAGGAAGATGGAGATTGGAGAGGGGTGTCGGGGGTGTCGACGATTGCTTGAGGAGAATTGTCTGAAGAAATCCCGAATTGTGTGCGAGGAAGAGATCGAGCACTCTTGGAGGTCTGGGCTGTGGATGCAGTGGATCGGCTATATTGGTAAGTATGTACTTGGAGAGCAAGAGGCGCGCGAGCGCGCGAGGCGGTAGATGTCACACATAACCTTAAGCATGGGGGTATAGAATGTGATCTTTCAACAACCGTTACTCACTGTTATGGAACTCAAACGAGCTCATAACATGGAACACGCTTCCCTCAACCCTACTCGGCATGTCTAAGCAGTGAATCTGAGACAGTTTGTAGTCCCATCTGTGGTGACATCCCCATGGTATCACCCTAGGCAAGCCCAGCATCTTGCACATGCATAGTCCGCAATGTCAGATCAAGCTGAAAATTTTCCAAAATGGACACTTGCTAGCAAGTGACACTCCTTTATTTGTGACGAAGTCATGTTTTTTGGTCATGGTCTACAGCATCCTGGACAGCAGTCAACAAGGAGTTATCATTATTCAAAGGACCTTAAGCCGGTAAAGTCTATGAGCAATGAGGTAGAAAGCGAAGGCCATTCGCATGATTCATCTCGGCCTTGACGCCGATTCCCTTGATTGAATAGTTTACGATGGTCTAGCAGAGCAAAGAAAAAAAAGTAAAAAGAGGCACAGTTCCGCGTAATTGTACAACTAGGCATTACTCATACAATGACACGTTATGAAGCAACCATTGATTGGTTCAAACCTGGGCAGCCGAAAACGAAAAAAGAAAGCTCCAAAGGTAGCTTTCGGAGTCGTTGATACCAAAACATGAACACAACCGGGATGAAGACCGACGTGGCGAGACGTAGCGAAGTGGTCTGGTTTCTTTTGGGGAAGTGCATGATAAAATTTAATTATGTGAGCGGTGACAAATGTCTTCACCTAAATGACTTTGAGAACGAAAGTATGAGGGCCTTCGACAAGGGAAGCGCCAATCTTCAAAGCGTTTTCTTTGCCTTGGTGCTCTTCGTTAGATACCTCGGACAGGCAAACAGAATGGCCCATAACGAAGGACATACCATCAGCCCTGATCAAGGTGATGGGTAGGGCAGGTATGTAATTAGGCGAAGCCGGTGAGCTTGCGTCTTTCCTGTTTCCCTCGCCATCCCGAGAGACTAATTCACTCATAGGCCGATTTGTCTCGTCCAATACAACGATTGAGTGACCGGGCATATTTTTTCGATGAAGTGTCCAGTAGACACTTTCTAGAGGAGGTAAAGTGACTAAAAGCGAAGATTCTCGAGACGTCCCCTTCCTATTGACCGACCATCCTAGGGATACGTCTGAAGACATCTGAAGTCGCAACCCACTTTGAAGCCTGTTATCAGAAGGCTCATCATATGCAAATCCGGCTTCCAGGGTAAGTCCAGAGGTCGAGGAAACTGTAGTGGTCAAGGCGCCTATGGGACCCAACCAGATTTCCATGGGCCGGGCTCGGGCGTCAAAGAAGCCTGTCACCTTGAGGGACATAGTGAGCGCATTAAGGTCAATCTTCGGTTGCCCCATCAGAGCAGGGAACGGTGTAATCGGCATCGATGGGATTTGTGGGTAGTTAGGGGACAAATCAATGAACGAGTGCGAAAAATGAGCTGTAAAACGATACAACTGATGTCATCAGCTGTTTCCCCTGAAACACAGCAAAGATAAAAGATAAGCTTACCAACACCTATCACCGTCCAAGCAACAGAATCATCAATTTCGTCAATTGTTGTGCCTTCGCGGTCTTCGGCCGGAAGGACGGCTCGTGGAGCTTGAAGCTGTAACATGTGTAGCTTGCGGGGAATGTCTGGAGAAGATGGGCTAGAATAACCAAAGGAGGATTTTATAGGAACTCCTGAAAGATCGGAGGATGCCTCTTGACTAGAAAGCTTGTCTGGAGTTGAATCAAGTTCATTGACGGGAGATTGGCCAGTGGTTAACGCCATCCCTTCCAAGGCACTGATGTATACCGCACTTCCATCTTGCTTGTTCACCTGACAGAAAGCCAACTTTTGCATCTGGCTGACTGGCCCGGTCGCATCCTTCTGGACCTTGTTTTTGTCAACCTTGCGGACCACCAATGGACCGCTCGACACCCCGGTCACAAAATCGACCAACTCTACTTCGGACCCGTACGTCACGGTCCGGTCGGCGCCTGGAATGCTACTTGAGAGCAAAGTCTTCGTGGCGATGGGTGGCGTGCCGTCGACCCCCGCGTCTTCAGCCCGACGGACAACCCGAATCATAAAAGCAGACCATTGCGCAGCACGGGCGGCCAACTGACCTTCATGAATACACAAGTATTTGGTTCGTACGGTTTGCGAATTGATTCGATTGAACAAACAAATCGTTGATCCATTGAAGATGCAAGATTGAGTGTTGCGGGCCTTGGCAGTTTTCTACAAAGTTTCATGGAAAAGAGTTACTCATTGCACGACGGAATTAAAAGATGTAACTACAATACCTTAGATGGCTTCGAAATGATACTACAGTCTGAGGATCGGAATGTCGCAAATGGCGGCAGTAAATCACCGATCTCCGGGCCGAGATTATGAAGCGGTTTGGATCCGTGCGACAGGGGTGGATGAAGCGATAACTCTAAATTGACATGCTTCGCTTTCTTCGCAGCCCCACTGATGTGAAGGCTTTTGAAGTGCACGTTTGAATCTTCTTCTCCCAGGAACGAAGTTTGACATAAATGTCTGTGCCCATCTTCATTCAAAATAGACATGGACAATATTGGTCGATGGGATTTGAGAAGCTGTCGATAGGGTCCTGTAATTCGTACAAGTGGAGGGGGGCAAAGAAATCGCTTCTCCTGTCCGTACGACTTTTGAGCCACTATAAACCAAAATAAGCGTCAGATAATCGCCAAAGTTGGTCATGAATTACTAGTCGCCGATGTGAGAAAGGGAAGTACCTGACGCATGCAAACAGAGAATTGTCGTCATTCTCTGAAGGCCTGATTCAAGGCCGACGGGGGAAATATTTGAGCCATGTGAATCGGGAGCTGGAGAAGGTTTCTGAACCTTGAGTGAGAAATTATCTCCAAATCCTTCTGATTCATGCTTGCGCTTATGTCCTACGGTGCCTTCAGAGATTGGTTGCGAGAGGTGGCTCGGCAAGAGTGAAGGAAAGGGACCAGATGGACTGGATGGTAGGCGACACGATGCATTCAAGGCATGGGAAATCGATGCATGGGGCGAACGAGGTCGATTGAGAGGATCGTGAGGCTCATTGGTCAATGCATGCAATGGTTTTCGTGATTGTGATGGATTGGGATAGGGAATTCGATGATGTTCATCAATGGATTGAGGGACATTGAAGCCATAAGCACTTTCCAAGCTGGGTACACCAAAGGAGGAAATTTGATAGCCCTCCATCGTAGAGCAAACTTGCTCGTTAGATTCAATTTGGTAGGACATCGTGAGCAAGCGATTGAGTGGGTAATTTCGAGCGACTTCACTGTTGGGAAGTGCCTTTGTTGACATTGGAGTAGGGATGGATAAACTGCGATGGCGGACATCGATAGAGTCCCCATTGGGGGACTGGGACCAAGTTGGAGAGGGATGAGTAGGATCGGAAGGGGCAATCAAAGAATCGGGATGGAAATTGCAAGTAGTATAAAGTGATTCGACTTGACCGAGAGGCTGAGATGAATGAAGGGAAGAGGGCAAAGGTATATGAGGAGACCGCAAGGGAGAATAACGTTGACACTCCGAATCGAAAGCGGTATATGAAAAATTCGAAGCAGACGACGTGAGTGATTGGGCAGGTAGCTGATGTTGATGCGACGAATGTGACAGAATCTGCTGCAATTGAGGTACATGTTGAGGCTGTTGTTGTGGAGATTGCGCATGAGGTGGATAATGATAATGGTCCGAGGGGGAAAAGTGATGTGAAGGATTGGATGACGACGAAACCTGGTATGATGGTAATGCCGATCTAGGGTAATGATGATGCTGGGATGATGCACCTGAGCTGACGGATTGCTTCTTCTGTGATGGTGAAAAGCAAACAGGCTGAAAGGGTCGATCAGGCCGGGAGCTCTCAGTCGGATGCTAAAGAAAAGTGAAAGAGCCGACATTCAATTAAAACAGTTTTGCGCTAGCAAAAGGCTTTTTCAGGAACCAAGACCCAAGATACAAATTTATAATATTGAGAGGCCTGTAGGGATAAGGGATCTCAGTTCAGTGATAGCAGTTTGCGTGCAATCTTCAATCAAGTCTGCCTGATTGACGAGAGGTAATGTGAGGTGGGACAGACAACAATTTTTTAAAAAAAAGCTGCCTGCTGGCCGCTCGAAAAACGAGCTCCTCCGTGTTGGTGGCAGATCTCCGAATGCTCTCATGACACCAGAGGATCACAATGATATAAATCAAGATGAAGGCCATCAGCCGTTGCTCAGAAGATCAGAGCAACCCTGGGAAGGAGAAGGCAAAGATGGATAGCCATGTGAGTGTACCAGCAGGCTAACATTCTGGAGGGTCTCCAGCTGACGAGTACTTCAGAAAGGGAGGTTTATATCAGAGTTCGATGTTGTGCACGGCTCGTTCGTGCATTGGCTAGAGAGAACCTAGCCGGATAGAGAGTACCGGGTGGGCCGGATATCGTCTGATTATCACGGCCGTGAGATAATTGGGACTTAGAATGTTATGCCACATTCTCAGGATCCAGCATGATGACCATCATCATCAGCTGGTAGGACTGACATCAGAACTACCATGCTCATCAGGATTAGTCGAAAATTATCACGAGGGATGGGAAATAGCTCAAAAGATGAGTCGGGCAGCAGGAAGCTTCGAACAAAACACCAAGAAAATTGACGCCGATGGAGAAGGTTGAAAAGCAGATTATATCTGCCGTGGAAAATGCTATGGGTTTTGCAATGACCGGTGAGACTGAATATAGACCCAGTTTGGAAAAAGGCTAATAACTGAAAAGCAAAAGAAAGAAAGGGAATCAACTACGCCGCACCTGAAGGGTCTTTTCCTCGTCCTTGATCGCATGATTGAGCTCGGTGAGAGCTGGTGGCCTCTGGGGTGTAACATAAGAACCTGGAGGTTGACTTTCTAGGATTGATCGCAGATGCTGATGTTGACTACCAATAAGAGAAGTGGAACTTGGCATATGGGGGGCAGGTGCAGCCCCCATAACACCATAATCACTCATTATGTAGGCCTTTAACACTTGAGAAATTTTCGATTGCAGGCCTGTTTGATAGAGGTTAGATGTACCCTGCGCTCTTCAATTACGTGCCTGGGAGACGTTGGACCAATGGGGAAGATGTGAATTGGCCCAAAACGCTAGGAGAGGGTGTATTCGCGAGAAAGTGGAGTTGATTGCCGACAGAATGGTGGCGATCCCAAAAATCTATACCAAAGATTCAACCAGTAGGGTAAAGGCGTGAGAAGTGTCAAGCGGGAACCAAACGGCCACAACTTTAACCCAATGTAATGGGCTATAAGATGCGCTTATGTGTGGCGGTATGACAGTAGAGGTAGCAATTGGCGTTATTGTGAAAGTAATCCGGATACTAGGGGGTCAAGCAAGCCGCAACAAGGGCACGGTGGGCTAAGTTGAATAGTAAACCAACAGAAAAGATGACGGAAGGTTCAAAGTGTGAGAAAGACGAGTGGTGTAGAGCGCAGATGAAATCAGTTTGAAGTAAGAGCTGAAGATGGAAGCGGGTGGTGGTATGGAAAATCAAAAGCTTAGCTGGGAGGATCGTGCGAAAAGAGAACACCCTCAGAGGTGAAAGTATATAACTAGGTGGAAGGGGGGCCTCAGGTGAGATTATAGATGAACCCCCGGGTACGCAAACTATAACGTTATGGCATACAAAACAAAGGAGCGACAGCCTGCAGTGCTTGGTGTGGACTCAGTCTTCCACAGTTCGGATCGGAAAGAAGGACTATCCATACCACAAAAATTTTGAAAATCGTGGGTAATTCAGTTCAATGGTTTATGTACTTGATTTGATAAATGAATGAATAGAACCTCAACATGGTGATGGGGCATCGATGATGAGCATACCAAACAATGCAATATTGGAAATTCTGGGTCAGAGATCACCCACCTCAATTGATTTAAACCACATCCAGGCGCTGTAGGCTATGGATTTATTACATAGATGGTGGGGACCGTCTTTGGCGTTGCGATTGGTACTCACGGTGAGCTGGTACTACCGCTCCAGATCGACCGACCACTACCGACACAGGGCTCGTCGAAAATATGTATACAAAACAAATATCTATGTAATACGTATTTTTACGCATATTACTCCATCCCCAGGCTATCTTACATTGGGATGAAGGGCTGAGGGAATTCGCCTGTGGAGCGGTCTGCTCATTGCAGAGCCCTCCTCCATGGAAAGGGTCAAGTTCTTGTTTTCCAGGGACACCCCAGGTGTTCCATTGCATATGTGAAGACGCCAACCTCAGTTGCCCCCCGCGGAAGGAATTAAAATCTAAGAGTAGAAAGCAGGCACGCTTTTGTGATTTGGGCTTTACATTTCTTGACTCAGTCCAAATTTTACGTTAAGTGGACTCGCATCATGCAAGGTAAAGGCTCCCCGTTGAAGGAAAATAAAAATGTGGCAATATATTTATGTAGATGCAGCACTGAGGTCGTATGTCAAATTATACCTAGACGTCCAACTGCATTTCTGAACTATCATCTTAATAGCTTTTGTAGACAGCCTGTGAACAGATTTAAATGTCTCAATGTGTAATCCCCACAAGCATTGTAGCGCTCCCCCGCCATAGGTGCATGATTGTGCAACACCAATTGTTGCTAATCAGGTCGGGCAGTACTCAGGCTGATGAAACATCACGTAGTTGGTTCAACGCAACTTGCAACGGACAGCTCGATCCCCACCCCCATGCCCTACCTTTACACCTGGGCGCAACACTAATTTTTTGATGCGATACCAATCAGCATCGCATCTTGAGCCCCCGGAACATTAAGAAGGAACAGTGTTGACCTACGACAAGGGTGCTAGCCCCGACGAGCACCAAAGTAAGTCACCGGTACTTCATTTCACCACAACAGGATAGAAACCACAGTTGAAGCCCCCAGATCATTAGCCGATACGTAACTGGAACCCACCAAGGCTCGGTTGAGCGTGTGGTCACTGCCAAACTTTCCGATCAGGCACCCCCGCCAGGCTTTGATTTATCGACACATCTACAAACTTGGTGTGGGTCTCGTGAGCCATGTCAAACCGATTGGCGAAGCTGTAGTCAAACTTGATCGTTGTCCCTGCAGCGATGAACTCGACGATGCAGCGGAAGTCAAAGTGGAGTTCACAATCCAGAACCCGGCAGTCAAATCCGGGTTTACCATTCCACCGCAGAATCAATTTTCCCACGCGACCGCACAAGCCTGGGTTGACTACACCACGAATGGATGATTGAGTTGTGCGCCCGACAAGTGATGATTAACCACATCGCCTTCGTTATCGGGTAGATTTCCCATGAGGAAACCCCAGACCAACTTCTGGAGGTTTTCCTAGCCTCTAACGAGTTGTTTGGAACATCGGCTAGTTGGGCAGCTGGCAAGCACTCTCCTGGGGACCAACAAGCAGGCCGCCGTAGAGGGCTGTGCCGCTGCCGTCAAACAAACAGACGGCCTCGCACGGTGCATGACTGCTGCGCCCCAGCCACGCCGGGGTCGATGGGCGGTGGTTCCGCGCCGCGTGTGGCAGGGATTTCAAGATCAAGTTACCCAGCGACCCATAGAATTAAGTCCCTCAAAGTTTCTGCATAGACTTGTGTGTATTATATGGTCAGGACGTCCCACCTCATGACAGCGCAGCAAAATCAAATGAGTGTATAGGACAAAAATTGGGAAATCTGTAGGAAGTATTATTTTTTCTTTGAAAAAAAAAACCATAAGGAAAGGACTTTTTGAAAGATGATAGTGGACCCAACAAAATCCAAAACAGGAAATATGCAGACAATGAAAAAAATCAATACAGGGATAATTCCAGGTAATCTTTAGACAAGGCATGAGTAGATAGAAAGTTACATCCTGGGATACTCCACTATTGTCAAAAAGACAACCACTCATCTTATTCACCATGCCATAGAAATTCCATTTAATTCACCTAACATGAATTGAACTTTTCACATCTAAAATCAAACAATCCAATCAGAAAGGGGGACTTTCAATCTGGCTAGGCACTCTTTGACTACTGTTTGGCTTTTGCATCACACCATTGATTCCCTGAACTAGTTTGACCACCCTCAGAATATTTAAGCTGATTGACAAACCTTCTAAAAACTGGTTTTTGCAAAAAAAACATTCAACAAGAATTGAATCTTTTTAAAACCTGGAAATCTTGCTGATATTGTTGCATATGATTGAAATGATTTTACTTCAAATATCAGCAGCCTCTAATGCTTGATTTTTTGTTCATTATTTTTACTTTTTTTAATGTTTTGTTTTGCTTATTCATTTTTATTTATATTTTCCTATTTTGAAAATTTTCATAATCTTGATAGTAGGGTTGGTAAACTGAAATCACCTCCTTTTTCATTTTTTTAATCCATTTTATTCTATTGTTAATTCATTTATATATTTCACGTTTTTATTTTTTATAATAATGTCCTTAGGGCATTATTTTTTTCACATGCCCAATCCTTAAATTCATGATGTTTTGATGACCCCACAACATCCTGCATCCATGCTTTTTTCCTTAAATTCACACTGTTTTTTTACTTGCAGAAGTTGTTTAGAGGGGTTTTTAAAACTCCAAGAAATATTTGACAGAATTTTTGAAGGGTTTTAACCCCCTCAAAAATGTGTCCAAACTTTGGAAAAAATTAAATTCAAGGTTGTAGATGCTAGTTTTTCACCTCTTTTTTCAGATTCTTTACTTAAATATTTTTGAATTTCTAAAACGGTGGAAAGCTTATAAATCTGTTGGAGATACAAAATTCATTTTTCAAGATTTTTACAACTGATTTTTTTCACTCAGAAACTGGTACCAATTCAAAAATAATGAAATAAAAGACATATTTTTGAATACTTTGTGAGAGGGTGAATCTTCAATATTTTCAGATTTGGTGCCTGCAGGATAATACATATCCTATAAGAGGATAATTGTAACAGTTTCAAAAATTTTTTGGTCATATTGATTTCCCTCAAATTCCAAACATAAAAAAAATGTAACAAATTTGATATGATTGTGGGGAACTTTTTTACAAAGATTGATGGATAATTGTATATATTTATTTTTGAGATTAAATTTGAATAAAATGAATCATTTTTCAGGATAAAAGTTTAACTAAAAATCAGCTCAGCTTACCCATTCTTTGGCAAAGTTTATGTAAAATTTGTTATTAGCTATTTCTGATTGGAAATTACTAATTTCTTTATATTTATCATTTTATTTTGATTCCTTTGTTGTAATTCATTGTTTAGTCTTCAAGCCAATTAATAAGAAATAAAAATACCCAAATTTTCCAGTATAAAAGAAATATAAATCAGAAATAATCAATCAAACAAAAAATGCAAAATATATATATAAAAATTGGGGCATTATTTTTTTCATGCCCCTAATCCTTAAATTTGTGTGGTTCTGAATCCCCACAATGTTCCCCATCTGCATGGTTTTCCTGAAATTTTTGTGGTTTTTTGAATTTCTTTTTAAAAAAAATAAGAAATACCAGCATGTTGGGGTACATCTAAAACCTCTACAGTAATGCTTTGAGATTTTTTGGTCCATTTAAAGGCCTTCAAAATTAGGCTCAAAAATTTGAAAAAAAAATTATGTCAAAAAGTTTTTCATTTTTTTGGATAATTATTTTAAAGTTTTTTTGGAAGATCTGAAGGCTATTTTTTTAAAAAAAAACAACGGGTCATTCAAATATGATTTTTGCAGATTTTTAGTACTTCATTTTCCTGGCAAGAAATGGGCTTAACATAAAAAATAAGATGTTCTTTTCAGATTTTTTCTTCCATATCTTCCTGAATATTTTTCCAATTTTGGAGGTTTGATTCTTTTAGTGGGAATTCCAATTGGCACAAAAAATATAGGCAGGGATTTTTAGGATAAATCATTTACCTCCAAATATTTGATGCAACATCAACAATAACAGGAAATTTCTGTTTTGGGGTGTGTTTTTGAACCATTTCTGAGAATGTTTTAATTATTTTTGTGGACAATCTGAGTTTTAAATTTTTAAAATCACTGCAAATGACACAAAAAATTCTTTTTTCATATTTTTTTCACCTTGATTTGGCCCTCAAATGTCTAGCCTCAAATCACCATGTTCAGAACCCTTTTTGGCCTACGTCCACATTTTTGGGCTTTTCTATTTGAATAATATGATATTAGATATGATTTTGAAACATTTCCTGACTCCTCCTCACCTCTTTGGTACTTGTAATCCTCTCTTTAACCATCAAATCACCTTTCAACATCCAGAATCCACTCCAAACTGCACCAATGATCATCAATCATTACCACTCAACACCAATCAACCATTCACACATCACTACTTGCAACAACAACCAATACAATTCAGCGCTTCAACCCCACTAAATTAACACCCTGAATCCAAAAATTTAACAAAAAAAAAATCACTCCTCAACAAAATTTTCTCAGCTTTTTTTGACTTTTTTTTTCTAATCATTGACAAATCAATCCAGCATCAAGAACTAACCAAAAAAAATTCCTCCAATCTCAATTCTTTGATCACCTCTTATCTCTAAAATTCATAATATTCTGGCTATATATACTTCATCTTAAAATCCAAAGTCTTCATAAAAAACCCCGTCTCAAAATAAAAATCAGAAAATGACTCAGCAACACATCAACCAACTTTTACTATCTGCTGCTTTGGCTTCTTCTTCTAATGCATGTACTGATTTAGATCACCCCCATGATTTCAAAACTTTGGCTTGTCCACCTAAACTATTATATAATTCAAAGTTGGAACTTGTGGATGCTTTTCAAGGGTGGGATAAGTCCCATGGATATGCCTTTTCCACCAAATTCTCCAATTCTAAGGAGCAATGATATATTGAACAATGTGAAAAATCTGGGGAATATAAAACCAATCTGGATAACAAAAGACTTTCAAAAACTAGAAAAAAAACTTTTCTTTCCAATTCTCTGGAAGCTTTTACCAGAATACTGGTCTTTGGCAAATGAAAATCCAATGCCCTGATCACAATCATACTACATAAACTGATCCATGCACCCATCCAGCTCATAGAAGGATTCAGGGGGATCAAGAGTTTGTGATCCATTCTTATACAAAAGGTGGTTTTCTTCCCTCAAAATCCTCAATTACTTAAAAAAATCCTCTACTTATCTCATTCACAAAAACCTTAGTAACATCCATAACATAAGATCAAATATTAAAAAGTAACAACTGGAGGGAAAATCACCAATAAAAGCTTTAACAAGGGAAATTGGGAAAAATTATTTTCAATATGAAATCAATAATCAAAATGATCTTGACATTATCTTATTCAATTCTTGCACAGATTCCATAAAATTACTCAAACTCTTTCAATCAGTATTAATTTTGGTTTTTACCTTCAAAACCAAGAAATTTTCCATGCCTCTTCTTCACATCCTTGGAGTTGAAAATTTTGCTAGAAATTTCTCTGTTTTTTTCTGTTGCCTCTCCCAAGATTAAAAAAGGTAAAAAATCAATTGGCTATCACTCAAATTGATAATATATCAGAAAACAAAGAACCCAAAGTAATTTTGAGAGACAAGTAGAAAGCACTCATTAATGAAATTCAATCTTTTTATCCCAAGTCTTGCCATCTACTCTGTCTCTGGCATATTCTCAAAAATATTGAAACCCATGGTAGAACACTTCAAATTAGAATAATAATGGCTAATGTTCAGAAAACACAAAGACATCCTTGTAAAATATCAATCTGAAGGAACATATCAAGAAAATTTCAACAAACTCACTCTATTCTGGAATCCTCCCACTTCTGAATATCTTCTTGAAAACTGTATTCCTCTCAAAATAAAGTTTGTTTCATATGCTGAAAACATGAATATCCACTTTGAGGAAGTAGTACATCCATAATAGAAGGCCTGCAATCTTATGTTGAAAGATTTATCACTAATACTTTTGATTCCTGTTCTAATTTAGTTAATGAAATCTATCATTTCATTTTCATCCAACTACATGAAATGGCCATTCAAAACTTCCAAAAAGACTTCAAGAAATTTGTTAATCTAATATATTGTGTGGAGAACCTATCTAGAAAATCCACCCACTATGCTCTCAACCTTATCCATTCCTTTCTCAAGTCATCAGAAAAATCAACAACCTGTTCTGATTGTGATTATTCCTCTTTCATGGGAATTCCTTGTGTAAACAAAAGTAAGAAGTCAAAACTCAAGATGAAATACTTTTTGCTTCAGGATTTTCATAACCAGTGGCATGTCAAACCTCCAATTTCAGAATCTTTATATATATATATATTCTTCTTCTTCTTCTTTTTTTGAAGAAAAAAAAATCCATGCTTGATGTCTGAATTTGTTTGTTTTATTTTGGAACTATTAATATCTCACTGGGAATGGATTATGCCAAAAATATCAATCATCTGATGAATTACCTTCCCAGCCAACCATTTAAATTGGTTTCAGAATAAAATATTTGAAGGATTCCTTAAATTTGGCCCAGGAGAACAAAATTCATACCTTGGAGAAATGATGAAAATTGTGAAAGGGAAGTATCAAGTGACTCCAATTTGAGAATCTCCATCAAGGTAAGAAAGTAAAATTTGTGGAAGACCCAAAGGAGCCCCCAATAAATGCAAAAGATTTTCCCAGAATTCCTCTAAGAGTAATCCATCTGGGTTTGAATTTGATGAAGGACCTAAGAGCAGAGGAAGACCAAGGAAGCACCAATTGGCTAAAGAACTGGTTAGTTTTTTAATTTTATTTTCCTCTCTTTCTTTTGGATGGCTTTTAACAGAATTTTTTGGAAATTCTTTGCCTTTAATTTCACAATGTGAGGAAGAGGAAAGAAAAGGAATCCCAAGAAAAGTCAAAGGGAAAAAAGAAATAGGATTGAGAGTAAGAGGTGTTAGTAAGAGGTTCTTTTTTTAAAAAAAATCATTTTTTTCAGTTTCTTCTTTTGTTTGAAATCAGCTTAAAATTTCATTCTTCTCAGGAAAACATTATAACAGAAGATGAATTAAGTGAGGGAGAACTACCAGAGCTTTAAGAACTTTATTGAATTAAGACAGTTAGTAATTGTTTTTAAGGGGGGGTCAGTATAGTTTTTCTAGTTTGACTTAATTGACATATTTTTATTTGTCAATCAGAGGTCAGGAACCATCATCAAAAAGTGGATTGTTTCCCATAATTTAAGTCCTGGGACTTTGAAGAGGATCAAGATAAGAAAAAAAATGAGATCAATATGCAGATTCTTATAGGCCTCCAGGGAACCAATAGGCTTCCAGGGAATCCAATCTTTGCTGCAACAGGTACAACTTTTGAAACTGAAAAGTTGAATACTTTTCTGAAATAATACTGCTTTATGGTTTTTTAATAACCTTTAAATTTTTTTGCAATGATATTTAAGGTCACAAAATTTTCTTTTCTATCTTCTGATAAATTTTAAGTGGTAACTATTCATGAAGTAATTATTATTTTTTTCATTTCCTCTTGAATAATAAATTTTTTTCTTTCCATATTATCCACACAAAAATTTCATCTTCCCCAAGACAGCCATACCAAAAAAATTCACATGTTCAAGATGTGATTGGTGATGGGAACTGTGGGTTTAGATCAGTAGCAATTAATTTGGGTCTTGAATCTGAAGTTTGGAGTTCAATATGTCAGGAAATGATCAAGTAAATTTATGAAAAATCTTTCTTCAAGGATGATAATTTCATGGATCAAGTCTGGGATGAAAATTTTGACAAAGAAAGAAAGCATCTAAACCAACCTTCTGTAATTGCCGCTCAAAGTTACTGGATAAAACTCCCTTGCCATGGTTTCCTGCTGGAAGATACATAAAAAAGGCCGGTGGTACTTTTATTTAAGTTGATGCCATCAACTTATTTTCCCCTCAATTACCCGCCAGAAGCCAATTCTTAAACTTCTCCCATATTTTTAATTACTATGAAATATTTTAAGCACATAGTATCTTTCTGCTATAATTCTAAACTGTGGCAAGCTCCCCAATTAGATACCCTTTGGAAGGCTTTTCCAAGAAAGGAGTCAAAAAAATGGGATGATTTTATTCATAATAACTTAAAAATTGGTTTAAAAAGTTTGTTTCTTCCTATAAATTTTGTACATCCTAGAAAGAAATTAGTAAAAATTGATATTGATTGAATGATTTGTCTGTTTCTTTCCTGAATTTTTGATAATTTTCTTGGATATTGATTATTGAATCAATCATTCAGCGGAGAAGAATTCCACTTTTTCATTTTTAATTATAATTTTTTTGGAAAATAAAAGAAATCAATAAAATCCTCAGATAGTTTTCTTTTGCCCTTTTCAATGCCCACTAAAAGACTACCAGCTTGAAAATTGGAAAATTATTCAGGAAGTGTTGAAATCTGTTGTGGAAATCTCCACAGTCTATGCCTTGCATCCGCCACCACTACCATAATCATGTTCCTTGTCACTCACCTGTCATCAATAAAGACTCTTCTCACAATTTCCTAGATTCTTCTACTCCTCACCTCCCGCCTTTCAGGTTGGCGGTCTAGCACCATCACTACTCCTTGAAAATATAATCCACCCTGCTTGAATTCTTCCCTGTCTCCTACCTTGTTCTCCATCCTTCCATTTTCCTTCCTTGCTCTACCACTATCTCTCTCCTTATCCTCCTCTTCCTAATTTTTCCCAAATTTACCTTAAACCTGTCCTGACTCCATCTCCAGCTTTGCCTCATCCTTAATCATTGCTGAATCCTCTTATGGAAATGCCAATGTTCAAAATCATTCTTTTTGGCTACTTCCTAGGTCCCACTACCTCAAACTCTGTCTTATCTGGTGAGAAGCTCAACTTTGAACCCTTTCCCTGGTCCCAAATCTATCAAATCTAACATTTCCTTTTCAGTATTTTACTTGCCCTAAGCTGGTAAACAGCTCTACTTCAGTGTTCATCTTACTAGATCCTATCTTTTTCCAGATCTTACATGTTTCCTTCTCTGCTGGTGTTACAATTCTCTACTCTTGTCCTTACTTTTGTTTGTGTCCTCAAATGACTCCTTTTTCATGAATTTTTTCCATTCCTTGTTAGGCTGGTTTTGTCTAAAATTCAATTTCATAAAACTCATAAGGAAGCTATGGAAAAAAAAGTTGAATTTTTTTTGTGTTAATCCCATTTTTTGGTGGGAAAATGAAGTACTAAAAATCTGTAAAAATAATATTTTAATTACCAGATCTATTGAGAAACTTCTTGTATCTTCAGATCTTCCAAATAAATGAGAACATAAATATTAAAAAAATTGAAAAAATTTGTGATGTAAGGTCTATTTTTTTCAATATTTTTGTAACTGATTTTGAAGTCCTTTAAATGGACCCAAAAATTTCAAAGAATTAGGAGTATCTACCACCATCTTCATAAGTTGGCTCAATGAGCAGCCTTGTTGAGAACTTCTCTGATTGAGCCACCATTGTGCACTTGATAGGGCTTGATAGCTGTCAACTTGAAAAAATACTTGACAAGTATACATAAATATATGGATCCTTGTTGAGGATTGACAACCAAAAATTTGTCAAGACCCACTGTAAAATTTCTGCCCCCCGCCCTGCCCCTCCATAAAATCACCCTAAAATACCACCCTCCCTTTGTACTTCATCACTTCAATAAACCACCCCCACCCATTTGGTTTTGTTCTTAATTGTTCTCATTTTTTTTTGAAATCAAAATGAAACCAAAAAAATAATTTTTTTATTGTTTGGGGGTAGTTCAAGCCCTTATTGAGCAATGATCTTCAGAAATGAAAATGGTGGGATTTTGTCCCTGACTACTTGACAAATGTTGCGCAGGCCCTTGAGTTTTGACAGTCATAAAACGTTGGAAGCCTTGAAAACTTGTCAAATTTGTCAATTATCTTATCAAAACAAGGGTAGATGGTCTAATAGAGAGGTTTTCAGATGTCCCCCTACGCACTGGTATTTTTTTTTTCAACTTCAAAAAACTGCGCAAATTAAAAAATGAATTATTTTTCAATTAAAAAAGCCCAAAATAAAAATATTGAGCTCTTGAATTGTTTTTTTTTTAAAAAATTTATGAAAGCTTAAATCACCACAAAAAATCAATAAAAAATTCAATGAGAAATTCATTTTTTGAATTAAATTTCTCAGGTGTTCCAATGCTTCAAAAATTTCTAGTTTTTTATAAGGGTTTTAGAAACCCAGCTACAGGGCTGTGGCTTCAAATTCTCAAAAAAATAAATTCTTGAAAATCCATGAAATAAAGGACTTGTCCATGTGGGAGTGATGTTTCAGAGACGTAAAAAATCATGAAATAAATGGTTGGGGGAATCAGAAAATCAAATCCCAAAATAAAATATAAAATATAAACAGTACAAAATACAAAATAAAAAATAAAAAACAAAAACAAAAAACAAAACAAAAAAGTAAAAAATAAAAAATGAGGTGTATCAGATTTATCTAACCCATTTTTTTTCAATGCAGGTCTCAGAAAAAATACCCCAATCTCAAAGCCTCCATTAAAGATCAGAAAAATTCACTTATCCCACAACAGGGATGCCAGATTTACTTTGGAAATAACTGGTTTTTTTCAAATATAGTATATATAGGTACCTCACAGAAATCCAAGTCTACTTTCAAATCAAAAACCATCCCATCCTTGTGCTTCCCAGATATCAGCATATTCAACCACATTCCATTTACCATCCTCTTTATCCTTAGGATAGGATTCCAATTATCATTTCAATCCCAACTTGTTCCCCACATCAACCATGCAGTACCATATAACTATTTCTTTGGAAAATTCCAAGAGCAAAAATTAAATCTAAGCAGAGGGATCCAATTCAACTGAATCCCAAACCAGTTTACCATGTCCAATCAAGCTGAAAAATCTGCCAAACCAAGATATCAGGTTTCATGAAACTTAATTGGTCCTCTCAGTTCATACCAGAGCTTTCAAACAATACAGATGAATTAAATTGAAAATTTCCTAATCTCATTCATATCTTCCAAGAACAACAACATGCTAATGCAATAAAAACTGTCAAGAAAATGGGCAGGGTTGATTCCAACAAGATGAGAATTTTGGATCTCTATATAATAATTGAGGTGAGAATTTGGCTTTCAAATACTGGGAAATTATTTCAAGAATTTTTATCAATCCTTTTTTGCTGAATCAAAAGCTTCTCTAAAATCCTCTTCATTTGCACCATCTTTTAAAACAAATCAAATAGTTTAGAGGAGGTGAACTGTTGTTTTGATTGGATATGTTGAAGCAAAACCAAGCAATGATCAATCTACCCAAGAACAAACTCATCATTCAAGGTAGAGAAATAAAATCTTTGAGTGAAGATGAACTCTCAAAATTTGCAAAGGATTCCAGTCAAGAATTGGGAGATGAATTTCCATATATTGAAAGTGCAAAGAATTGGTTGTTTCTGGAATATTAAAGCCAAAGAGTGATTGAAAATACAGCTAATAGATCATAAAGCAAATTTTTTATAGGACTTGCCTCTTTGCCTTAAACTTATTCTATCCAATCAGTTTCAGGAAGCTCTTTGAATACTGATCAGAAAGATAATTTTTTCATTTTGTTTGGCTGTTGAGCTGACCCTTTCCAAGCTGAACCCTTACTTAGATCATCATACAAAAATTTTGATCTAGCTGATATTTCACTTTCCTTACATTTGGATTGATTCCTTGAAAAATATAAATTTTGTATCCCAAAACATCTGAAATGTGCAAGGGATTCAAATTAAGCTTCTCTAAAGGGCAAAAGGAAGCCTAATTATTTTATCATCAGGGTTAATATTAATCTAAGAGTCTCTCATTATTTTATGATCAGGATTAAGATGAATCAAAATGTCTTGAAGGGGGGAATGGGGACAGTTTTTCTTAAAAAATTAAACACTTTTAAAATTTCAAAATCAGCTTAAAATTTTTTCTATTTCTGAAAGAGCTCATGTGATGAAAAGTTTTATTTAAAAAAATCAGGAGAAATTCAAGAATGAAAGAAAGAAGAAGTAAAGATGTTTTAGAATTATCATAACTTGAAAGAGAGTTTGAATTCACAGTGATCAGAAAAACATGTGAGGCTGTGATATGAAACATTGAAATCAAGACAAAATTAACAAAAAAGGTTCAAAATAAGGATAATATCCTGGTGGGAAGAAGTGGAAAGGTATGGCTTGGAGGGCAGGAAAGTAAGAGCATAGTGGAAAGTACAGTGTTGAGGAAAGAATAAAACACAATACTGAGAGAAGTATTCAATCTTGAGATTCATAAGTCTTGGTGTAACAGAAAGAACATTTTTTGTGATGAGAAACTGAAAGAAAACAAATTGAAAGTGGGAAAACACATAAAGGATTGATAAAAGACGTATGAAATGATGAGATCTTGGGAAATAAAAAGTGAAATATATAATAAAAAAAGGAAGGAAAGTCTGAGAGTCCTTAATTTGGAACTCTAAAAACATGTTTTCTATTTTCTTAGGCCAGTCTATAAATAGACCAGCCTCCTTTGTACCTATCTTATGTTATATATACTGTATAATCATCTTATTTATCCATCTTGTTTTTATATAGTCATATCAGATCACCTTAGACAGTCCAAATTTGGCTAAGCCAAAACAAATGGGTTCATGAGATTTTTTGATTGAGAGAAAGAAATTGATTCTCAAAGGCCTGGAGAGTTTCAGGATAGGTCTAAAAATATATATAATCTAATAGGGTGGGGAATGATATATGAGGATTAATGAGTATTGATAGATAACCTCCTTTTTTTTGAAAATTTGACAGAGAACATCCACTGGGCTGGAGTATAGGGAATGACACAGCTGCAAAAATTGAGAAATAATTCTGTTCCAAACCAGATTAAGAGGTGAAAAGAAAATCCTGGTGATCAGGTAAGAAACAGCTGAAAAGGTCAGAGGTAGTCCAGGATCTGCATGTTTTTCCAGGGGCAAACTGATAAAGGAAGGGGTGGAGAAGGTAGATAAGAAGTAAAGCATTGAAAGGATTAACAGCTGGATATTTGAGTATAGTTTATTGATTTAGACGTATCTGTTAAAATATGTATGCACTTAGGTGTGTGCTACAAATAAGTTTAATCCAAATGGGATGCACATATGGGCCTCTCTGGCCCATTGGACACTCACACGGACCATACGGGCCTGTTTGGATGTCACAGATTTGGGGAAACTGGCCTAAAAACACGTGAAACAGGCCTATTGGTACACGGGCCCGGTGAGGTATATGGGCAAATACAGCCAGATGTGCTTGCATGGGCATAATTGGGCCCAAGCTTTACTTTGGACATACTTGGACAGACGGGCTGGCCCGCCAAAGTATGGTTTACTTAGTTTTTGGGCTTGGGGCGGCCCATTGGGGCTTCTGTCCGTGTCGCAGCCTGGTTGGGGCTTCTGCCCGTGTTGCGGCCTGCTTGGGGCCGCTGTTTTTGCTTACGGCCCGTTTATGGGGCCCAACAGCCCGTGCGGGGCCATTGTAGGGGGCAGGGGGACTCAAAATGGAGCCCCCCACCCTGGTTGGGGCTGGTGAGCCCGTGGCGGCTGCCGCAGGGCTGGAGGCCCCGGCTCCTCCCCCTCCCCTTGCTTGCCATTGCAAGGAGGAGTGGGAGGGCTGGCTGGATCAAACCAGCCAGCAACCGGTCATGGTGGGGGGGACTTGATCACCCCCCCACCAAAGTTGGCTGCTAGGCCGGTTGCATTGAGGCAACCGGCGGTGGGGGGGAATTGACCACCCCCCCACCATCAAAGGGGCGCTCTCCCCCCCCCTTTACCAAGGGTGAGGAGCAACGGGCTGGAGGGGACCTGAACACCCCCCAGCCCACCTTAGCGTGACAACGCCCTGGGGGTATCAACCCACAGGGCCCCTGGTAGGGGGGTTTGACCGCCCCCTCCAGGGATCTGTGAGAAGGAGGGGGGGGGGACAGCATTAGAGGGGACCTCACCACCCCCCAGCCAACCATAAATTACTTCTGTGTAGTGGTGGTTGGTCATTTGTTTGGTCCTTCAAGGGGGAGGAGCAAGGGGCTAGAGGGGACCTCACCACCCCCCAGCCCACCTTAGCGTGATGGCGCCCTGGGGGTATCAACCCCCAGGTCCATTGGTAGGGGGGTTTGAAGGCTGTGGTGCTCCAAAACCTAACCTATAGCCATAAAACTCACTTTTCTAGTATAAGGACAGATCCAATCATCAAAAAGACCTCAAAAATGGATTCTAAACCAAAAATAACCCCTAGTCACTCATCCAAAGTACCCCTCTATCTCTCATGGTCTAGAAGATACAGCTCAAATCAAACCTGGCCTACCCATACCTCTATCAGGTGTCACAGACCAGTGAAGGTTCATGGACATACCCTGGATGCCTTCAAGTACATACTCCATACAGTACAACCATACAGCACCAAACAAACCTGCAGCAGTATACATAATTAATATATGCAAGGCACTGCATGAAGAACCAAACAAATCACCTGTATACACAGCAATATATGCAAGACACTGCATGCAGAGGCTGTACAGCATCATACAGGACATAATAAAGAAGCAATATATGCAAGGCACTGCATGCAGCACCAAACAAACAGCTGTATAAAGAAGAAATATATGCAAGACACTGCATAAAGGACCAAACAAATGACCAACCACCACTACACAGAAGTAATTTATGCAGGGGGCACCTGTATCAATGCAGCACAGCAATGCATGCAAGGGTGTACATGCATGTAGATCCTGCACAGGCTCCTCCTCTGACCAGCAAAAATACCTCATGAACTGTATTCACTGTACCAGGGAGACCCTCAGGGGCAGCCCTGAGGGCAGGATTTTCTATAAATAGAGGGCCTCTCTCCCCATCCAGGTCCCATCATCAGTTCCCCCCATCCTCCCCTCCAGGGATCACCATGCCTCCTAGGCACCCTTAACCCATACTTTTACCATCCTCAACCATTATCCCATAACCAATATTGTAACCATCACCAATCCCATATCCCATACCAACAAACATCACCATCACCATCATCATCAGCATCAATCATCACCATCAACCATCAACCACCACCATTACCCTTGGCCATCCACCATCATCAACACATACTTTTGACCATGAACCAGCCCAATAACCCAAACTTTTGACCACCCACCACCACCATTATTCACTCAATACCCCATACCTTTGAACATCACCACCATGTAACCATAACCTGAACATCATCCATCATCACCATCCATCACCACCATCCATCATCATCACCATCCATCATCATCACCTACCATCATCATCATCATTCACCATCATCAGTCAACATCATCACCTACCATCATCATCAGTCATCATCATCAGTCATCATCATCACCTACCATCATCATCATCAGTCATCATCATCATCCATCATCATCATCAACTACCTTGACCATCATCAATCATCATCATCACCTACCACCATCATCATCAGTCATCATCATCATCCATCATCATCATCACCTACCATCATCATCATCAGTCATCATCATCATCCATCATCATCATCACCTATCCATAATTATCATCATCAATCATCATCAACCATCATCATCAGTTGTCAAGTATAGGCTCAACCATTTCAACCTTATCAAACATCACCTGTAACATCAAGGGAGTATTCATCAGTAACCAATAAAACAAAAATAAAGAATATATAAAGGATAAGACTAGAGAAAGGATTCTTCCCTTACTCAGCTTCTATCCACCAGGTCACCCATCTGTTCCACCATTTCTTCATTATCAAGCTTGAATACATTGATCCTAGGTCTGATAGAGACTACTATAGTAGCAACTCTATCTGAAAATCAGCCACCAAATCTCTTTTATTTTATTGTTGTGAGACTACTATAGTACTCAGAGGGGCAGGCAATTCAAAACCAACCTTAGTATTGCTCTATCTTATTTGTAGTTGTAATACTAAATTCCCCCTCAAGTGACTGCCAGAAAGCTATTTGCTAAACTTTACCCAATCCCAAAGGAGTCTCCACACCACCCCCTCCAGGGATCTGTGAGAAGGAGGGGGGGGGGACAGCATGTCCGCTGGTCACCCCCCCCCCATGTGTGTCTGAGACCGCACCCAGGTGTGTCCTGGGTCCTTCCTGGCCATTTGTATGGCCAGGGGCTGGTTGCATGAGGCAACCAGCCAGCATGTGAGGTAACAGGCTGGTTGTAATAGAAAACCGGCCAGGGTTTTGAACAGCTAAGGGGCTGGTTCAGCCCCATTGAGGTGGAAAAACCAGAAATAACCAGAATAGGCTGGTTGTAAGGGTACAGGGACTGATGCCATGCGCGCTGATGTAGCCCAAACCAAGTAACAAGGCCTGTAGAGCCTGTAGAGCTCTTTTGGGGCGGAAAATTTGCCTTTTGGCTTGTTTTATCATGGACTCACAAGAGGCCAATCTTTTGTACTTAAGGAGCTCTTCTCCCTGCTGTTTTCCATCATTCATTTATCATCCAATCAAATTAATCACTGATATCATCCAACGTATTGCCCCATTGTGAGAGCCCATCAGCAATTATTGACACAAGGTGTCCAGCATTTCTTTTGCTTTAAATACTGCTCATTTTCCTAAGCTAATTTCTGGCCATAATTATAACACATTATCAGTACCAACACCATCATTACTTCCAAGCCATCTAGACCCTTGTACCTTACTCTGGAGAACCTCAAAGACCTCATATTTTCCAAGAAGATGTCCAATATCGCTGATGCTAGCTCCACCAAGATACTTCTGAACAGTCATAATTATAATGCTTGGGCTTTCCTTATGGATAGTTAGCTGGATAACATCTGTTGTGGGGAGATAATGGATGCAGATGACACTTTGATCAGTTCAGAAGTGGAGAAAAAGTCTTATCATCTCATCCTTAGGCATCTTGATGAGAATCATGTGACATGGGTTTTCAATACTCTTAGGGAAGATGAGAGAAGGAGGTACAGCATCATTTGGAAATTGCTTAAGTCCAAGTATGCTGGTGATTCTGTTCACCAGAAGGGTATAGCTTTCAATAAACTGTTCAAGTTACAATATTCAAATTGTAAACAGTTTGTTTCAGAGGCTAGGTCTAGCATAGCCAAGTATAAGTCATTGGGACTTAACATGGATCCTGAGTGTTTGTCACTCTTAATCTTTCAGAAGCTACCAAAGGAGTTTGATTCTTTAGTTGGAATTATTTCTCAATTGGATCCTCTTCCTGGGGAGGAGGATGTGCTGAAAAGGATTGAAAAGGATGATCTTCAGTTCAAGATGAAGGGGGGTTCTGGAACAGCCCTTGTTGGAAAGACTGGAAAATCTTGCAAGAAGGCAAAAAAGGATTTGTCCAAGGTCTTATTCTATAATTGTCAGAATAAGGGGCATTATGCTAAGGATTGCAAGGAGGCCAAGAAGAGGAAGAAGTCCAAAGAGAATGACAAGGAGGTCAATCTCACTACTGAAAACGTTGCAATGGTGGTGTTTGATGGTCCAATGGAAATGGTTGTTGGGGAAGAAGGTCCCAACAAAAAGGCCAAAATTGATGAGGATCAAGAAATGGACTTGATTGATTATGAAGTGAGTAATCTTAACCTTAAAGATGAGAACTTATCAGTGACTGATAAAGCTTCTTTCCTATTAGGAGGATTGAAGGAGGACTTTCTTGTTTTCATTAAATCTAGCTGTACAGATCACAGGTTCTTTGAACCAAATTTATTTTCAAATCTTAGTGATTATGATGGAGTTGTAAATATTGGTCAGAAAGGCAGAAAAATTCAGATTAAAGGAATTGGAAAAGTTATTCTTGCAAATAACTTGGGTTTCAAAATTTCTTTTGAGAAAGTGTTCTATGTACCAGAGTTGCCTTATAACCTTGTGTCCCTTGGAGTGTTGTGGAAAAAAGGTTTCCAGATTTGTTATCTTAAAGAAGATAGGTTTGTTATTGATATGAATGGGAGAAATTTTCTTACTTGACAGGTTTGGAACAAGATTTTGTGTGCAAGCTTGTTCAAAATCTCAGCTTTGAGCACTGTTGCTCACAATAGAAGTGGCCATAAGGTAAAGGACAGAAACTGTGAGAGCTGTACCTTGGGGGCTAAGACTAGAAATGTGTTCTCAAAGAGTAGAGATTGCACTTATGTTCCTAGAGAGAAATTTTCCATTGATTTGGCAGGGCCATTCACACCAGAGTACCTTGGTGGGGCAAGATACTTCATCAATTTAGTTGATACTTCAACTAATTATGTTTGGGTTAAACCAATTTGATCTAAGGATCAGACCACAGATGAGGTTTCTGTAATCTTCAAAGTCTGGAAACAGAATGGTCTAATGAAGGAGATCAAGAGGGTTATCACCAATGGAGGTGGTCAATTTTTGAGTAAAGAGTTTGAGAGGTTATTGAAAGATTATGGTATCATTCATATAGTCACTACTGCAAGCACTCCACAAAATAATGGAATAGTTGAGAGAATGAATAGGACTTTACTGGACAAAGTCAGAACTATTATGTCTCAATCTGGTCTACCAAAGTTCTTATGGTCTGAGTTGATTTATAAAGTCTGTCTGTTGCACAAAATTGTAAGTGTTAATTGGAAGAGTCCTCATTATCAGTTTTGGAAGTTTTACCCCAAAAAATCACACCTAAGAACAATTGGTTTCTTGGTGTATTATAGTGTCCACCATAATGAGATGGTTGGAAAATTAGACCCTAGAGCCAGAACAGGGGAACTTGTAGGCTATTATTTAATAAGTAAATTGTATAGGATCTATTGTCCAGGGACAAGAAAGGTTATCCATAGTAGGGATGTAAAATTTGAAGAAAGTACCTTTCCACTCAAAATGAGTGAAGATGTTGTTGTGAATAAGTCACAGCAAGAAATAGAATTAGCACCTATTTCACCAGAAAAGGCTGCGGGACATGTGGTTCCAGAAGATGAAGAGATGGCAGACATGCCACCAGAGGGTTCAGTGCCCACTTCAGGGGAGTCCGTTAATTTGGAACCTGATGAGCCTCCACCTCCAGTTAGAAGGAGTGGTAGGATTAGAGTACCAGTTGATAGGTATGGGGAATGGAAGTCCAATTATGCTGCCGCAGGATATGAGGAAGATAAATTTCAGGAAAAGTGTATGCTCAATGAAGTCCTGGAGTTGAATTCAGAAATGGGTAACAGGGTTAACCCAGATAGCTTTTGCCAAGCTATGAATTCTGATGAGAGAGCCAACTGGAAGAGTGCTATTTTTGAGGAATTCGATTCTCTAGAAAATAATAGTGTCTTCAAAGTGGTTAAGTGGGATTCTGTTCCAAAAGGAAAGACCATTGTGGGGTCTAGATTGGTGTTAAACAAGAAGTTTGACACAAATGGAGTTTTAAAAAGATTCAAAGCTAGATGCGTTGCACAGGGCTTCAAGCAGAGAGAAGGTATCAATTACCAAGAAACTTTCTCACCCACTGGAAGGCTTTCCACCTTCAGCTACATCATTGCTCTGGAAGTGGAGTTGGGTGAAGAAATCAGACAAGCTGATTTTGTAACAGCATACTTGAATGCAAAACTTGGAGAGGAGGAGACTGTTTATATGTCAATCCCTGATGGTTTTTGTGAATGGTTAGTAGAGACTAAACCAGAAACCATAAAGAAAATCTGTGTTAGAATTTTTCTTTCAACAGATAAAGGGGAATATGTCCTCAAGCTGTGTAGATCCCTTTATGGATTGAAGCCAGCAGCTAGGTTGTGGTATAATACCATGAGTGAGAAACTGATACAGATTGATCTCAAGACTTCTGAGGCCAACCCTTGTCTTTTTGTAAGAAAGGATGCAATTTTGTTTTTATTGGTTGATGAAATGATCATTATTGGAAATGGTAAAGAGAGAGTCATGGAGACACTCAAAAAGGAATTCAAGATAAAAGATCTTGGTCTGGCGCAACAGGTGCTAGGAATGAAAGTCAGTAAGAGCAAGACTGGTATTAAGTTAGACCAGAGCCATTACGTGGCAGCACTTCTTAAGCAATATTGCTTAGAAGATTCAAAGGAGTTTGGTACTCCCATGCAGTCAAACATTTGTTTAGAGAAGTCTACAGATAAGGAGTATCTGGAGTTTGTTCAATCTGGGAATGACTACAGGTCAGCTATTGGATTGCTTAATTATTTGGGGCAGTGTACAAGGCCCAATATTGCCTTTGCAATTGGAGTCTTGTCCCAACACTTAGAGAATCCAAGCATGAGGCATTGGTCAGCGTTTAAGAGAGTTATGAGGTATCTTAAAGGAACACACAGTCTGGTACTGCTGTTTACAAAGTCAGAAAAATTTGATTTGGTTGGTTATTCCGATGCAAGTTGGGCAGATGGTAACACTAGGGAATCAACAAGTGGTTTCATATTCTTCTTAGGTAAGAATATGGTGTAATGGATGTCCAAGAAGGTATTGGAAATAAGTCTTTCATCAACAGAGGCTGAGTATAGAGCTTACTTAGCAGCTTCACAGGAAGCAAAATGGTTGAGAAAAGTCTTAGAGGATAAACATAAGCCACAAGGGTTTGCGTTGTTGTATTCTGATAAACAGAGTGCCATTGCATTGGTGCAAAACCAAGTGTTCCATTCAATAACAAAACATATTGATTTTCACTATAACTATATTTGCAATGCAGTTAACTGCAAGAAGATTTTGTTGAGGTACATGCCCACTGGAGCAATGATTTCAGATATCTTGACTAAGGCTTTAGATAGGAACAAGCATCAAGGCTTTGTGACTAACATGCGGATTTCACCCCTTTTGGATTCAGGGGGTGTGTTAAAATATGTATGCACTTACGCATGTGCTACGTATAAGTTTAATCCAAATGGGATGCACATATGGGCCTCTCCGGCCCATTGAAAACTCACACGGACCATACGGGCCTGTGTGAATGTCATGTATTTAAGGAAACTGGCCTCAAAACAGTTGAAACAGGCCTGGTGAGGTATATGGGCAAATACAGCCAGATGGGCTTTCATGGGCATAATTGGGACCAAGCCTTATTTTGGACATACTTGGCCAGACGGGCTTGCCTGCCAAAGTATGGTTTACTTAGTTTTTGGGCTTGGGGCGGCCCATCTGGGCCCCCCCCTGTGTCACAGCCCGGTTGGGGCTGCCACCTGTGTTGCGGCCCGCTTGGGGCCTCTTTTTTTGCTTACAGCCCGTTTATGGGGCCCAACGGCCCGCGCGGGGCCATTGTAGGGGGCGGGGGGACTCCAAATGGAGCCCCCCACCCCGGTTGCAGCTGCCACAGGGCTGGAGGCCCCTGCTCCTCCCCCTCCCCTTGCTTGCCATTGCAAGGAGGAGGGGGAGGGCTGGCTGGATGGAACCAGCCAGTGACCGGTCATGGTGGGGGGGACTTTATCACCCCCCCACCAAAGTTGGCTGCTAGGCCGGTTGCATTGAGGCAACCGGAAGTGGGGGGGGAATTGACCACCCCCCCACCATCAAAGGGGCGCTCTCCCCCCCCCCTTTACCAAGGGTGAGGAGCAACGGGCTGGAGGGGACCTGAACACCCCCCAGCCCACCTTAGCGTGACAACACCCTGGGGGTATCAACCCACAGGGCCCCTGGTAGGGGGGTTTGACCGCCCCCTCCAGGGATCTGTGAGAAGGAGGGGGGGGGGGACAGCATGTCCACTGGTCACCCCCCCCCATGTGTGTCTGAGACCGCACCCAGGTGTGTCCTGGGTCCCTCCTGGCCATTTGTATGGCCAGGGGCTGGTTGCATGAGGAAACCAGCCAGCATGTGAGGTAACAGGCCGGTTGTAGTAGACAACCAGCCAGGGTTTTGAACAGCTAAGGGGCTGGTTCAGCCCCATTGAGGTGGAAAAACCAGAAATAACCAGAATAGGCTGGTTTTAAGGGTTCAGGGACTGATGCCATGCGGGCTGATGTAGCCCAAACCAAGTGACAAGGCCTGTAGAGCATGTAGAGCTCTTTTGGGGCGGAAAATTTGCGTTTTGGATTTTTGTATCATGGGCTCACAAGAGGCCAATCCTTTGTACTTAAGGAGCTCTTCTCCCTGCTGTTTTCCATCATTCATTCATCATCCAATCAAATTCATCACCAATATCATCCAACGTATTGCTGCATTGTGAGAGCCCATCAGCAATTATTGACAAAAGGTGTCCAGAATTTCTTTTTCTTTAAATACTGCTCATTTGCCTAAGCTAATTGCTGGCCATAATTATAACAGTATCATTGATCAGAGAATAAATATATAGTTTAATCACTTTGAGGCTCACATTTATCAAATTTGTTTTGATCAAATGTTGATCTGCCTTGGGTTTATATGCAATTTATGGGGTAAAAGTGTGAAAGGATTGAGCTTACCTTGATAGACAAATAAATTCCCTGGACTTCAAGATGGATGATTGGAAAATCTGGGAACTAGAGAAGAGGGAAGATTGGATGGGCTTTGGAGGAAATGGAGAAAAATTATCATTGCATACAGAGATGTTGATGAAGGTAGGCTTGGGACGTTTGAGAGGGTGAGGCTGATTGGCAATGCCTTGCAGCAAGGTTTGAGTTACAAATGTGGCATAGATGATTTTTATTTTGAGATGGTGTTGGTTTTGAAGTGGAAGGGTGTATGATGCTTTTCATTTTGACAAATTTAGATGTATAAATTTTGGGTTTGAAGTTTAAGCCCCACCATTTTGAAATACACCATTTGGAGGGTATGATACTTTATATACCCCCCCAAAAAAATGCAGGTTTTTTCAAAACAAAATTGCAGGTTTTCTAACTCTGATATTCCCTGATAATCAATAAATAATACTAGGGTGTATAAGAGTTAGCAAACCCGCCTTTTTTTGAATGGCAGGTTTCAGCAAAATACCCCAATTCCTAAAATGACATTAAAAATAAAAAAACCATTTATTTTGCATCAGATGTGTCAGAGTTTCCTGAAAATAAATGGTTTTTTTCAGATAAATAATTTCAAGGTTTTTGAAAACTCAACCACACATCATCCCACATCATACACCCCTGGTTTCCCACCTCCTTCTACTTCCGACCTCATCAGAAAAATCTGATTCATCACTCTCATCACTGATTTATCTCATCAATTCATCACTCTCATAACTTTATTGCTCTCAAAACTTCATCACTCTCATAAATATATCACTCTCATCACTTCATCACTCTAATATTGTCATTGCTTTCCTCATAAATTCATCATGCTTATCATTTCATTGATCTTAATATTTTCAAATTTCCCCAAAGCAAATCTCCCCCCCCAAGTCCACCCAAAAATCTAATCCACCAATGCAAACATCCCCAAAGAACTCTAAAAAAACCATCCTCCCCCATCAATGTCCAAATGCTCAAGTAATCTCAAGAGAGCTGATCACATCATTCTGGTAAACTGGCTCAAAATTCCCTCCAACAATGATGCTTGCTTTGGATCCAACAATGAAACACAATTTGGCCAAACTCCATCCCCTAAGTTTAATGATTATCTTCTCATGGCCAATGAACTAAAGAACAAAAAAAAGTAAGGCTGGATCTTCCATCCAAAAAGATGAGGGAGAAATTCAAGAGCTATTGATCCAAGTAAAAAAAGGCCCACTCAATTTCAATCTCCACTGGATTTGGCATGGCCAATGTTCAATTAGCAACCCTGTGGTCGCAAACAGGTGAAGAAGGCAATTTGAGACCCATCTGAGTTTCAAACAGTCATATTATACACATAAATGTATTTTTTTAAAACTTTTTTTTACCTTTTTTTACCTATTATTTCTTTCTTTGATTTTAATAAAAAAAATAAAATACAAATTAAATAAAAATTAATCAATTAAATTAAAAATACAAATACAAAAAAAATATAACTAAATAAATAAGTAAAAAAATAAATTCATTAATTAAATTAAAAATATAAATATAAATAAATTAAAAGGAAATGAAATGAATCAATAAATATCTATATATGTATAATAAATAAGTTAATTAAATCAAAAATAAAGATATGAAAAAATATATATATCTGACATAAATATATCCTACAAATGGTTATTGTTTTTTTTGCCATTCACAACCCAAAATGGGTTGCGTGACGTGGTTTGCAACCCCTTTTAGGTAGTGAACGGGGGCTGCAAGTTTACAAAATTAACATTACCCCTTTGGCATCACTGACTTCAATAAAGCCAAGGGAATCAACTTGGTGGTTGATAGAGTGGACTCAATATGTCCTTTTTATATTCAAATGGATGAAATATTTTGAAAGAAGGCCAAAATTGCCTCTTTAGCTGATTTCAACACCCAAAAATGTTATTCTATTGATGCTGAGAAATTTACTGTGGATGTTCAGCCTAGAAACAATGATCCTGATAAAAACTTTGAGTGGCCCCAGTCTGATGCTGAGGAGGATATTACAACAAAACCAGCTCCAATCATGTCTCATCTACATAAATAAACTATTCAAACAATTTCATGGATCCCTCACTGACATATTTGGATTTCTCCCTTCCAGGGGTGGAAGAAATCAACAAATTTTCCAATGGGGAGCAAGATATTCTGGTATCTTCATTAAAATAAAAATATGTCCAAGTAAGAAAGCAGGTTATAGTATTTTGTTTTTAATCCTGACTGATTCAGAATTTCAAAAACAACCTCATACTTTTATGAATGTCCAAACAATCAAGCCAATGGGTCCTCCCACATCACCTTCAAATAATATTGATGATGCTCAGACACAAACATCCTCTGCAAAGGGAAAGCAAAAGGCCTCAAAGTAAATGAGAATCAACCCTATCCATCATTGTTTCATGGTTTGATTAAAAGGCAGTTCTGGCTAAATTTTGAACCCTTTGGCCTACAATTTGAGAAAACTTGTCAGCCTTAAGGTTCAGAAAACAAAACTCTTGAGTTGAAGATTGAATAGCAGCTTTCTCCAAATATTTTCCAAATAGTCCAGGAGGTTGCATCAATTATTTCCATCCCCCACATTTCTCCCCCACAAGATCTTGAGGTACCAACAGTGTTGACAAATTTTCATGATCAGTGAAGGAAAGTGGTCCCAAAGCTCATGTCCTTCTTTTATTTCTCAGAGTTTATTCAAAGGTCAAAATTTGATTATTTCAAAAAGGGACTTGTGGTTGGATTGATCAAGAAAAAATTCTTTTCCAAAGGTGAAGAAATGGAATTGTTTGATTTTCTCTTTGGCTTGTTCAAACTCTTTGGGGGAGGGATTTTGATTGTTCTTTTTGTCTTTGGAAATGATGGTGCAATACAGATCCAAAGTTTGTAGTTTCTTTCCAGAAAACACAACACTTTTGATAATCCCTTTCTCTTCTACTTCCAAATAGATGTAAGAATCTCTCTTTTGAGCCATCTTTTGCTGAAAAGCCCTATTTTTTTTAATTTCTTTGTATTTTTGTCATAAAATCTCCTCACATCCACATGATTTTTTTTGGGTGGGGATCAGGAAGGGATTCAATTGATTATATAAAATCTTGAGGGTTGTGGGATAAGAATTGGTGGTGCAGAAAAATGGGGGGTGTGGAAATAACCAGGGATCAAACTTGGTCTTGCATTGCATAGATTGAAAAAAAGGGAGTGAAATTCATTTCAAAAAAAAAAAAAAAGGTAAAAAAAACCATCATCATTTATCTTGTAATCAAGGTGGATGATCAAAAAGTTTTGGAAAAAAAAATTATACTGGTCAATGATCCTAAAACAAAACAAAAAAGATGGTCAGTCATGTAAAAATCATTGTTGACTCATGATGGGATGAAAATAAAAATAAATTACATACCTTTTGTTGATACTAACAACAACAGTTAAACCAAAAAAAAAAGTAAAATTAAAATGGCATGAGCCCTCAACACATACATACATACAAAAAAATCAAACCAAAAAAAAAAACTTACTGGAAACCAGAAGCAACCCCTAAAGAAAAAAAAAGAACCCCCCTGGGTCAGTTGCATGCATCAAAGTAATTGATTGATTGATTTATTTGCAATAAATTGAGCAGTGGTTGGATGAGGAGGGGTGGGTGATTTGGTGATTTTTTTGAGTGGGTGAGGTTTGTAAGGTAGTGGTGGTGAGTGAGGTGTTTTGGTGAGGAGGTTGGGTTTGGTGAGGTTGAGAAAGGAGTGGACTGGTGAGTGATTGGGGTGAGATGGATGGGTTTTATTGATGAGGTAGAAGGGAGAGCTGGGTGGTTTGGTGAGTGGTGAGGTATGAGGCGTAGGTTTTTTTTGTTTTTTCTAATTCCACAAAAATAAATAAATAAATAAATAATAATAATAACCTTGTGTCAGCCCAGGATTCTTGCAGGTTGAAAAACCAAAAAAAAACTGTGATGTGATTTTTTACATATTTTGAAACCAAATTTTGCTCATAAAAACAAGCAAGTGTGAGGGTTAGAATCTGCTCTCTCATGGAAGAAGATGAGGGAAAGGATTAGACAGGGATGGCTTGAGGAGGATTTGGAATATCATCCTAAAATAATTGGTCCCATCCAGCTTTGATGTTGGGCAAAAGTTTGTGAAATATTACACAACTGATAATCCAGTTGATGAAGATGTTCATGTCTTTGGGATTTTGAAGCTGGTTTTGCATTTCTCTTAAGCTGGCCCATCTTCTTTTCAGCACACATATTGCATGTTCAATCCAAAAGTCTTATTGAGAAAGATGATAGTTAAAATTGGTTTCTTGTAGATCATTGGAAGAAACATTACAATAAGCTGGAACAAGATATTTACCACTATCACAAGCTGAATTGGCCAGAAGGTATTCATCTTGTTCAAAGTAGTTATATGGTTGTTGCGCAATTGGCATCTAATCAAAAAAATTTAACTTGTTACAAGAACCTGGAGGGCCTGCATTGAGGGATATTAAATTCTTGTTTTTATCACAAACAAAGTTTAGTGCCATGGAGTATCTGAACAAACAGATAAAAAATATTCTTTCAGTGAATAATAAAAGGCTTTTGAAAATAAATTAATCAATTGCCTTTTTTTCCAATAAAATTGACGGTTGTAATCTAGCTTAGGTTTTTGAATCAAGGGGATAGCGCTTCCATAAAAAAAAATGCAACAAGGAAAGCCTTCAGTATCTATTAATTGAGATATCTCCTTCCATTTTTCTTTGGTTGGCCAAAAAAGGACTGAGAAAAAGAAAGATAGGATAGAAATCATGACTCTTTTGGTGTATGAGTCAATGCTTCCATACCCAACTGAGAGAAGATTTTCTAATTGATGAATTGCTGATCCATTCAAATTTTATCCCAATATAAAAACAGAAACAGCCAGTTGGGTAGCTGTATTTTATTGAGGATTCCAAGAATTTTTCTGGAAGATGTGGTGGTATTCAATCATCTTCAGAATTTTAATGAATGAAGGCAACAAAGTTTGGACCAGTTTGTGGAAGCTTTATTTGGGAAGGAGATGAAGCTTTTGCATTTCATACATAGCTTTTTGGAGATTATTTTCTCTTGGAACCATGTATTTCTTTTCCAAGAGAGAATTCAAAGCTATCCAATTTGATTCCAGATTGGAGTTTGAACCAGATTCAAATAATAAAAAAATTTCATTAATCTTTTTTGTGTTTTCAAATTTCTGCCATGAAGTTTTATTGGACATGTTAAGAAAGACAGTGATTTAATGTGGGGTGATGAGATGATGATGGGATGTGTGTCAAGCAATGGAGATGTGAAGCAATGGAGATGTGAAGCAAAGGAGATGTGAAGCAATGGAGATATGAGAAATGGAGATGTGAAGCAAAGGAGATGTGAATCAATGGAGATTAGATGTGTGTGAAGAAATGGAGATGGGATTGGTATAGATTTTTTTATGTGGAGGTGTGAATGTGTGTTTTGAATGAAATGTATTGTGGATGGATGGTGATGCATAAATAGCAGATTTGATTTTTGAAATACACCATTTACATGAAACACACCATTTTGAAATAAAACAGTTAGGGGGTATGTGTATTTAAGAAAACCACCATTAAAATGGCAGGTGTGGTCAATAGAAAATGGTGGGTTTGCTGACTGTGATACACCCTAAATAATTAATTGTCTATTTCTATCAAAATATTAGTTTTTCAAGGGTTGGAATAAATAATAATTAATAAAAAATAAATGATAAATGATAAATAATGAAGAATGATATACAATGAATAATGAATAATAAATATTAAATAGGGAAATGAAAAATTCACAACCCTACATAACTTGTACACAACTAAAAATGGGTTTTGTGGCATGGTTCACAACCCATTCAAGTTGTGAACAGCTTCCCAAAACCCAAAGAGTTGTGAATGGCTGTTCACAACTGAAATGGGTCATGATCTGTGCCACACAACCCTTGGGAGTTGTGGCATGCCGGTCACACCTCATTCAAAACTCCAGGGTTGTGAGCAAAAAATATATATATATATACATATATTAGAATAAATAAAAAAGAAAAAAACCCAAAAAAAACAAAGAGAAAGAAAAGAGAAAATCATAAAAAAAAGAAAAAAAGGTAAACAATGAAAAACAGGAAAAAAAAAAACAGGAAAAGAAGGAATAACATGGAAAAAAAGAAAAGAAAAAATAAAAATAGAAAAACAAAAACAAAAATAAAAAAAAAGAAAAAGAAAAAATAAGAAATGAAATAAAATAAAATAAGAAAAAAATAGAAAAACAGAAAACAGGGAAAAATAGAAAAAAAGGGGGTGTGATTAAAAACTGCAGTTTGCCTGTGTTGTGAACAAAAAACTCCATTCAGACCTCTCTGAGTTGTGAACCTCTGTTAACAACGCAAATGGGTTTTGAATGAAATTTCATTCCGTTCATTACCTGGGGTTGTGAATTTATTGCCACTGCCCTAATAAACAATAAGAAATATATAATATATAATCAAGAATATATAATAAGCAATAAACAATAAATAATACTCCTGATCAGACTGAGAAAATCCTCCATTTTAAAACCTGAATTTTCTTTTGACCAAGCCCCCCATTTATAATGGATGATTTCTGAAATACACATACCCCCTAATTGGTTTCTTTCAAAATTGCAGGTTTCATAAAGATGAAATATTCCAAACATCAAATCCTCCATTAATGTATCATCATCCATCAACATGAAAAATACTTAAACACCCCTCCACATCATCAAACAATACCTGCCAACCCATTCTCATCTAAAAACCTCAACCCTCCCAATCAACCCCTCATCCTCTTATGGTGATTTCAGACCAATGATTTTCCAATGTTCCCACACTTTTATTTACCCAATGGTAATCTAAGCTCCCAAACACAATGATACAAAATAGAAATTCCAACTCAAATAAATCAAATGCAGAAAGGTGGTTGAAAATTTATCATAGTTTTTCAATTTGATAGTTAGTAATATCAAAAATTGAAGCCATCAAGATCAATTGATTTTAACATCCGTTGAACAATCAAAAACCTCCTTCCTCACTTCAAGAGATTCTCATACCACCCCTCATAGTTCATGAATACTCAATTCAACAAAATACTAGCATTAACTGAACTCAATCAATTCTCAAAAGGGGGGATTTTCTTGAATTCTTTGGGAAGATAAATTATACTTCTCATTCCCCAAAAAATGATTCCTGTTTTTTCCTCTCAAAAAAATAATCCTTCTGGTCAAAAATTGAAATTAAATTCATTCAAAAATTGAACAAATCATCAATTATCCCCCAGGGCCCTGGTGGGGTATCACCCCCTACAGGAAAAAAATAAAAATAGGGGGGATTTAGCAGGCCCAGCAGGAGCCTGGGCCCAAGCTAGCCAACTTGAAGTCACAGGATAATGTGCAAAAGGAACTCAGGCTGTTGTAAGGGGCTTTTTGAGATCGGCCAGCCTAGTAAATAGTAGGAAACATATAAGCATGGCTGAAAAAGGCAGTCATGCAGTTATTGAAAAGCAAAGCGGCTGGCTCATCCCCTTTCAGGTGGATACACAAAATTTTGACCAGATCTTTGAAGGATCTGCTCAGAATGACAACAATCATATGAAATTGGAGCTGTTTGAGGCCAATCAAAATAAAAAGTGTTGTAGAGCATGTAAAGCTCCTTTGGGGCAAAAATGTTTTCATTTTCTCTTGTGGTATCAGGGGCCCACAGGAGTTTATTCTGTTTTCATTAACAAGGTGTCCTCCCTAATGTTTTTTAATCATCCATTCAAATCCATTCCAATCAATAATTATATTATATCATCCATATATTTCCCCATTATGAGATCCATTAGCCATCATAAGACAAAAGTTTCCTGACTTTCTTTTCTTTAATCAATGATTCTCTAGTCACTAATTTAAAGCTTTTCCCATTATTTTCACAATTTTTACCCTTGGAATTTGAATCCTCTCAATGTCTGTTGCCACACAACCCCCTCATATGCACCCATACCTGGACTGTTTTCTGCTCTAATCCCCTCCATAAGTCTACCTGCATGGCCCACTATTTTTTATTTGCAGTTTGGCTAGAACCCAGAGCCTAACTGTTGGAAATTGCAATTTCTGCCGTATGGTGGATTCCCTTGGCCTTTTGCTGTAAATCAAGGGTTTGAAAAAGGACCAGTTTTTGGTCATTTCTATAGAATTTCCCTGGAAATAGCCATCAATAGATCTACTATGTACAATTCAGATTCATATCACCAATATCAAACAGCATTTTTTTTAGGTTGAAACCCCATGAAAATCTTGACCAATAATTGGATATCCTTGGAAAAACTTGAATCACATGTCTGTTGGTTTTGTGGTTTGAGATGCCCTCCATACTGAAAAGCTTATCATGAGCCCAGATCACCCATAAAATGATTTATCTCATTGTAAAACTTTCTCTGATCCCAAGTCAAGTTTAATCTCTGTCTGGGTGGTTCTTGCAAATTCTGATACACCCTTAAAAACAATAATTAATTAACAATAAATTATGAATAGGAACTAATTATTCATCAGTGATCCTGAGAGCTGCCTTTTCTTAACAAGGGATTTAAGTAGATTATTGATAGTGTGATGTAATCCTGGATTTGAGTTTTCAAATTGGTGGTGAGATCAGGAGAAAATTATTTCAAAAATTTCCACTCAGAAAATAGCACAACAAAGCATTTTTTATATTTCTTTAATATTGGTACAAGGTGTTTATGTTCCACCAGAAATATTTTATTTTGTGTAAATATTTTTGTTCACCATTTTTCTCATAATTTTGAAATGGGGGGGGGTGATAAATTCATGACACCTGGGCTGTGAACAGGCATGAAACACTGCTTGGGGGTTGTGCAAGTTTTGATTGGGGTTGTGCATGCTTTGAAAGACACTTTTGGCTCATTTGGGGAACATTAGCCCCAAAAGGGTCATTTCAGGAGGAATTTGGGGTACCTAGGCACCCCTGGACCACATTTGAATGCCCTCAACGCAAATTCAGGGATGTTGGATACAATTTGAAATTATTGGACCAAAAAATTAACTGAATTAAACATTCTTCTGCCTATTGGAAAAAAAAAGTCTTGTGAAAAAACATACAAAATACTTCCCTGTTGGATAATTTTCTTTTCCTCAACCCAAAATTGAGGAAACTTTGGATTTTTGAAACATTTGGATTGAGTAATAAATTTACTTAGGATTTCTTTGGATTATGGGAACAGTGGAAAGCCCAAGCCCCCCTGGTTCCAACATGGCTGTGTTGAAGGACTTAATTCATAGTGACATTAACAAAGCTGTGGCAGAAGCTAGGGAATTGGGAAATAAAAAATTGGAATCCCCAATTACATCTTCATCTAGGGTTAAAATTGAGGAAAAATATGCTTCACAACTGGAATTGACTGTTGATAGGGCACAAAATTTCATGGAAAATTTGATTGGTTTGATTTTATGGGAACTAATGTAACTATGGCTGATGTAAATATTTAACTATTGGGTGCCCAAAAAACTTGAAACTCCTGCAGTTATATCCTTTTCTTGTAGGGAAGAAGCTGAATATTTTTTCCAAAAATGGGTATCCATGCATGGCTTCCCTTTGACAAAATTCAAGTCAAAGAGACAGAAATATTTCAACCTAGGATTCAACAAAAAGGGAATATATTTGGGGCCATCAATCACTAAAAATAAAAAAGGAAAACTTGCACAAGAAAGGCTTTTTGTCACATCATGATCTGTGCAAGTCACACAGGGGAAGATCCCATGTGACGCCTCTTCATTAGAAATGACCAACACAATCATGAAGAATCTTCAGACCACTCAGTGCGTCCTCAACTGAGGAGAATATCTGGTGTGGCCTTAGATAAACTGAAGGAAGGCATGAAATATGGGCTCAATAAAATTCAAATCAAAAGAAAATTTAGCAAGATTGATGGGGGAGAATACATTGACAATAGAACAATCTATAACACTAAGCGCAAGATTAGGGCAGCTGAAATCAAGGGTAAAGGTGTTATGGATGTGCTATTTGAAAAAATCCTAGATACTCAGTGGGTATCTAGGTCAAAATTCAGTGGAGAGTGTCACTTAAAGGCCCCGTTTTTGGCTCATCATGATTCTATAAATATTTTTAAAAAATTCTATCATATTGCTTTGGTGTATTTTACTTATAAAAGAAATAGGTACAAAAGCCCACTATTGCATGTTGTATGAATGACAGCCAACATCAAAAATTTTACAAACAATTTTTTTTATAAAAAATAAACATCTGAGTTCTATAGTTTGGAGGTGAATACACTAAAGGAGTTGGTTTATGTTGAACTTTTGCCTACCCGATGTCACGACCTGACCTCTTTCTTAAAAAGTGTCACATTAGTGACACCTCACGTCCTATCTCTCCTATCTCTACTCGCGCCTCATACTTCACACACAAAACAGTCCATCATCTCACCAACACTACTCCTCTCTCTCTCAATCATTCCTTGCTCTATCTTCCCCTTCTTCCTCATCCTATTTGTCCCTTCAACCTCAAATCCAATCAATCAATTCAATCTCCTTCAATCACCCTCAACTTCAACAGGATTGTCATTCAATCCTGTCCTCAACATCCATCCTTTGGTTATTCGGTATGACTATCTCGGTTCTCACTTCTCCAACTATTTCCCTTCCTCTCTTTTCTTTTCTTTTTTTATTTTTGTTTTCCTTTATCCTCCTTTGACTCTCAGCTTAAATACTGATCTCTGCCGCCTGCCTAATAGAGGAAGATAACCTTGGATGTGTCCTTGTCACTAGCGCAACTTATCCATCAATTTGACCCTTCTGCCCGTATTCTTTTATCCTTGAACCTTCCCCTTCTTTTTGTGGTATGATTTTTTGTCTCTCCTTTCTTTTTTCTTCTCCATATCCTTTATTCATTTTTCTGTCATTTTTTGTTTCTAGTCTTGGTTTCATTTTTTGGCAATCTCAAACTCCACTTCAACACGATTAACAGTTAAAGTTCGCCAAATATCATCACACCGGCATCTCTGAAACCTCAACGTCATCATGAACCAAGATACATCCTTCAATTTGAGCAATCCTCTCCATCAAACCATACTTAAGACCGCCATAGAAGCCATTCCAACGCTAACAATGGAGAATTTTTCCCTCTGGCGTAATTGGGTCAAAAACATGCTTGACATTGAGGGGACTCGCTCGGCCCTTCTCTCCAAGGATTCCCTTCTCTCTTTCAAGGATGAAATTTACATCCGCTCAATCCTCATTTCCAAACTTGACCCTAGGGTCCACGCAAACATCATCACCTTCAACAACAAGAAGGACGCCAATTTAATCTGGAAGGCCATAATTTGATACTTTGCCTCATCAGAGTCTTCCAACCAAGCTTGAGTGTTTGATGAACTACAAGATCTTTCATTCAACATTAACAACATTCCGGCCTTCATCACTTCTGCTAAAATCAGTATCCGTTGCCTCTACAAGGTAGGAATAAATCTTCCCCAAGACATAATAGCTTACATGCTTCTTCACAAACTTCCTCCCAGTCTTAAGGTCGTCAAAGAGCAGATTATTCATTCTCCTTCCATAACTCCCAACCTTGTTCTGGACCATCTTCAAATATCCGCAAACAAAAGAAGAAACAAGGAAGAAGGGAAATTACAACTCACTGCTTTGCGAGCAGACCAAGAACCGCTCCCCAGATGCACGGGAGGTAAGCACAACCAACTCGCTCCTCACTCGCCCGCCAACTGCTGGGCACTCCATCCCGAGCTTTGCGAAGCATACCTCAAGAAAAAGAACGGGGACAACCTAGTCGTCAGTTGCTTCTTATCAAACAACTCCTCCATACTTGGGAATCACATTGTATTTGACTCCGGCTCCTCTTCTCACATGGTTTCCAATCCTGATCTGTTTGTGGCTCTCTCATACAAAGAAATTGGACAAGTGAAGACGGGATCAAGTCTGGAGTCATTACCAATTGAAGGAATTGGAACTATCAGAATTGCCGGAAAAAGTGGATTGTTGCTCATCAACAATGTCTATTACGTTCCCAATCTCTCCACTAACCTACTTTCTGTCAGATGTCTTGTTCTGGACCGCTTTCATCTGTCTTTTGAAAAAAATCAATTTCTTGTCTACCTTAACAATCAAATTGTATTCTCCGGCCGATATCGGAATAACATTCCTGTCTTACCTCTTAATGAAAATCAATCAATATCACACTCCCTCCTATCCCAAGCCGAAACCATCCATAAGGCCCTTTGTCACGCGAGCTACAGCAGAATCCAAAATAAATTGAGTATTCCTATTAATCCTGTCTCCAAGTGTAAGAGTTGTGCTCTAGGTAAAATCACTAGAGGGTCCTTCAAAGGAGAACATGCCCGGGCAGATAAACCCTTCCAAGAGCTTCACCTGGACATCATGGGACAAATCTCTCCTTCCTCCTTGAAAGGACATTGGTACATTCTAACCATAGTCAACAGCTCCACCAGATACTTCTCAGCCATTCCGGTCAAATCCAAAGATCTCGTCCCTACTATCCTTCAAGGTGCAATTGAGCTAGAGGAAAAACGGTTTGGGTACTTTCCTTCTGTTCTTCACTCTGACAGGGGAACAGAATTTGTTAACAGAAATCTAAAGGACTTCTGCAAGGAAAAACTCATTCAAACCAGAGTCTCAGATCCCTACACCCCCAAACAGAATGGTCTGGCAGAAAGATTCAACAGGACCATAATCGAAAGTCTTAGAACCACTCTCATTGACTCTGGTCTGCCTAAACAACTCTGGGATGAGGTTCTCAAAGCTTGTGTTCTCACTATAAATCAATTCCCCTCTCACAAAAGTAAGAAAAGTCCCTACAAACTCTTCAAAAAAAGATCCATTCCGATCAGCTTCTTTCACCCTATCGGTTCAAAAGTTGTTATTCTCCGGCCTCCTTATCAACAATCGTCCAAATTAGATCCAAAAGGAATCTTGGGGACACTCATTGGCTATGACAATGAACTTCTCTCTTACCAATCGCTCTCTGACACTGGTCAGATCATCTCATCAAAACACATCAAGATATTGGGATTTGAAGAACAAATTGAAAAACCGAATGACTCCATTTCTTGGGACAACTCCCCCATCAACATCATCAATGATGTTGAATCCAATCACACAGATGCGCCTATTTCCTCTCCCAACTCTGTAGACCCTGAGACTGATAATCACTCTATTCAACATGAAGAGGAAGAAACACTGGACACGGATCAATATGTCTCCTTTGAACAGGAAGATCAAGACCCGAGCTTCATTGAAACCTCAGAATCCGATCCATCTGTCTCGTCCAGATATCATCTCCGAGAACGGACCAACAGAATCAAACCAATCAAATACTCACACTACACCGAAAATACCTCTGAATACACCAATGCCATCAAGGAAGAATTCGATTCAATCAAAAGTAAAGATGTCTGGGAAGAATTTGACGGAACTCCGGAAAATTATCTCAATACCACCCTTGTCCTCAAAACCAAACCAGCAACCGCCTCCTCAAAAGAAAAAAATAAAGCAAGGTTATGTATACAAGGTTTTCAACAGATTCCTGGAATTGACTTCTCTGACACATTTGCTCCTACGGGAAAGTTCCCTTCTCTTCTGGCTCTTCTAACTCTCAGCTTAGACAAAAATCTACCCTTAAGACAATTCGACGTAAAGGCCGCTTTCCTATATGCACCTCTTCAGGAAGATATTTACATAAAAACTCCCAAACACTTCAGTCGCACCGCACCTTTCCTAAAACTGAAGAAATCCCTATATGGACTCAAACAAGCACCAGCCAACTGGTACAACACACTAACCGACTGGCTGATAATTATCCAATTCACAGTCTCTGATTCTGATCCCTGCTTGTTTATCCACAAAGAAAAACACTCTTTTCTCTTCTTCCACGTAGACGACCTCATAGTAGCCGGAAATGTCCAAGATTTTAAAAAATTATTCTTAGCTAAGTTCCCTGAATCTTCTGCTCACAATCCAGACTCTCTCCTCGGCATGGAAGTAAAAATCAACAACATGATCACCCTGAATCAAAGCAAATTGATCAAAAAAGGACTCGACCTTCTTAATCTTGGAACAAGTCAAACCGTCTCAAGACCACTCACGCCCAACATTCAACTTAATCCCGCCAGCGATGAAGAACAATCCAAATTTGAAAAACTCAAAGTCAATTACAGAATTTTCACAGGAATTCTTAACTTTATAGCTTGCCAAACCAGACCCAAAATATCACCCGCAGTATCCATCCTTTCACAATTCAATCACAACCCCGGCATCAACCACTGGAGAGAAGTCAAACATGTATTCAAGTATCTGGCCGGATCCATCAACAAATCCCTGAAAATAAAACCCTCGAAGAATGGCCACGACAGAATCCAATACTTTAGTGACTCAACATGGGGGGATGACCATCATTCCAGGAAGTCAAGGAGCGGATACCTATGTATCTGGAAGGACTGCATCATCTCCTGGTGTAGCTCTTGACAAAAAAACATAACCTTATCATCAACCGAAGCCAAACTTTGCACTTTGTCGGATGCCTGTCAAGAAAACCTCTGGACCTCTCATTTAATCGAGGAACTCTGGAACATCAACCTAAAACCCACAGACTTCAAAATCAACAATAAAGGTCTACTCGACAAGATTAAACATTTTGGATACCACTCAAAGACAAAGCACCTGGACATCAAATGCAAAAAACTCAGAGAATACCTCAATGAAGACACCATATCTGTCACCCTGATAAAGTCCGAAGAGATGGTCGCCAACTGTCTTACCAAAGCCTGTAGTAAAGGCCCACTCAAAACCTTCACTCAGCTCTTTCTCAAAGAACCAACTCACACCAAATAATGGGGGGTGTTGAACTTTTGCCTACCCGATGTCACAACCTGACCTCTTTCTTAAAAAGTGTCACATTAGTGACACCTCACGTCCTATCTCTCCTATCTCTACTCGCGCCTCATACTTCACACACAAAACAGTCCATCATCTCACCAACACTACTCCTCTCTCTCTCAATCATTCCTTGCTCTATCTTCCCCTTCTTCCTCATCCTATTTGTCCCTTCAACCTCAAATCCGATCAATCAATTCGATCTCCTTCAATCACCCTCAACTTCAACAGGATTGTCATTCAATCCTGTCCTCAACATCCATCCTTTGGTTATTCGGTATGACTATCTTGGTTCTCACTTCTCCAACTATTTCCCTTCCTCTCTTTTCTTTTATTTTTTTATTTTTGTTTTCCTTTATCCTCCTTTGACTCTCAGCTTAAATACTGATCTCTGCCGCCTGCCTAATAGAGGAAGATAACCTTGGATGTGTCCTTGTCACTAGCGCAACTTATCCGTCAGCGCAGCTTATCCATCAATTTGACCCTTCTGCCGGTATTCTTTTATCCTTGAACCTTCCCCTTCTTTTTGTGGTATGATTTTTTGTCTCTCCTTTCTTTTTTGTTCTCCATATCCTTTATTCATTTTTCTGTCATTTTTTGTTTCTAGTCTTGGTTTCATTTTTTGGCAATCTCAAACTCCACTTCAACAGTTTATGATTCTGAGAGGCATCCCAAAGTCTTTGTGATGTACAATGAAAAAGGTCTGATTTGTGCTTTTCAGCATAGTTTCCCCCAGTCATCCAGACACTTGCGCTCTGCGCACTTTTCTAAAAATATTGAAGGCAATTGCAAGGTTTTCTTTGGTAATTATGTTTAAGGATGGAAAATTTTTATTCCTCTGTGGAAAAAGTATGGAGCCTCTAAAACCAAGGGGGAGGAAGAATTCAATGATGCAGAGATCAGAGTAGGCAAATTTACTTCTTCTTCTGTTTATCTCTGCTGGGAATGCTTATGTTGAAACTTTTATACAATGTTTCCTGAAAGACTGTGAGGATGTTCTGAAGTAAATGGAAAATAACATTTCCCTTATCAAAGAAAATTTTTTAACTACATGGACTTGTGTCAACCCTGAATTTGGAAATGAAAAAAACTCTTGGGCAGAAGGGGCCCATGCTACTTCCAAACAATTACTTGTGAGTTAATCCAGGAACATTTTCAATGTGTGGAAACACCTTGATGGAACAATTGATGGCCCAATCAAATCAGTGCATGTGTTTCTTAATAACTCTTGAATAAATTAAGGAACAGTTCTTCCAACAGAACCATTAAATTTGGCATAAGACTTTTCAATTCAGGCGATTCAACTCATTGGGGAAAATTTGAGAAGTTAAAGGGTGATAATGATGGCAAAGTGTGCACTAAGTCATATTCAAAGACAATGCGCTTGCCCTTTTCCAAAATATTAGGCAAACTACTAGCATTGAGAGGATCCATTTTTCCCAAGGGTGTTAATCCTCAGTGAAGGTTAGATTATGACCCTTCCAGTTCAGTAAGTTGGATTTTTTGAATTTCTTTTTGATGAAGGCTTTTTGATTGATTTTTCCTATTTGATTGATGATTCCTGAATGGTTTCACTAATAAGGGATTTTTTTTTCTTTGTGAAATTCTGAAACTGATCCAGTGCTTGAAACTTCCCAATTTTTTGAGAAGCTTGGATCAATTTTTATGGGAAAACCTGAAGAAGTTAAAGCTGAAATTCTAAAGACCCCGGTCAAGAATGCAGCAACTTCTTTTGCTAAGCCAAGGCTCAAGCCAAAAGTCTCATGGTCTAGCCATGGTCAAACCATATTGAAAGACACCTGCTGTGGACTTTCAAGATTTGAAAATGTGTAAACAGAACTTCAGGGGTGGCAGCCTCCTTGATCCCAAGGTCCTTAATACCTTTTAGATACCAGAGGTGATAGAGTAAAGAATATATATATTATTCAAAAGGATGCAGAAATGATCCATAAATATATGGATAAAGCAAATCCAATGTAAGTTTGTTTGTTTATTGAAGATTAGTTTTTAATAAATTAATTATTGAATAAATAAAAAGATGGGCCAAAATAGTATATTGGGGATCTTTATCAACTCTTCTTCAGGGAATTAAATTTGTAATCCATACACCTGTTTACTTCAGAGCCTTTAATAATAATTATTAAAGGAGTTATTCCCCAAGTATAATCTTTATATAAAATATATGGTACAGTGAAAGAGCCTTGTATCAGAGCTGGAACAACAAAGAAGGTGATTAATAACTTACCGGTATATCATTATCCTCTTAGGTACCTTTGAAAATGTATAATGGAGGCTTTAAGCCTGTTTCTGGGGTTTAGAAGACTTTCAGCAGCATAAATTGGTTTTATAAGGGTTTGGACGGATAAAAATTAATCAAAATAAATCCATGAATCACTTACCTATATCTTATAAGTATTTGATCACTTTTGCACAGTTTCTGGATATATATGTAACAGGGTCTAGGTTCTCAATAACCTCAAAAAGAGTCCTTTATTTATATCTTTTTGGATTAAACTTCTGTCCCTATAAGGGCAATAGGGGCCAAAGGGGACGGATGCTAAGGCTAGAAGGGCAACCAGTGTTGGCCCTGAATGTATTTGTGGTGCTGTAGCACGGGTAGAGGCCAGATCTACAGGGTAAGGGAGTTATTCCACTTTCAATTGGTTAATCAACCTGTGAAAAATTATCTTATTTATTCATGTGATCTTCTTTTAGTAATTGTTCTCATGAGATTTTAACCCATCTGTTAAAATAATCTTGTAGGTAGATTCTCTACAGATATTTTGTGTCAGCTTCCTGGATGCCAAGGTCCTTGCTACCTTTTAGCTACCAGAGGTGATAAAATAAATAATAAATATATTATTAAAAAGATTGCAGCAATAATCTGTAAAATATTTGAATAAAGAAAATGCAAGGTAATATGGTTTGGTTATTGATGTTTATTATTAATCAGTATTAATAAATTGTTTATTAAATAAATAAACAGAGGGGCCACAATGATATATTGGGTATCTTCAACACCTCTTCTCCAGGAAATTCACTTTGAAACCTGTAGACCTGGTTCCTTTGGAACCTTTAATTGATATTCTTAAAGGAGTTATTTCCCAAAGATAATATATATATATAATATATGGTAGAGTACCAGGGTTTTTTACCAAGCTGCCACAACAAAAAAATGAAAATAAACTCACTGGTATGTTATTTAATCCTTTAGGTACCTGTTTGGGATGTGCACTGATGGGTTTAAATCTGTATCTGGGGCTAAAGGTTGTTCAGCAGTTCAAATTGATAAAAATTGGTTTGGGACGGATAATATTAATCATACTAAAGCAATAAATCACTTACTTATCTCTTATAAGTATTTTATCACTTTGGCACGGTTTCTGGATGTATATTTAACTGGGTCTGGGGTCTCAATAACCTCAAAAAGGGTACTTTATTTATATCTTTTTGGGTCCCACTTCTGTCACATTGAGGGCTATAGGGGCCCAACGGGATGGGTGCTAAGGCTAGCAGGGTAGCCAGTGGTGGCCCTGAATGTTTTCTAGGTGCTGTAGCACAGTTATTTTCTAATTTGGCAGGGTAAGGGAATTATTATACTATTTGATTGATTGATTGGAATGTGAAAATACCTCATTTGTCCACATGATCTTTATTTTATTACTTATTCCTAGCAGATATTCCCAGACTCTTAATACATCTACATATTAGAACTTTCCAAGGATATTTTGATGTAACATTAGACCTAATTATGTATTATTAGATGGGAGCAGGAGCATGGTAATGCTTTTAGTCTTTATTTCTGAAATTCTGTTTATTTACTGAAGATAATTAATTAGAAATATATACTATGGAAAAGTATGTAATATTTTTACATATTCATGTTTTTTTAGAATGTTACAGATATTTTTATGTCTTAAAGTGCTCATGGTTGTCACTTTCAGGTAGGTTTTAAGGTTTTTCAATCAGCTGTTATCTATTTTTTGACATTCTCATGCTTTCTTAATATATTGAGTAAAAATATGTAAAATGTTCTTTTTAGGTAATTTTATAATTATTATGTATTTTTCTGATAATTTTCTACCCACAGAGACATTCATTACATATTTAACATGTGTCAGTCTGGGTAGTAGTATGTTTAGGCGGTGCTTCAATTTTCCTGCTGTCAGACTTGTCAAGTAAGTCTTTAGTCCTGTGGCTGCGTACCCATCTTGTAATTTTGTTTAGACAGGGTGGCAGTGCTGCCGCTCAGCCGCGCGCTGGTATCTTAGTTGCCACAGCTGCGTGCAGGAATTGTGACAAATCACTTTTCCACGCATAACTCCTCAAATATACAGAATTCACTGATTCTGACTAAATTCTCACTGTGAAGCCTATACGTAGGGTTTTGGGTGAAAAATTAAAAATGGAAAAGTCCCAAATCTGTGCCTCCTTTGAATTCTTTATTAGTATTTTAAAAATATAAGGAGTTGGGATTTGGGGTAAGTGTCAGTGAGTGACTCTACCTTACATTTGGTGGAGAATCTCAATTTGAAATAATATTTTAAGATTATTTCTTCCCTCCTGTATTTTTATCTTTATTTTTGTATCTATTCTTGTTTCTGTTACTTTTGAAGATTGCTCTGTAATAGTAGCTAGCTGAGATTTTGATTCAATAATAGTTTTGGTTATGTAACTATAAGTGGGAATGAAAGTATTATGAATCTTTTAGTGTTTATTTTCAAAATATCAGATTATACCAAATATTTGGTATCATTTATTTTCAAATTTTTGGGATACTTCTAATATATGTTATAAAAATATGTAAAAGTATTCTTTTTATTTAATATTATTATTTTATGTAATTTTCCACTTGTGCTCTACCCACAGAGATATTTATTACATATGCTGCATGTCTCCATCTGGGTAGTAGCATGTCTGAGCCATACCTTGATGGCACTTTAGCTTATTTCTGACATTGGCAGTTGAGGATAATGCAGCTGTCAGTTGCGTAGTCCCATGGCTGCGTGCTTGTCACCTGCCTGGGGCTGCGTGTCTGCTTGTCAAGTTACTTGGACAGCGCAGCTGGGTATTATTTAACAGCGCGCAGATATATGGCTGCATAGGGGAATTGTGAAAAATGAAATTTTGCCACATAACTTCTAAATTATACACAATTCAGAAATTTTGACTGCATTTTTGTTGTGAAACCTATACATGACAATTTTTGTGGCATATGAGAATTGCAAAAAGAAGAGATTCTAGAACCGTACTTTTAGGATCTTTTTTTAATAAATATTTGAAAATATAAGGAGTGAGAAATCAGGGTAGGTGTTGGTGAGTGACCCTACGTTAATTTGGATGGATGGTCCAAATGTGTGGTAATGTTTCATGATTTCTTACTCAATCTTGTATTTTTTTTATTTTATTTCAATATTTTCATTATTTTTGGTACTTTTTCAGGTTGCTCTGTAAGAGTAGCAAGCTGAAAAGAGGAAAAGGTGGGTTATAAGGGCACCAAAAAGACCAAAAATTGTAAGTCTTTCATTTTGATGGTTTAATGAAATGGTGGTGATATGATCTTTCAATTCCAAGTCCCCAGGCTCAGAATTTGAATTTCATAGTTTAGAGGAAGAGACTGAAAGTGAATTAGGCTTCCTTTATGTGGAATTGGGATCCTCTTTGAAGGAAGAAGGAATGCAGGAGAAGTTGACCAGAAGATCATCTTTGGTAGGTATTCATCTGATTGATGTGATTTTCATGTTTTCTAAGGGAGTTTTGATTGGAGGAACCAAAGCTGAAGTACCTAAATTAAACACCTCAGAACTTACATAAGTTCTTGGGTGATTTTTGGGATCCTTTTGTTGATGGTAATTGCAGATCTAGATTCATCACTAAATTAGTTGGTTATGATGAAAATGGATGGTTCAAAGTCCAAAGGAAAATGATAGAAAATTGAGGAAATTAAGGCATGCTATGCTAAGATCCTGTTGGGGTTCAGATGTTTCACCTTCTAGTTTGTGTGCTTCTCACCTTTCAATCACATGTCACTCTCTATCCAGTATAACTGGGGCAGCTCCAAGTGTGCAGAAGGATCTCTTTCCTCATCCTTCCACATCCATCTTGTACTGTCCCCAGGTATGTCCTTTCTCTTTTTCTTCATGTTCTTCATCCTATGTTTCTTTCCTCTCAGCCTCATTCATAACTAGTCCAATGAATTAATCCTTCCAAGTCAATTTTGTGCTTTCCCCAGTTGACCTCAACAGGTTATGAGCCCAGAGCTCTACAGCGCCTACTCATTTTTCAATACAAGGATCTGTATGCTTTACAAAAAAGAAAAATAGTACATGAGTTCACCTCATTCACCTCTGCTTAAATCCAAATCTTTCACCGCCAATACTTTACCTTCCTCTAATCATCCAAAGATTTTCAACACCATCTCAGATTCCCTCCTCTTGGGGTTGCACAAACTACCTTTGTTAAAATCACCCGGTCCAGATTCAAACTACCTTGACTGGGAATTCATAGTAACTTCATATTTCAAAGCTTCAGGTCTGGAATATGTAATTGAGAAGTCCAAAACCAACAATCCAACATCTACATGGTTTTTTGACAGAAAAATTTCTTGTGCACTCATAACTCAAGTGATTGACTCCAGAAACATGGGAATCATGAACACGGTATGTGGCAAGCTTTGAATAGAGCTCATAAAGATCAAACCACCAGAGGAAGATTATATTGGTTGAGAAAACTCCCACTTAAAAAAATAGAACAAGATGATATCATCACTCACATTCATTCCATGGCTAAATACTTTGAGCAACTGAATTCACTCATTTCCCAAGAAAATCCACTGACTGCCAAAAATTTCCATGCAGAAGGACTTCTTAGCTCCATACCTCAAGACTGGCTTCACTTTTTTTACTCCCTGATGAACCAACAAGGAGTGAAATCAGAAACCATTTTAATGTATCTTGAAAAAAAACACATGGGACACCAATCTCAGTCCAAATTTGAAGTATCCATATCTTCAGCCAAGTCCAAAGCCAGAAAGAAACAGTCTTTGTCAAGCAAAAAGTCCTCAAAAAACTGTCATTTTTGCAACTGTGACCAACACAATCTCAAAAATTGCTACAGAAACAAAAGAATACTCAACTAGGTGAAAGAATTGCAAGTATCCTCAACCAAAACCCAATGCCAGAAAAATCCTACTTCAAATCAAAAAGGAACTGAAGTCAGGGCTAGTAGAAAAACTTCTGCTTAAATACACTCTTCATCTGGTCAGACTCCCAAAGAATCAGATTTCTCCATCTTTGAGTTGGAGGTGAAGGTGGGTCATGCCTTTGTTTCACATTCAGCTGAAGTATGCCGATGCGCTCAAATAAACAAAAACCTTGATTTGGGATGTTCCATATCCATGACCCCTCATCAAACAGTGGTTACTTTGTTCAAATTTGACAACACCCCTGTAGCGCTAGGAGATTATTTTCTTGTCAAATCATCTCATTCTGGAGTCCAAAATCTGCCATTTGAAAAAAATAAGGGAATTCAAACCTTAGTTGTAAAATCTCTCCACAAGCTGCTAATGTTGGTGGCTGTTCTGTGTGATTTCAATCTAAAAGTAGTAGTTATGGCAACAAAATGCAATATTTAATCTACAAAAGACATCAAAATCAATTCAAGTCCAATAGGTGTTGGCTATTGCAAGGGAAACGTATTATACCTAACATTGAGTCTATGAGCTCCAGTTCTCTTTCAACTGACCATCAAACTCACACTAAGCACTCTCTATTCAACTTTCAACTTTGCCTATCTCACCTAGGCCTCAAGTCTCTCAGAAGAGAAAATGGCAGAGAATATTTCTTGAAAGATTTTGAGTCATACCTCATGGTTCTGGGTGTAGTCCATGAAATGGGACCTCTGCATTCTACAGAAATGAATGGAGTAGTTGATCAAACAAATTGAACTAGTGGCAATGTAGTACGCTGTTCACTATTTCAAGCATCTATTCCCAAGTCCTTCTAGGCAGACACTCTGCGGTAATCTTTAATTTTGACCAATTATTTTTTGTTTCATACTGCAGACATGTTTGATATTCCTTTGTCTATACTCCATTGTCCCATGATGGTCATCTCAACAATTCAACCATTTGGATGCCTTGCATGGTAAAAAGTACCCAAGGTCAATTGCCTAAAACTCATAAACAAAGCTAGGTTGGCAATGCTATTGTTGTGGCTTCCAAATGGAAATGGATATTGATTTTGGGATCTTGATCAAAGAACTGGGTTGAAATCACGGGACCTGATCTTTTAAGGTAAAAAATTTCCCTGTAATTTCAAGACCACTACTCAACACACATCTATTGATGTAGAGCTACAATGGCCCTTGGCTATCAGAAAAATTACCTCAAGCTTTCTGTCCACCAATTCTCCTTCTCAAACCACACTAATCCCTTCTGTTCTTTCCAAACCTCTACTAAATTCTTCCCTTAGAGAGGGTGTAGACTTTCAAATCACTGATTCCATACATGTGCCCTCAAATAGTTACAGATTGCTGTCACCAGATACAGCCTTGTTGGATTTTTCTCAAGATTTCCAGTTTTCAGACTATATGTTTAAAGAAGCTACACCCCCATGGACCTCTCCTTTGGAAAGACCAAGTGAGGTTGTTCAAATTAATCTATCAGAACCTCCTGCAGTAGAAGCTCTGTCTTAGCCTCCCTCATTGACACCTTCACATTGCTCAACTAGGAATTGAAAGGCTCCTGAAAGATATGGAAAGTGTTAAAAGTCTATCTCACCCTCCAAGGTAAAAGTTTATTGTCCCCATCACTTTGACAGATCCTTTTCCTCAGTACCATCTAGCTCAGTCCATGAAGCATGACACAAATAAAGCACAAAATCAATGGTGCCTTCCGCTTTCTACCTCTGGCTTGCGTAACAACCTTCCAATCTTTGCAACTCAGTATATACTTGAAGATCTTTCAGTTAACTCTATTAACTGTTGACCATTCATTCAAGCTTTCTCTTCTACCCTGGGTATCACCAACCCTCAGACTTCCATTCTTGATCACGCACTCAAACTAGTTTGCAATCATGACTAGATAGCCACATCAACTGTATGGTTCCCAAATAGACTAGTCCCTTACCCTGCATAATCCAAATCTTCATATTTTCATTGTCCTCATATTTCATTCCTTCCTTTCTCATCTATTATGTCTTTTTACACTCATATTCTATTTTATTGCAACTAAGCTATGAGCTTGGAAACAACTGTAATGTAATTTTATTTTCCCATTCCTTTCCTGTCATTCATTGCCTCATTGCAATCTAGCTGTAGTTGACCCTCCATTGGGTTGGATCTATTCACCTTTTGATTACCATATAAAGGATGTGTTGCCTTCCTGAAGATTGTCTCCTCAGTAAGCCGATTTCATATGTTCTCCCATTTGCTAAATCAAGTCATTACATCAGGCTTGGCTTTAGTTCCTTTCCATTGAAATATTTCCTCCCTTTTGCTTTTTTTTGAGCCATCAAATCTTAAGTTTGCACTTTGCAGTTAGCCTTGCTACCTTGCATTTTCCCTTGCACTCAGCCTCTCCCATCGTGCTCAGAATCATTAAGATTTCCCTATAGTACGTGGGGTGGTTGTGTGACAGTAAATTAAATAACTTAGCTCCTCTATTATAGTTTGCCAACCTATAAAATATTACTCTTTACAATTTCATGTAATTGCTCAACTGGGAACCCTTCCCTCACCCCTTATAGTGATGATGTTCATTGGGTAGGGAGACCCAGCGCTTCATGGGCCCAAAAAACTTGAGATACGTTTCCTTCTTCCAAATATCCCTTGGTTGAAACTCTTGAAAATCCCCTTTCTCCTCAATGGAAAGCTTTGGTGGATCCTCTTGAGGAAATCAAAGACTCCAAACATTCCTCCAATGAAACCTTGACTTGTGGTAGATCAAAGGTTTCCACTAGTGCTCCCAAGACCAAAGCCTTGACCCTTCTCTTGAACACGATCCCAACTCTCAATGAAAATGACTCTCCATCTGGTCCAAGTGGTCCTAGGTTCTGTACTCCAGACATGAAGAAGCCTGACCAATTTACAGGGGAACATTCCCATAAGATTAGATCCTACCTAAAGTCCTGTAAAATCATCTTCTCAAACAATCCCAAAAACCTTCCTTCCTATAGACATAAATTTATGTATGGGTATTCCTTTCTAGGGGGAAGAGCCTTGCAGTGGTTTGGACCGTATCTCAAACGATTATCCAATACTAGTACCACATGTATCCTCAAAAATTGGGAAAAATTTGAGCAACAACTGTTCAACCTGTTTTGCAACCCCAAAAAAGTGTGAAACGCTGAATAAAAACCTCATAATATAGTTATTAAAGAGATTAGTAGAGTTTCTGTTTATATCTCCCATTTCCAAAGCTTGCAGTCTTTCATCCAATGGAACAAGGCTGAAATTTTATTTCAATTTTCGAAGGGTTTAATGGCACGCTTAATCAAACAGATTTCAGTTGCGGGACATAAGACAACCTCCCTTCAGCAGTTAATTGACAAGGTGATTGAGCTTGATAATGGCTATCATGACAAGAACTGCTCTCAAAAAAAGGGCCATGGGTTTTCAACCGTGGCTCCAAAGGCAGACAACTCTTCAAAGAAACATTTTAAGAATCCAAAACACTCCAAACCAAATCCAACCTCAAACTCCAACCCAAAGAGGAAAACCATTGCCAAAACTCCGAAATTCCTGGACAAGGAACCCAGGATGCTCTGGAATCAGAAACAGAAAAGGAGAGAAAAGGAGGGGTTATGTATGTATTGTGGAGGAAAACATGATGTCAATAGTTTTGCAAAGTGGCTAGCGCTTGAAGCAGCTAGAAAGCCAAAAATTAGATTTTAGTTTTTCTAATACTTGCAAGCAAAACAACAAATTATCAAAATTACAGAAATTCAATCTTTGTACTTGCAAGTCACTTGGTGCTCTGAGTTAAATATTTTTCCACTTCCATTCTGACAATACTCATTATTGTGATTTACTCAATTCTGGAACTAATGTTTCTTTTAAAAGTTCATCTTTTGCCACTTCCAAAAATCTTATGCATTCCAAGATGGATAAGTTTCCCATCTATTTAGTAAGCAGTGCAAACAAACTGTCTCATTGGGTTTCTTAAAAGGAAAAATGGATCTTTGAATTTTCCAATTTCCCCAGCCTCAAATGAGATTTATTTGTTTTCAATATCCCTGGAATGGAAAACACCATTCTAGGACATGAATTCCTAGTTACTGAAATCCAGATGTGAATTGGCAAGAAGGAGTAATTAAACTTTGAACCTTGAAACCCCAGGACGCTAAAATTTTGGTCAAAAAGGAATTAAACAGCCTACCTGACACTTTCATTGAGTTGGATGACAAATTTCTGTCAAGATATTTGCAATAACCTGACCTTCATTCCCAGGTTCCCTCTTCAGATTTAGGATTTATTGCTTATTTTTCCAACTTAACTCTTCCTTTTTTCTCCAAAGAGAAACAGGAACCTACCAAAATGTGTATTTTGAGTTCCATAATCCTCTTGCATTGTGCAAGCACTTCAAATTTGGTGCTCAAAGATGACAAGATTGAAGATTTAGAAATCATTTGAGATTCTTTAAATTTGGTTTACCATGACTTTGCTGACATCTTTTCAGCTGCAAAAGCAGATGAACTACCTCCTTCCCCTTCTTATGATAACAGGATCAAGCGTAATGGACCAACTCTGGCACAAGGACCAGTATACTCTCTCTCAAAGCAAGAATGAACCACACTTCAAGGATACATTGCAGAAAATGTATTGAAAGGATTTATTTGACCAATCAATTCAAATACTGGCTTTCCCTTCCTATTTTTTCCAAAGAAAGATAACGGCCTTTGCCTTTGCCTCATCTACAGGAAACTGACCCAGGTAAACCAGAAGAATGCCTATCCAGTACTGCCTATGTTGCACCTCCTCACTCTCTTCCATGGAGCTGCTTATTCCTTGAATTTAGAGCTTTGAGGCTCCTATAACCTAGTTTGCATTGCAAAGGGTCATGAGTATTTGAATGCAATTAGGACATGTTTTGGCAGTTTTGAGTATACCATCATGCCTTTTGGTCCCTGCAATGCTCCTTCCACTTTTAAAAATTTTGTGAAAAACATTTTTTCAGACCTTTCAGAGAAATAAATTGTGGTGTATCTTGATGATATACTTGAATAATCTTCAGGATCAAAGCAAAAATGTGCAAGAGGTGCTGCAGAAACTTTGAAAGAATATCCTATTTGCAAAAGCCTCTAAGTGAAAATTTCATACCCATTCTCTTCAATTTTTAGGTGTCATAGTCTTGCAGAAAGAACTATTGATGGACCCAGCCAAAAGTCAATGCATAATGGACTAGCCCAAACCTTCTTCTGTCAAATACCTTCAAATTTTCCTTGGCTTCAATAACTTTTACAGGATTTTTATTGAGCATTATGCCAAGAAAACTGTTAATCTTACTAAACTTCTTCAAAAATACACTAATTTTTTTTACTGAAAAAGCTGCTTTAGAGTTTGAAGCTCTCAAGAAATCCTTCACTACTGCTTTAATAATTGCTAATTTTTAAAATATAGCTTGAACTATTGTGGAAACAGATGCAAGCAACTATGCAATTGCAGGAGTAATCTTGCAGTTTTCTTCCTCTTCCTCTCTCTTTAATCCTGTAGCATTCAAGTCTTTCAAATTGCTTACTGAAGAACTTGATTAAAAGATTCATGACAAGTAACTTCTTTCAATATTTCACTGCTTGAAGAAATGGTTCTCATACCTTTTGAGTCTCATGGAACCCCATGAGGTCTTAACTGATCACCATTCTCTTAAATATTTCATGAGCTCAAAAGGCCTTACACGCAGACAGGCATGTTTGGCAAAATACCTCTCCAAGTTCAACTGTAAAATCACATACTGTCCCAGGAAAAAAGTGGTAGTCCCTGATGCTTTATGACGTTGCAACAATGTTTAGCCAGGGGGGAGCAGGTTTTAAAATTGAAACCCTGAAAACTTTAGGAAAATCTTCTCTAATCAGTCTGCCCAACTCAGTTTGATCATCACTAAACTTTGAGACATGGATTCCAAACTTTGAAAAGCTCAACTCAACAACCCCAAAATTTAACAAAATTTTAAAGAGTGCAAAATTATTAGATAGTAACTATAGTATTGAAAAAAATGACTATTTAGTTTATAAAGAACATATAGTAGTACCTGATAATCCTTGCATTAAGTTAGATATCTTTGAGTCTTGGCATGATTCTCTGCTTGCTGGTCATTATGGGCAGGATAAACCCTACCAATTGATTTCACAAGACTTCTATTGGCCTGGTATGACCAAGGAAGTAAAAGAATATGTTAGCATGTGCTATTATTGCAATTGTCACAAGTCTTCAAAACAACAGAATTCTGTGCTGCTCAAGCCACTTCCTATCCTTTGTATTCCTTGGCACTTGTTGTCAATGAATTTCATTTCACAATCAAATATTTCTAGTGTTTATGATGCTATTTTAGTAGCATTAGATTGCTTCTCAAAGATGGCTTTATTTCTTTGCAGTACTGTGACCACCTCTTTGAAAGACCTAGCTAATTTATTTGTAGAATATGTATTTTAAAAACATAGCCTCCCTGATAATATAGTTGTTGATTGTTGATTTTTTTCTCTCTAGCTTCTGGAACTTTCTATGCCAACATTTGAAGACCACTAGCAAGTTATCAACAGCTTACCACCTGGAAACAGATGGGTGAACCAAGCAAGTTAATCAGATCCTCAAACAGTATCTTCAAATGTACATTGCCTATCAACAGGACAACTGGTCACAATGGCTCCCATTGTCCAAATTTGCCTACAAAAACTTCCCTCATTCCTCCACTAAACAGTTGCCCTTCCAGACTCTTCATGGTAGAAACCCAAAGTTTGCTTCTATTCACATAACACCTTCTCAACCCGCTACCATTTACATTACTCAAATTCAACACCTCCCAATCCAACCTCCAAGAAGCAAACCACCGCTACAAGGAGCAAGTAGACCAACTTTGAACTACGGCACCAACCTTTGCAGTAGGAGATCAGGTATGGCTTGACACTTCCAATATCTGCAGTACTTGCCCAACCCAAAAAATATCTGAAAGAAAAATAGACCCCTTCAAATTCAAATCAGTCATCTCTCCCAACACTTTTAAACTTACCTTACCTGCAAAGTGGAAAGTTATCCACCCAGTCTTTTGTGTGTCTCTCCTAGGGTCAGCTTGAGTCCTATACCTGGGCAAGACTCATCCTCCTCCTGAACCGGTCAATTTCCAAGATCATTTAGAGTGGGAAGTAAGCCATATTCTGGATTCCAGTTTAATCAAAGGAAAGCTTAAATAAATCTTCAAATGGACTGGCTTCCAGTCCAACAAAGATTGCACCTTGTGGGAAACAGCCCATCAACTTTGCAACTATCCTGATTTGTTTTGAGATTTCCATGAGAACTACCCTTGAAAACCTTTCCAATCTTAATTCCATCCCTTCCAATCCTATTCCAAATTTCCATCCTATTCCATCTCATCCAATCCCATCACACTTCTCATTAAATCTCCTCTTTCATTTCCATTTGTTAAATTTGTTTCTTTTCTTTGATTGAAATTATTTATTTCATAATTCCAAGTAACAAAATTCTTTATCTTGCAAATAATAATAATAATAATAATACACAATAAGTAATAATGATATAAAATTATGAAAAACATAAATTTTTTAAAAATTTTCCTTTATTTCTTTTTCAGCTTCCTCCAAATTTTCATTCAACTCCATTTCCATCAATTTAAATTTTTCTAAATACTCATTTTTTATCATCCCCAAAATTCTTTGCAAAAAAAGTACCTGCATAAATAAATGCTTCTCAAAGATCTCCTTGCATTTTTCAGTTTGAGCCCTCTTTGATTGGGAATTCCATTCATCCTCTTCCAAGAGATATTCATAGTCTCTCTTCCTTTCACCTTGCATAAAACCTTCTCCAACATTGCCAGTAAGCCAACTTGCATCAGTCTTGATTGGCACCACAACTTGCACTTGGTTCCCCTTACTTTGGTCTTCCATCCCTTTCCAAATTGCCTTCAATTCCTGCCTCTTGTCCCACCTAGTTTCCTTCTCCCTCTAAATTCCCTCCATTTTCATCATTTCCTCCTTCCTTTCCCATTTCATTCCATTCTTGCCTTGTCTCCCTGGTTATTTCCACAACTTGTTCTTCACCTCAAATGTCACTTTTCACCTTGGGATTCATCTGGCTTGCTTGGAACTTGGTTGAAGGCCCAAAAGACGGTTTTGGTGGTGGTGTATTAGTTGTGTATCTCTGGAACCTCGGAAATACTAAGCAGGATGAAAATTATATAATATTAGTTTGATCTTTTTCATTCAGTTGGTATCTAGCCTTACTCACCTGGATTCCATATTCCTAGCAATTCAATGTCCGGAACTGGTGGCTTGTGCTAATTCATGTGTGGAGCAGAACAATGAATTTGGACTTCAATAGTGGGCGCCCCTGGATTATTGATCAATGGCTTGCTATTTAAGGGAAAAATAAACACAATGTTTTGAAGCCAGCATTGCTTGAACTTGCCTTGGAGACCCCGGGCAGCGGTACTAGGGACACATCTTTTTTTTTGACAAATGCATTTTTCACAACAACAAGAAGAATATGATTACATATTTAACCTAGAGTTTTATTCAAGCAATAAAGTACAGAATTATTTTAAGTTTATAAAGTAGTATTTAACAACTTTTTCAATCAATGGTAAAATCATCTCAAAGCTTGCAGGAGCTTGCGGCTTTATACCTGTGCAGCTGTCACGCTCCAAGGTTGAAGTTTATTGTCTCCCCCACTTTGAAATATCCTTTTCCTCAGTACAATCTACCTCAGTCCATAAATTGTGACAAAAAAAATCACAACATCAATGGTTCCTTCTGCTTACTACCTCTGGCTTGCGTAGAAACCTTTCAATCTTTGCAAATCAGTATATACTTCCAAATCTTGCAGTTAACTCTAATACTGATTGACAATCTATTCAAGGTTTTATCTTCTACCCTGGGTATCACAAACACTCAGACTTCTATTCTTTATCATGCAATCACACTAGTTTGCACTCATTCCTACATAGCCACATCAACTGTATAGTTCCCAAATAGACTAGTCCCTTACCCTGAATAAGCTACATCTTCATATTTGCATTGTCCTCACATGTCATTCCTTCCTGCCTCATCTATTACGTAATTTTATACTCATATTCTATTGTCTTGAAGCTAAGCTATAACCTTAGAAACAAATGTAGTTTTATTTAATTTTCCCTTTCCGTTCCTATCACTAATTGCCTCATTGCACTCTAGCTGTAGTTGACCCTCCATTGGGTTGTATCTATTAACCTTCAGATTAACTTATAAAGGCTGTGTTTCCTGCCTGAAGATTGTCTCCTCAGTTAGTTAATTTCATATGTTTTTGCTAAATCCAGTCATCACATCAGACTTTTCTTTAGCTCCTTTGCATTGGAACACTTCCTCCCTCTTGCTGTTTTTTGAGCAATAAAATCATAATTTCACACTTTGCAGTTAGCCTTGCTACCTTTCATTTTCCCTTGAAGTCAGCCTCTCCATTTGTTCTCATGATCATCTAAGATTTCCCTTTAGTACATGGGGTGGTCATGTGAAATTCTACTCAAATAACAGATGTTGTTGATACCCCCAAGACCTGGAAACACCTTCTTTGGTCTCCAAACAAATTTTTATGGCTAAAAGAAGCTGGAGATAGATTTGCCTGAATACTTGGAATGCAAACCTGGACCCTTTTGCCTTGACCCCAAAAGCAAAAAATTATCAAATCCAAATGGTTCCTTAAGGTTAAGAAAAGACTTGATCACAAAATTCAAAAATTGAAAGCACACCTTGTGGCCATGGGCTACACAAAGACCCATGGTATTGACATGAACCCACTTTATACTTCAAGATGAATCATGGAAAACTTGTTGGGGAACTTACAACAAATGTGGATGATCTTGCAATTGTAGGTGAATAATTTTTTGTCTCAGATATTATCACCTCATTGGGTTGAGATTTTAAGATAGTGGCAGAAAAATAACTGCACCATTTCATTTCCCTCCAAATCATCTGCAACAAGTCAAATTGTCTTATCTATCTGAATCAAGCACATTGGATTGATGATATCAAGTCCAAGTTTCTAGAAGACACACATTTCAAGGTCCCCACTCCAACTGACATGAACTGCAATAATCAGAGTCAATGTCTACAGAATGAACCTTGCTTGAATCAACCATATTGTAAAATTCATAGGAAACTAAAACCAGGATTCATTTTTCCAGGCATGAGGAAAGAATAAAGACAAAGAGGATAAGGAATAAAGAAAAGGTAATAGCATAAAACCAGGATACAACAGGAGTAAAACTGTGCAACATAACGCTGTAGCAACGGATCCTGAACACAAGCCTACACAACTCTTATTTAGATGATGACTGAGGAGACAGTTAGATGGAAACATCAGAAAAGATAGAATAGGAAGATGAGGCTTACCTGACTCAAAGCACCCTTGATCCAGTGACACAACCGTTGTGGTTGTGTGAGCAACAGGACAGAGGTGTGCCCAAGTCAGGGCTGAAGTAGCCTCTGAGTGCCAATCCAATATGGAGTATTGGAACTGGAACGGGCGCAACTTGAAGTAGATCACGCAGGACAGTAGGTACAGCTTTGCAGAGATGTGAGACGTGTGCCTTCACTGATGCACATGAGACTGAAAATAAAAGAAAGAGAATAAATGAAACTGAGAGATAATGAGGAAAAGGAGACAGAAATTCAACATCCACCCCATCTCTCAGGTTCATGCTCAGGAAATGTTGATTTCACCCAGGCATGTTTCAAGGATCTGCTGTGATACTGGTTTGGTTAAGAAATCAGCATAGTTGTTTTGTGAGGAGACCTTCTTCAGACAAATTGTACCCTTTTCCAGCTCTTCTCTAATGAATTGATGCCAAATGTTGATATGCTTGGTTATGAAAGAGGAGTGATTGGCTTGTTGAAGAGCCAGCTTGATGCAACCTTTGTTTTTCTCAAGTATGGGGGTAGGCTTGAGCAGTTTGGATTGAAAGAACTTGGCCAGGAGGATGTTCAACCAGAGGACCTCCTTTACCCCATCTCCCACGGATTTTTATTTGAATTCAGTGGTTGAGAGCAAGATTGTTGGCTGCTTCTTTGATTTCCAAGTTATTAGATTCCCCTTCCACGTGGTCAAGAGTCCAGAGATTGAATGACAAGTTTGGGGGCAAGTGGCCCAGTCCAAGTCCACATATGCAATCAGTTTGTCATGAGTCTCCATTTTGCTGAAGTTTAGCCCTTTCAAACTTGTGTGTTTGAGATAGTTGACAACCTTCAGAGAAGCGTCATAGTGGGCAGAGTTGGGTCACATGAGGAATTGCAACAGATAGTTTGTTGCAAAGGTGATGTCCGGTTGTGTATTGCAACTGACATACAGTAGCTTGCTGATGATTTTCCTGCATTCTTGGCCAGTATTCAGAAACCGTTCATGTTCCTCAGAGGTGGAAGCCAGCAGTTTGCCGTTTGGATTGAAGGGAGTTGATTTTTCTCTATGACTTGGAAGGTCATATTTGCTGGCCAGCAAGTTGATTTAGTTCAACTGAGATAGTTTGAATCTGTTCTTTGTGGAATTCACGTTGATGCCAAGAAGCATTTAAGCTTTGTCCAGATACTTAATTTTGAAACAGGATTTAATCAGTTTCTTGAACTTCAACGGGTCTTTGCTGAAAATTGCGACATCATCCACGTGAATATACAACCGTGTGTCATCAGAATAAAAAGCACAGTTATCACCTTTGCTTTGTTTGAAACCTACGCTGATTAGCTAAGAGCTGAGCATCTGATACCAAGCCATGGGAGCTTGTTTCAGGCCATAGAGTGCTTTCTTGAGCTTGAGCGGTTTTCCAGGTGCTATAATGACATTAGATGGAGGGGCAATGAAGATATTCTCCTTAAGCAAGGCATTCAGGAATGCTGACTTTACATTGAGCTGGTGAAAGAGCAGGTTGTTTTGGACTGCGTAGGTGATGAGAAGTTGAAGTGATATTTTTTCACCCGTGAGGGCAAAAACACTCTTAAAGTTGACTCCCTCCCTTTGGTTGAAACCCTGTACACAAAGTCAAGCCTTGAATTAAATTATTTCTTTCTTTGCATTGTGCTTGGTTTGAAACACCCAAACACACTTGATTGCCTTGGAATTGGGGTCAGTGTCTTGCTCCTCCCATACATTGTAGGACTCCAGGTTGAGTAGTTCCTTATTCATAGCCTTGATCCATTCAAGCCTGAACTTGTCATTTAGAGCTTTGTCCAGAGTGGTTGGATCTGTGTAGTTAATGGCTAGATAGAGTTGAGATCCATCATGCCTAGGGTATGTGACAATTTTTTTGGTACTAACTTAGCTGAGGCAGGATTTTGAGATTCCATCAGTAGGTGGCATGTCATTGACAAGCTTGGATGAACTTGAGGAATTGGAATTGATTGTTGGTATGACACTTGGATCATTGGGAATGAGCACTGAATTGTTGGAGAGTTTGGATACACATGGAAAAGGAGAGTGAGTCAAGCCCTTTTTGAACTTGTTTTCATTGAATCTTGCATTTTCAGTGATCTGAAACTTACCATTAGCGGGATTGAGTATTTTGTAAGATGAGAATTGGTTGCTATAACCTAGCATAACACCCTTGAAGCCAGAGATACCAAGCTTGAAATTGTGGTTGTTTTTTGGAATATGGACAAAGGATGCGCAGCCAAAAGGTCCTAGCATGTTTTAATTGAATTTGGTGTTGGCCCATATTGCATAGGGAATACAGTTGTGGTTAGAAACTACAGGTAATACGTTTAGAAGATTGGTAGCAGTTTTAACGGCCTCCAACAAGTAACAAGGTGGAAGTTGGCTGTGGTTGAACAGGCATCTTGCCTTCTCAATGATTGATCTGTTTTCACGTTCTGCCACACAGTTTTGTTGAGGAGTATAAGGAGGTGAGAAATGGTGAGTAATTCCAGCTTCTTGAAAGTACTTTTTAAATTCAGAGCTTGTGAACTCACCACCATTGTCTGAGACTAAGGTGATCAATATCCTATTTAGACGTTGTTCAGAGGCGGATACAAAGTGTTTTAAGGCCAATAGGGCCTCACCTTTGTTCTTCATGAATGAAACTGTCTTGAAGTGAGGGTATTGGTCTACAATATTCAGAAAGTATCTGCAACCACCGGCTGATTCAACTGAGATTGGACCAACTAAATCAATGTGCACAATTTCCAATGGTTTTTTGGCAGCTTTGAAATGGCCATTGAATACCGTGGCAGTCATCTTGCAAGTCTGGCACACATTGAATTTGGGGCTAGTCAAGCCAGAGGTTGGGAATAGGAGTTTCTGGGTGACCACGCCAGGATGGCCCAAAAAATGGTGCCATTTAGAGTTGATCTGATTGGAAGAGAGGTGATGTATAACAGGTTGAGAAGGAGCTTTGAAAAATTAAGTTCTGTATATCTCCAGGAGGTGGTTAATGGTTGAGCCTACTAGTTGAATGTTGTCTATGGTGATTGAAACTCCATTCCTGCCAAATTGGGTGATGTTTTATTTTTGGACTAGAAGTCTATTGAGAGGTATAAGGCATCTATTGAGGTCTGGTATCAGAAGAAAGTCCCCTAGAAAAATTTTGGAGCCCTCATGATTGATAAGTTTGGCGGTCCCAATTGCAGTGGCTTGGTGAGCGGAGGAGTTAGAGCCAGAACCAACTAGCATGTCTATTGGTTTGGAAGTGATGAGTTAGTTGGGATGATTCACAATGTGGTGACTGGCTCCGGAGTCCAGGACAGGAGGGAGGGTGGAGTTGCTTTTAGAGTCAGAATTGACAGCCCTCTGGTGATAAATTTGGGCATTATAAACGGCATTGGCAGGATTTGAAGAGTTGTCTGTTGCTGGCATACTATGTTCAATTGGTTGGGTGTGGTGGGCTTGGGGAGCATTCTTGTCAGGTCTCAGATGAGGATGCAGTTGCCAGAAACAAGACTTGGGGTTTTCAGCCAGGGGATTGTGGTGTCCTTTTGAACATGGGTTCTTTGATCCTTTCCACGTTTTGGTTTTAAGTAGGAAAGTGGAACCAGTTTGATCAGGAGTGTTCTTAGTGGGTGAGGATGTGTTAAGATTAGTTTGAGTAGATTCCAGATGGGTCACTTCTTGCAGCTTGTTGAGAACCAGGGTGGGGCTTTGCATTAAGTCATTGTTGAGGAGGATGCTGTCAACCATGTGATAGAAATTAGCAGTCAGTTTGGCAAGAATAGTGTAGCTTAATATATCTTGGGGCACTTTGAGTTTGACTACGGCTAATTTTTTCATGAGTTTGCTGCACTCTTGTAGGTAGGTGTGAAGTTTAACATTGAAGTTTTACTGGATGAAGTTCAACCAGATGCAACTTCTATTGTTGGAAGATTGGGATGCATATCAATCAAGGATGGCTTGCCAGATGAGGGAAGGTTTAGATTGGTTATCAGGATTTATGACGGTGTCAAAAGCTGTATTGCCTAGGTGTTGAAGTAGAAGGTCTGCTGCTTTGTAGCTTTTCTTCCTTTGTGGGACCATAGAAGGAATGATGAGAGTTTGTAATTCTGTATTTTCAACGTATTCAATCAGTGCTTTTCTTCAAAGATGAATTCTGATTTGCATTATCCAGGAAGCAAAGTTGGTTTCATTTAGGAGCGGCAGGTTGAGAGGTTTAGGGCTAGGTTTGTCAAGGTTGGACATATTGAAGCTGAAAGTATTGATCCTGGTGAAGTTGATGAGCCTTGGGACTGTGAATCTTTAAAATTAAGTTGAGGAAACTAAAACCAGGATTCATTTTTTCAGGCATGAAGAAAGAATAAAGACAAAGTGGACAAGGAATAAAGAAAAGGTAATAACCTAAAACCAGGATTTGACAGGAGTAAAACTGTGCAACTTAACGCTGTAGCAACGGATCCTGAACACAAGCCTACACAACTCTTATTTAGATGATGACTGAGGAAACAGTTAGATGGAAACATCAGAAAAGATATAATAGGAAGATGAGGCTTACCTGAATCAAAGCACCCTTGATCCAGTGAAACAACCTTTGTGGTTGTGTGAGCAACAGGACAGAGGTGTTCCCAAGTCAGGGCTGAAGTAGCCTCTGAGTGCCAATCCAATATGGAGTATTGGCACTGGAACGCGCGCAACTTGAAGTAGAGCACGCAGGACAGTAGGAAAAGCTTTGCAGAGATGTGAGACATGTGCCTTCACTGATGCACATGAGACTGAAAATAAAAGAAAGAGAATAAATGAAACTGAGAGATAATGAGGAAAAGGAGACAGAAATTCAACACATACAACCAACCAATAGGTTCCCTTCTCTGGGTCTTGCAGTGCATGCAACCAGATATTTCATTTGTGGTCAACCAGATCTCTCAACATCTTTGAAAACCGTTGGAGTCCCACTGGAAAGCCACAGTATGTGTTTTTCACTATCTGGTGTGCACCAAGACCATGAAACTTTGACTTGGAGGAAAAATATAGATTGAAGGGTATTCAAATTTGGATTGGACTGAGGACAAAGACAACTGGAAATCACTTTCAGGCTACATGTTCTGGCTTGGAGAAGATGTTATCACCTGGAAGTCCCACAAGCAGGCAAAACTTTCTTTATCCAGCAGTGAGGTTGAATACAAATTTTTTTCTGACTCTTGCAAGGAAGGAATTTGGCTCAACCAGGTTATTGATGAACTGCAAATTTATCCAGACTCTTCAATTTTCATTCATGTGGACAAGAAAGGTGTACAGGCACTTTCCAAAAATCCTGAACATCATTCAAGAAAAAATCATATTCATGCATGCTATCACTTCATCAGGGAGTTTGTTCAAGACAACTCTGTAAATCTCATTCACATATCAACCAAAGATATGCTAGTTTCCTTGCTCACAAAAAACCTCTCCAAAGTTCTTCTTGAGAAAAATTGTCAAATTTTTGGCGTGGTTTTGTGATTTCTTTCTTCTTTTATCATTCTCCCATCAGGTGCTCAGAAAGGGGGGTTTTGGGGCTCAGAGGTATCACCCCCTACTTTGTGTGCTTCTCACCTTTCACTCACATGTCACTCTCTATCCAGTAAACCTGGGGAAGCTCCAAGTTTGCAAAAGGATCTCTTTCCTCATCCTTTTGCATCCATCTTTTTCTGTCCCCATTTGACCTCAACAAATCCATGCTGGAATTGAAGAACTAGAAAATATTGAACAAAGAATTGATTTTAAAGACATCAATGAAAATATTCCCTCTTCAAAATGGCTTTCAAAGTTGGATATGGGTCAAATAATAGCAGATAATTATGCAAGGCCAATTTAATTTATTTCATTGGATTATCTTTGTACTTATACTCCTATGAATATTGGTGTAACAGAACCACAAGAGGCCATCTTCATCTCCTTTGTTAACAATAATCACTGGGTTCATCTTGTACTTGAGGGAGATATGATTCCAATCCTGCCTATTTTATCAAAACCTTCTCCTTTGAATTCAAAGAAATCTTTGGTTGTGTTGAGCATCTCAAAGATCATCTGGATTTTTATTCCAATCTATAGAAATCATATCATTTCATCATTTGGGTTTTCATTTTGTCATTTTTTTTTCTGACATGTACTTCTGATTCTGATCTTGAACTCCTACTAATATAAAGGGTTATCACATTTTAAACATCATTATGCTGAGTTGTTTGATTTAAAATAATTATTTTGGGTGCTTTGAGTTAACATCATTATGTTGAGTGTTTTAAGTTAACATCATTATGTTGAGTTTTTTAAATGAGATTCTATTGTTAAGTCAGTTCAACTTTTGTTGGGATGATCCCATCATAAGGTTTATTTCTACTTTTTATGATGGGATAAGCTTAAAAAAAGTTGAACTTGTGTTTTTGGCATTTTTACTTTAGGGCTAGTCTGTTGAGGTGGACTTTTATCAAGCCCCCCCAATGGACTAGCCCCATCTATTGGGGGGTTGCTATAGTTTTTTGGTATTTCAATGAAGTAATTTCAACTTGGTTTGGGCTGATCCTATCATAAGAAGTCTTTTTACTTCTTATGATGAGATCAGCTTAACACAAGTTGCATTGTTTTTTTTTTTTTGGAATCTTTACCTTAGGGCTAGTCCATTGAGGTGTACTTAATTTCCTATTTTTTGGGGGTTGATTGATTGACTTTATGAAATGATAAAATGGAATGATATGAATTGAATTTTTTTTTTCAAGTTAGTTTATCTGAATTTTGTTTTATTTCAACTCCATTTCTTTTTTAATATAAAATAATTTTTTATTATTTTATTTTAACATATATTATTCAAACATTATATTGTATTTCATTTTATTTCAGGGCTTTATTGTATGTATTTTGTTCCTTTTTATTTTTATTTACCCATTTTTTTTTGTTTTTTTGGGCTCAATTTTTTTAGTGTTTTTAGAATTTCTCATTGATTATATTTATTTATTCATAAGGCCATGTATTCACATACATGGCCCTGGAGTTGTGAAATTTTCACAATTTTTTTTGGATTTCTTTTCAATTTTCTTTAATTTTCTTTTAACTCTTTTTTGGTTTTTTTGATTGGGTGATGATAGATTCACAACTCCCAGTCGTGTGGGAGTCGTGTAAGGCCCCACACGACCTGTGGGAGTTGTGTAGGGCCCCACACGACCTGTGGGAGTTGTGTAGGGCCCCACACGACCTGTGGGAGTTGTGTAGGGCCCCACACGACCTGTGGGAGTTGTGTAGGGCCCCACACGACCTGTGGGAGTTGTGTAGGGCCCCAGACGACCTGTGGGAGTTGTGTAGGGCCCCAAACGACCTGTGGGAGTTGTGTAGGGCCCCACACAGCCTGTGGGAGTTGTTTAGGGCCCCATAAAACCTGTGGGAGTCGTTTAGGGCCCTAAACAACCTTTGGGAGTCGTGTAGGGCCCCAAACAACCTTTGGGAGTTGTGTAGGGCCCCACACAACCTGTGGGAGTTGTTTAGGGCTCCTCGACGCGTGGGGGCCCCTATACTACTCCAAAGGGTTGTTACAAACACTCCCAACCCCTGGGGGGGCATATACCCCCAAAATGGGCATTTTTTGATTTTTTTACCCCTTTACACAAACATTTAGACCTGTGTACCGGGGTATACAACCCCCCCGGGGTTTTTTGAGAATTGAGATATTTTTATTTTATTTTATTTTATATGTTATATTTTATATTTTATATTTTATATTTTATATTTTATATTTTATATTTTATATTTTATATTTTATATTTTATATTTTATATTTTATATTTTATATTTTATATTTTATATTTTATATTTTATATTTTATATTTCATATTTTATATTTTATATTTTATATTTTATATTTTATATTTTATATTTTATATTTTATATTTTATATTTTATATTTTATATTTTATATTTTATATTTTATATTTTATATTTTATATTTTATATTTTATATTTTATATTTTATATTTTATATTTTATATTTTATATTTTATATTTTATATTTTATATTTTATATTTTATATTTTATATTTTATATTTTATATTTTATATTTTATATTTTATATTTTATATTTTATATTTTATATTTTATATTTTATATTTCTGTTTTTTTAAACCAAAAAATCAACATTTTTTGATTTTTTGGTTGATTTCTGTTTTTTATTTATCTAGTTTATTTTAGTTTTTTTTAAGCCTGCAATTCTTTTAGTTTTGTGGCATGGAACACAACTAGATTTGAGTTATGTACAACCCTACACAACTTGAATGTAGTTGTGCATGGTGCCACACAAACCTGAACTGTGATGTGGGGGCTAAACAACTCCATCCGAGTCATTTGGAGGGTACACAACTTGATTTTATTTGTTTAGCGTGCCACACAACTCAAATGGGACGTGTGGCACGCTACACAACTCAAATGTGCTGTTTAGGATCCCACATGGCCCATTTGAGCCGTGTAGCATGCCACACGGACCATTTGAGTTGTGTAGCATTCCACAAAGCCCATTTGAGTTGTGTAGAATGCAAAACGGCCCATTTGAGTTGTGTAGCGTGCCACACAGCCCATTTGAGTTGTGTACACAACTCAAAGAGTTGTGTACACAACTCAAAGAGTTGTGAATTTAACATTACCCTTTTTTATTTTGTTTAATTTTTTATTTATTTTTTATTTTTATTTTTATTTTAATTTCAATTTTTTTTGCTCACAACTATGGAGTTGTGAATGGCTGTTCATGGCTGTTCACAACTCAGATTGGTTGTGAGCCATTACACACAACCCATTTCAAGTTGTGTATGGGTTGTGTAGGGTTATGAATTTATCATGTCCCTTTGAAAACTATTTTTGAAATATGAGCTCAAATTTTGAGGGCATGGCTTTTTTGAATCCACTAAATTACTTGAGTCACACCTTCCTTTCAAAGATGAGCCCCACATTCCAACAATAGTGGTGTGCACAGGTCCACATGCCACTATTTCTGGAGTGCACAGTTCCACATTTTAACTCTTTTGGTCTGCAAATTTCTACACTTCAAAATATGACACATTATTTGGTATGTTGAACTGTGCATACCAAGAAAGTTGGTTTGTTGAAATGTGCACACTGAGAATGTTGGCATGTGGGCCTTGGCATGCCAAAAACTTGTGTGTAACTTAAAAAAAAGAAGTTATTTAAAATACTTAGAATTGTGTTTAAATTGAAAGTGGTTATGGAGAATTAACCTATTGATGGGCTCTGCAATGATTTCAAAATAGAAATTTAATAAAAAAAATGGATATTTTTTATGATTATTACCTCAATAATTTAAAGATTTTATTCCTTTCCTCAAAGTAGATCAACAAAATGTGAAATGATTAAAAAATAAGAAAAAAATTAACAAAATATTAAACAAAACTCATGAATTGAATGCTCAAAGGAAATACTTTAGGCAACAAATTTTGAGCTCTATAGAAAGGAACACAAATGAAAATGCCATATGAAGGAATTTTTATTTTTTAATTCTTCTTTACAAAATCATTTGAGCTTCAAAAATTTTGCACTAAAAATAAAAACAATGGAAACTTAGAAGAAAAATATATGATTAGTTTTTTTGATTTCTTTTCTGAATTATTTCATATATATTTTCAATTACTTGGAGGATAATATTGAACTTTTACATTTATCAAGGGAACCCTCAGAAAAACTATTACATTACTCATAATATATTTCTTTTATTGCTTTTGAATTACAGGGCTATTGATCCTTAATTTTGGATTTATTACTCCTTTTTTAAAAACCACAAATTCTGAGATAGCTTGGTCTATTTACAAATGAAAAGATAGATGGAATTCAGAGGGATGACAGGATCAAAGAGTTAGTTTGAAGGCACTGGGATCAGATCCCAAGGTCAAAGCAGAAAGGGAAAAAATAAATTTTGGTTCTGAATTGTTTTTAACAGGCCTTGATTAATATTGAGGGTCTGGTTTCTATCAGCCCTGTGATCTGAATGGCAGTGGGTGGTCTTTTTTTGTCTAATTTATACCCAAAAGCAAGTTCAACTCCTTGTCTTGGAGTGTTGGCTGACCTTGTATTGGTCTCCTCCCTGTTTTGGTTCTGGAGAGGGGAGGTTGTTGGTTTAGGATTGTTTGACTGATTGCACAAGGGGTCCTTCAGTCCTTGGTTTTTGTTTGGTTGGTCTTTATTTTATCTGGAGGTGGTTTTTGCTAATTTTTTTGGTTCTCATTTCTTGTTTGCTTTTTCAATAAGTTTCTTGAGGATGGATGGTTTCTGTCAGGGATTTAACCTCTAATTCTATGCTTGGCCATGGTTAAACCTGCCAAAATAAGACAAAAACCACCATTAAAGTCAGTTTTTGACTCAAATAACACAAAAAATAGCTGTAAGCTTAAAAAATCAAACAATAACAAGGTATTATGAGTAAAAAAAGCCACACCTTCAACCTGTATGAAAGGAAAGGGGCCTAGCTCCAAATAAATGAAGCTCAAAAGAGCTTTTCTTATAAATAAGCTCACACCCTTTTTAGTAGTAACACCCAAGGGTTAATACTCCAATTCAGACCTTCCACTCGAAATTGTAGTTGCCAATAAGATTATTGATTTATTATAATACTAAATTTTATAGCCCCATTCAATCTCCTCTTGAGACTAAGTTTGATGGGCTTGTTAACTCTTGCCATATTCTTGTACAAATAAATAATAATATATAACTGGTGGAGGGGCTATAGGGTAAAGACCCTCCTCTTTGCAGGTAACAGGAGCCCTCAGGGGACTCAAGGAATCATCAGGGGGGTGCTAGGCTCTCCCTGGTTTTGTCCTCAAGGGCTCAGAACCCCAGTACATCATACCAAATGAGGAATAGGGTACTAGTACTTATTGGGGAGTATTTTCAATGTAAAAGATTCTAATTACATACCCCAAAGGGTAGTTAAATCATCCTAGGACTTAAAATCAGTCAAAAGGAATGTGTAGAAGTCCTAGAACACCCAAGTAAGATTACATACCCATAGATTGACAGCCTTGGCATGTACTTACTTCTTAATTCCTAGTACCTTGGTAGATATCATACATATAAGGTATGTATATTCTTGGCAATGATATTTCATGGTCTATAATTTACAACTGAGCTCAGAGTCCTCTGAGTTGACGCTCTCAAGGCCCAGTGAAGTATATTAAAGTAAAATTACATCCCAAATAGGGATAAGATTAAAATTATGCAATTTGTTCATACAGAGTGGAGAGTATGGCTTAAAATAATTACTATAACTGGTTCCCAAAGGAATGTATCATATTGGGAAGTTCCATATCAATATTTGGGACGCATCTGATCCCTCATAGCTTTATTTAAAGTTATATTGGATCCCCATCTTGATAATGTATATTATCAAGGTTTTAATCCCATAATCAATACTCATAAAAACATACTCATAAAATGTTATAAAATATTATCAAAATTTATTATATAATTCTAAAACTTTTGGTCATTATTCATTCTTGGCTCTATGGTGGGTTCAAACAGTGACCTTGGTGCTTTATAATTGAAAATAAGCTTAGTACTTAACCACTATACCAACAAGAAATATGAGTTGTGCAGACATCTGGACAAGTTTAATTGTCTTGGGGCTGACAGTTGTCAGTTGAGGTTTTGGTTGGTCTGTTGGCTGAGATTATTGTTTAGCTTGTGGATTGTTGTGCAACTAGGGCAGAGAAAAGAGGGGAGGAGTTTCTGATTGTAGTTGTGTGGGAATTCAATCTTGCACAACTACAGGAGTTATCCCAATCAGGATAACTCCAGATTTCAGCGCATTGAGTTTGGTAGCTGCAGCAAGTTTGGTAGCTGCGGTAAGCTTTCCCAATCAGGATAACTCACCCTGATGGCAATGTAGTTGCTTGAGAGTGACTACATCTAATCAACTACATAATTTTTTTGTTTTTTTTTATCTGATGAAATTTCAAGACCCCCCATGCCTTGAAATGAAGAGATTTCTGTGAATTCTAGGGAAAGATGTTGAGCTGCAGGCCGTGTTCAGAGATTTGGCAACCATATCTTTAGAGTGAATCAATTTTACTTCTAGTTTTTTGTTGGAGTACTCCTATCTGATGCCACTGAAGTTGTTTCCTTTTTCTTCATATTCATTTCTGTTTCTATTCTTCTTTCTTTTCCATCTTTCTCTTCTCCTATCTCTCAGAAAGGTTACTCATCTTACACTGTCATTGGATACATATGTCAAATTGTGCTTCTCCCATCTGTCACTCTTTCATTTGCATCCTTTGTCTTCATCTATGTGTCACCTGCGCTCATCTGTCATCTTCATGGATCATGTCACACTGTCTGTGACAATTATCCATCCACTACTACCTGAGGACAGAGGTCAAGTCAGATTGAATGGTTTCTCCTTCATCATTCTTTCTGATTTCACCTCTGCGTATCCTCAGGTAAATCTGTCCTCTGTTTTCTATCTCATATGTCTTCTCTCTCTCTATATTGTTCTTTATGGTATGATTTTGTCTGAAATTATCCTTCTTTCTGATCTCACCTCTGCATATCCTCAGTGAGCCTAACAGGTTATGAGCCCAGAGCGTCACTAGCTGCGATTCACCCAATCTTAGAAGGATCCAACAAAATCTTGCATCAATAAACACTCAATCTATTTTCTTTACTCAACCACAATTGAGGAACCTCAATATTCTCACCCAGTTCTCAAAACACCATCCATTATGCCGCCAAACTCACCAGGATAAGAATTGAACTATCTAAACTGGGTGATGATTCTAAGGATTCACTTCAGAGCTTCAGGAGTCAGCTACCTACTCAACAGAAAACAAATTGAAACAAATCCAGAAACACTATCAAGAGACAATCTGGCCGTTTTTTCCATCAACTCAAGATCAATTCTTCCCACTAACTTTCAATACATTCAAAAACATGAAGAAAGCGCACTTGGAATGTGGAACACTCTGAAGGAAGACCATCAAAACAATTCCTTGGGAGGAAGAATGTACTATCTCAGGAAAGTAATCCTCACAAAATTGAAAAACAACAACATGCCTACCCACCTATCCAAAATAGTCTCATATGGCAAGAGCCTTGGATCTCTTATCACTCCGGAAAACCCTTTGACCGCTGATGATCTTCAATCTACAGCAATTCTACTCTCTCTACCCAACTATTGGCTTGGGTGCGTTTTGAGTATGATCAACAAAGAATCTGTTCCGTTGTCCAAAAGAATAATGGCTTTGAAACAAGAAAATTTAAAAAGAAAAACTCAAATTGAAGACAAAACAGTACATTCTGTCAACACAAAATTTGCATCAAAACCATTGTCAAAGAAGAAAGAAAAATATATTCAATATCCAAATGGGTACACCCAAGTGTATTACTGCGCCAACTGTAAAACCAAAGGGCATTCCTTTTCCAGATGCCCCAAAGTACTCAAAATACTCAAACAATCCAAAAGAAATAATCAGAAACAGAAAAACAACAGAGGAGTAAAATCCAAAGCCTCAAAAGTGAATGCAAACAAGGCTATGGTTGGAAAAGACTCAGAAGAAGAAGATTTGGACAAATTTTTTGATTCACAGATAATTTCCCCTGCCGGTTTGATCACCTGCAACCTCTAACTTGAAGCAAGATTTCAACCTTGACTCCAGATGTTCTGTTTCAATGACCCCCTACAAATATCAGGTTTCCAATAGAAGACCAAAGCTCACTCCCATTTTCCTTGCCAACGGGTCAACCATCACCTCCATGGCGGAAGGATCACTCACCCTCCCCTTCTGCCAAATTCAATCCCTTGTTGTCCCAAAGCTCAACAAGCCTCTTCTATCCATCTCAAGCATCTGCAACTCAGGTTTTGTTGTGGTATTATCCAAAGATTGCTGCAAGATTTATGACAAAAACACCACCAACCTGACAAAATTGCCTCTCCAATCAGGATATCAAAGCGGTAATCTGTACTATCTCTCCAGACAGGATGTGAGCAGTCACAATTCTCTGTCCCCAACTGTTACCCACTCATCTGAAAACAGCCTCTTTGGCCATCATAGCAGACTGTCCCATCTACATTTGAAATCTATCAAGAAACTGCTGAAGACACAGAACATTTCACCACAACTGTCCAATGACTTGGAAGTCCAACAGTGTCCAACTTGCATTGATTCAAAAATGACTTAAACCAATTCCATACTTGCCTTAGTCACACATCCACCAGAGCGGGACAGATGATTCACTCCAACTTCTGCAGTTTTGAAACCACATCCCCAGAAGGTTACAAATATTTAGTCACCTTCATTGATGACTACTCAAAGGCTCTCTTTGCTTATCCCATCAAGTGCAAATCCAATGTCTTCAACTGCACCAAAATATTTATTGCATTCTTTTAAAACCAATATCAAGCTCAGATCACCTCTTTTTGTATGCATAACAGAGGAGAATACATCAATCATCCAATGAAAGTCTACCTCAAATCAAAGGGAATAAGCCTTGAGCCTGGGCCGCCACACTCTCCTCAAATCAATGGTGTGGCCAAGCGTTCCAATTGCACAATTTGCAACATGATTTGGGCCTCTCTCATATCTTCAAATCTTCCCAAATCTTTCTGGGCGGATGCTCTCCGCCATTCAACTTTTGTTTTCAATTCCTTCCCTTGCAAGACTCACCTAGGATTTGTCTCACCCAACTTGCTCCTTTGCCACAACAATACCCCCCTTTTCTACCTTCATCCGTTTGGATGCATGGTCTGGTATAAAGTTCCCAAGCAAAATTGCTCAAAAATTGACAAGAAGGCTAGGTGCGGCATCCTTCTGTCCTATCTCCCCAACGGTAATGGATACTGCATCCTTGACTCTGAAACTTTTAAGGTTATTAAGTCTCAAGACTGCATCTGTACCAATGCTATCTTTCCAAATTCCCACCCTGCCAGCATCAAAGATGTCCCTCAATCTCCCCCTACCATTGAAATACTGCCTATACCAAGCACCCAAAACCCCCAGTAAGTTCACAATGACATCCCCTCCACCCCCCCTCTGCCAGCAATACTGGAAAATTTTCTCTTCCAGCCTCCCTCCAATTGTCCTTCCCCCCCTGTCATGCTTTCCAACCCTCAGCCCATAGCCCCTTCCTGGTGTAAGACTCCAAACGGTGCTAGGCCGTGGCAGTTCTGTGGAGGGGAAAGGTGCTGTTTAGGCTGCCCTCCTGAGTGTTTCAAAAATATTTAAATGTAACCAAGATCAAAGTCCAGAACCTGGTAAACAAGGGACCAAAAGTAAGAGGATAAAGATTATAGTAGTCCGTAGCTGGGGAAACAACACTATCTGAGGCAAGATGGTGCCGGTAAAAACTTGAATAGAAGAAGTCAAGTTTTTTTCAGAGTTCAACAAGACAAGGCAATTTTAAGTGACAAAGCCTACAAGCTAATATCTCTGGTTGTCAGCAGAAGCTTAGGAAAGATAAACTCAATCCCAAACAACCTCCAGGTTCTCAATGAACCTTCCCAACTCTCCGCAATCAAGCGCTTGAAGGGTACCAGATAACTGTGGGTGGCTGCACAATACAAAGCTAATGGTTTGAAGAAGCTCCAGAAGCAAAACAATAACTGATTCAAACAAGAATAACCCAACACTTCTCAAGGGACTCAAGAGTAGCGTGGCGGAATTCAACTTCAAAAGAAATGAAGGGAGGTTTAACACTCCAGGTTCTAACCTTAATAAAACCTCTTCAGTCAAAAGTGACTGGGTCCAGAGAGATAATCAAAGGATGATCAGGACCAGTATGTTTGGATAAAGGGATCAGGAGTGGTGTTACACACTCAAGAATTCAATTAGTCAAATTCTTCTTCAACCAGCAAAGCTATTGGTTGGTGATAAGGATCAAGGATCAAGGGTTTGAGTATGGAGGCTCAAGGATCAAGGGGAAATCATAGATATACCCAAATTTCTGTCTCAGATAAAGGGGAATGAAGCCCCACGGATGATTTATTGCAAAGTGAAAATGATGATGATCCTCACTGGTATGGTAGGATGTGATGATGTGAGTTGGATTGATGACAAGTTGATGAGGGTAAGGATGATGGGAGGATGGCAGTGATGAGATCATTGGTTGAGGTTCAATTGACTGAGGGAGAAGGTGACTTGTTTCATTGTAGAAACACAAGCACAACTCAAGTCTTGTAAGACTAGAGAGAGACAGATGCTTTTGCAGCAGTTCAAGCTAAGTGAGTAAGTACTCAGGTATTGATTGATGGAGTGAGTCAATTGATGATGGTCTTGTTCTAATAAGGTTCTGATTTGGTGAGCTGGTAGTGGGGTGGATGGACAAGCTTGGTCCGAGCGGGTCTCAGCCTGCGCGTTTGGCCAAAAGGAAGGGGGGGAATGATGAGAGAACAGATTGAACATCCTACCTAGATGGTGACGCCAAGAGAGGCCTTTCCTAGAACAATGGGACAGAGGGATGTTTGACAGGATAAGGAAATTGGATAAGTGATACTGAAAAAGAAATTTGATTTTTTTTTTAATTTCAAGGATAAATGAAACCTAAATAAAAGATTCGTAGAAAAAAATTTTGAATTTTCCGCATCTGGTCCAGCCTGTCCAGATTTGGTCACCACATCTCTCCCCAACTTACAGACTGTCCCTAGTCTGAATCTGCGCTTGATTTCATAAAAAAGAAAGGAAGGATGATTGAACACAAGAAATGGCCATTTGATCTTGAGGGTGATTGCAAAGAACATCTTGATCCATCCCAAGAAAATCCTAGAGTTGTCTGCAATAAAAGGAAGAAGGCGTCCCAGGTGCTCACATATGTGGCATACAGTAGAGTTTCACAACAAAATGCAGCAGACAACCCTGGTGGTGCACAATTGGGAGGACTTACTTCTGATTGAAGTTGCCTCCACAACAATGAAATTTCTTGACCTGATCAGCAGAGAACCTTCTGGCCATCTGAGTACCATCCAGTTCCTCCAAAAGATATGATCCACCTCTGACTTGAAGGACCACTCAATAAGGACCATTCCAGCAATTGGAAAAAAGCTTTCCCCACTGATTTTCCAAGGATTGGTTGTAAGCTAAAACTAGATCACCAGGATTCAAGGGGTCCCTGTATTGATTGGAATGCTTATCCTCCCAATACTGGACTGATTTTTCCCTTGACTCCATCATTTTCTGATAAGCTTAATCACAAACATCTTCACTTTGATCCAGTTTCTTGGATCTGGCAACTAATAGATCAGTGGTGGAAGAAACCTTTTCCCAATAAATACCTAAGTAAGATGCCATTTCCAGATCAAGAGGAAGGACAGCCCTCTGTGCAAAGATAATTTCATAAGGTGAGTAGCCAGTGGTTTGCTTAGTTGAAATTCAATCAGAGAGAAGGACCAGCGGAAGAAATTTGCAACAATTCTTTCCACTTTCACCGGCCAACTTGAAAAGAGAAGCCTTCAAAGGGGCATGGCCTCTTTCCACCATGCCTTGTCCTTCAGGATAATAAGGAGTGGTCACCCTATGTTGACCAGGAAGCGATTGGATCATTTTGGCCAGTTTGCCACCAAACTAAGAGCCACCATCATTTGAATAAGATCAAGCCAAGCCATAATGCATTGTCCAAGTCTTGTAAAGGAAAGCTGCTACTGATTCAGAGCTGAGGTTCTTAAGAAATTTTGCTTCCACCAATCCAGAAAAATAATCTCTAGCCACAATGAGGTACTTAGCTCCACCAGCCTTAATGTGAACCACATCCATAGCAATCCTTCCAAAGACAGTGAACTCTCCAGTGGGATAATGAATTTCAGCTGGGCGCCTAAGATCACGTTTCTGACATACTTCACAACTCTTGCACCACTGAGAGACTGATTTCTTCAAAGATGGCCACCAAAATTGTTTGGATATACGCTGATAGGTCTTGGTTTTTCAGCAATGCCCAAGGCCTTCATGGAGACTTTCAAGGATTGAATCTTGCTTAGCGGGGATTGTGACGACAATTAGAGCACAAGGATTTCCTCTTTTCATAAGCCTAGTACCTTGGACAAAGAAATTGGAGGACTTCCTTTTGAATGTTTGGAAATCTTTGGCGGAGAGATCAGGAGGCCTTTGGAGAGTGGAAAGGTACTGCTCTAATTTTAGCCAGAAACCTTGTTGGAAGCCAGAATAATCTTGGGAGGAAAAGGTGAAGACTGGATGAATTGAAGGCTCCTCCTCATCAAACTCCACTCCAAAATCCGATTCTTTGTCTCCAAGTGGGCGTCAAGATTAACCATCAGGCATGGTGAAGGATTTTCCACGCCTATGAACAATATCAAAAGAGAAAAGCTGGATAAAGGCCACCCAACGGGTCATAGGAGCTTTTTGGAGGCTGGGGGCATTGATCATTTTTAGGATGGATTGTGCGTCAACTTGTAACTCAAAGTATTGACCCCGGAGGACAGTTTGGAGTTTCTTCAACATTTGAGCCACACCACAGAGTTCCAGTTTTGTTTGGGAGTACCTGGATTCTACATCTGGAAATAACAGGGATTCATAGAGAGCAGGATGGTCCTGACCATTTTCATCTTCCTGAGTGAGGAAAGCCGCAACAGATTGATAACTGGAATCAACAGCCAATTTGATATTGCCAGCTCCCGGTCCATAAGCAATCTTTCTCAAGACTATGTCTTTGCCAACCATCATTTTAAGCAGCTGAAAAGAATGTTCACAATCTTGGGTCCAGATCCACTCAGCATCTTTTCTGGTCAGGCAATGTAGGGGAGCACAGATTTTGGATGGAGATTGGATAAAGATTCAAACATAAGTGACAACACCTAGAAAACCCCTGAGTTCAGTTGAATTGATGGGAGTAGGCCAAGAGAGGATTTTGTTGACTTTGGATGGTGCCATCCTTCTTCCTTCCTTGCAGACCACATGACCAAAAATTTCCAGAGCAGGGACACAGGCAGCCAATTTGGATCCAGAGACAGTGAGGCCAGATTCTTTGATTTGGAACAAGACCCTTTCCAAATTGGTCCCATATTCCCAGATAAATCAATGGATTCCCAAATGCCAGGGTAAGAGCTCATTGTTATAGTCAGACACTGGTCCTTTAATTCCGCCATTGTCAATAAAGATACCAGCATGATCAGGGATTTCATCCTGGAGGATCCAAACCATCTGGGCCTGATAGACCGCAACCAAGTTGGTGGCGCCTTGAGGCAATTGAGTAAGTTGGAAACAATCAAGGGGAGTATCAAATGTAGTGAGAGGGCAAGAAATTGGATGTAAGGATTGTTCATCATAGCCACCCATAATGTCACCTAGACCATAGCAAGCTCTCCCAGAGAAGTATTCAACAAATTCTTCAGTAGCGGGGGGATTACCAGAGTCTTTAATAGTAACCTTATTTAGCGGCTGGAGATCATGAACTATTCTAGGTTTACCATTACTTTTAAGGACACAGAAAACAGGACTGGAATAGCTAGAAGTTGACTGTTCATATAAACCAGTTTGGACTTTTTCCCGGACCAACTTGATGAATTTTTTGACTTTGGCAGCAGGGATTGGGATCTGTTTCTTTTGCCAGGGATCATGTTCTACTACAGGAATGATATAAGGCAGACCATAGGACTCTTTCAACAGACCTCTCTCTTCTTCACAGAAAGCAATAGCTTTTTCCCTAAGAGCCAAGACATTTTTGATCAAATACAACTCATCAGGTAGAAGCCATCCATCTGGTCCAAAGTTGACTACTCTCAGACGTTCTTCAGTGACACAGCCAGAGGGAATGAATGGACCAGCAAGAGATCAAGGTAAACCACAGTAAGGATTGCGGGATAGAGGAGGATGCCTAATAGGAGGATTGAGATTGAGAGGCATTGGTTGGTTGACTGGTTTGATTTTCCTGGCAACTGGTTTATATTTAGAGGCAAAAGAGAGCGGTTCTTGTTTTTGCCAAGAGTTGACCAGAGAGATCTGACTACAAGGATTGAGACCAAGTTCTAACGCCTTCCAAGTTGGATGTTCCACAATGTTTTTGAAAGGTTCCTTTTCCATCAAAAAGTCCCAGGGGATAATGCATTGCTCACATGTATGGCACAAGGTAGGGTTTCAAAAATGATAGTAGTAGGATACCCCGGTGGTGCACAATTGGGAGGACTTACTTCTACCCCAATTTGCCTCCACTGAAGCCCATATTATTCCATACAAAAGCCACCAAAAATAGGATTGAGATTGGGATCTAGTTTAGACTCATTGCAGGGATTCAAACCGGAACTGAGAGAAGGTTGATTAGGAATAAGAGTACAAGTGTTGAAGTATAGCAGCATGCCTTACCGCGCACCTCCGCTCAATTCTCGCAGATGTCATTCTCATGTCACTCTCTCATATTTTTCTCCTCGGTTTCTTCTTCTTCTACTTGATATAGTCTCTTCTCTCTCTCGAATTGTACATTGTGTTTTCTCAAGTCCTCCTCTCCATCTTCTCGCACTCTGTCTCTCCTCAACATTCCATTTTCTCCTTGATCTCTTCACTCAAAGCTTCCCCATTCTTCTCTGCCCCACTCGACTTACTTCTCCTCAACTCCCTCTCTCGACCTTGAAACTTTCCTCACAAATCCTCAAACATCAAGAATCTGCCCTTCCATATACATAGAGAATTATCACCTCTGATCCAGTTTGGTATGAACTTCCCAAGTCTATCTCCTTTTCATTTCTCCGTCTCCTTCTCATTTTCTTCATCTGATCTCTTTCTGCATTTTGCGCAGAGGTGGATCACCGGTTCCTTTTAGAAACTACCTTTGTTGTCCTCCTTTCCTAAACATCACTCCAGACGCTTATCCTCACGGTCTCACCTGAACTTGCTCGATCAAACCTTTCTGTTATAAATCTGTCACGGTGGTGGGAATCTCTTTCTGTTGCTCGATGTCCTTATTTTTTCTTTTCAATATATTGTCAATCTTGTACTTCTTTTCTTCTCAGTCTTTTTGCTCAATAAATTGAACACAGTTTTCCATCAACAAGGAAAAGAAGAAACAACAGATGAAGAAGAAATATTTTTGGATTTTTCCATTTTGTTTTGTTTTTGATTTTTAATATTTTTGAGATCAGAAGAAAACTTTGAAAAGAAAGAGAAATAAGCCTCTGGGATGAGAGTTGACGCTTGAGTTGAAGTTTGGGGCTGAAAAGAACTACAACTATTATTAGGATCAACTACTCCCATAAAAAATGAAAGGAACTGGAATTATCCTTCTGTTTAGGAAAATGACCGGGGAAATCTCTTTCCCAGAAATCAGAATCCAAAGAACAAAGAGGAACCTCAATTTTTCTACCATCTGAATTGGGGAGGAGGATTCTCTCCCCAACTTGATTTGAAAACATCAGAGTTGCTCTAAAATTGATTAAGAAAGGTTGACCCAAGATCATAGGTCCGTCAAAGCGTGTGATCCAGAAATGACAAGTTCCAAGGATGTTTTAACCAATCCGGACTGGAACTTCTTCAACGATTCCAACCAATTTGCAAGACTGGTTCCCTATTACATACACTGAGGAGGTGAAGCTGACCCTAGGGCTGAGTTTAAGCTTGCAGGCCATAGCTTCTGAGATCAAGTTGAGCTGAGAGCCACAGTCAACAAGGAGCAAGACTGTTTTAGCTGATTCACCAAGATGGCAGGGAAGAAAACCAAGAGGACATGAGTAAAAGCTAGACTCAGAAGAGGGATCTGTTCCACCAGAATCCTCTATCAAAGTTCCAGAGGAGACCTTGAGTTCCTCAGGACCAATTTCCACACGTCAATGCAAAACCCATTTCTTCATTCCTTCAGCAACAGATGGAGAGATTGATAGGAGCTCAGCCACAGATAAATCAGGAACTTTAAGATCACAAATTTTCTTTAATACCCCTTCCACAGAATTGGGGTGATCTTTGGAAATTCCCCTCTCAAACCAAACTTTGGGCTGGGTGGAGGGAGGAATATCAGGTGAAGCAGGAACAGGATCAGGGGATTGAGGAGATTTAATAGATGAGGGATGAGGATCAGGGTGACCTTGAGACCTTTTCATGAGTGTTTCTTTTTCCACCTCCATGTCTTCTCCATCAGAAGGGAGCTCAGGTGAGGATTGTTGTTTTGGTGGTTTCCAGAGGATTGAGGTTGGCAAGGAAGGAGCTTTATGAGGTTTGGGCTCCTAATGTTGCTTCCTAGCTGGATTGGATTGGTAAGCACCAACCAGAGAGGAGGAGGAAATAGCTGGGGGATACCAGGGTTGAAGAGTACCTCATGAAGATTGGAAATCCACAGAAGCAAAGGATGCCTTCATAGGAGGGGGTTGCTGGTAAGAGGCCACCACATGACAAATGAGGCAAGATGAATCAAAGGGGATTAGGGCACAATTAGGGAGAAAAAAGTTATTCCCTTTTTTCTCTACTAATTTCTTTTCTTTGTCCTTCTGGAGCTTGAGACATCAACCGGTTCCATGGCCTTCCCTGTGGCAATAATAGCAGACTATATTATTTTTAGGAACAGCACTAGAGGGTTTAGGAACAGCAAGAGAGGAAATCTTTTGATCCATTTTGTTCTCAAAGGCTTTGAGCAGTTTAGTGATCTTGTCCATTGTAGCAGTTTCTTGGTTAGGCTGAGGGTTCTTGGGCCTGTTATCAGATTCCATTTTATTCATGATCTTGTTTGACTCTTTGAAAGAAGGGGCATGGACTGGTTCAGCGGTTTTAGATTTTTCAAAGGTGAGGGCTGTTTGACCTTTCATGACTTTATCCACCACTCCCCTAAGGATAAGGAAACCAGGGAGCTTGAATCAATTATCCCTGGTAGTGATCATGGATCTAGACTCTACCAGTTTGTCCTTGATCCTTTCCTGCACTCCAAGAGAAAATGATTGGAAAAATCAGACTTGAATTTTGTCCACTGTGTTGATGTGATTGTTTTGGACAAGGTAGGATTGGATGGGATCCCAAGGTTTCCTGAAAGACTGATTATCAGAAGCTGAAGCCACACCACCATTGGAGATCCACTGGGAGACAAGGTTATCTAGATCCTGCAAATTAAATCGTGCTACATCTATTTTTCCCCAATAGGCCAACATTGCTCCCTGCAGCAGGGCCCAGTTATGCTTTTCGAAACCTTCAAACAACTCAATTATTTCCATAACTTTGTCAGAGGAGATAAAAAATCATAACTGGTAGGCCATATTGAATTTGCTAGCCCCGTCCACTAAAGCAGCCATCTTGTACAAGTCCAAGAAGCGTTCCACATTTTTCCCATTGAATCCTAAGTTCTTGTTCTGGGGCTTGATCTTAACCATCTTAGGACGAGTAGAAGAGTTGCTGGTGGATTCCATTTTGACAAAGTTTCCTAAAAGATCCAAGGAGCAGATTTCCAAAGTGGCTCACGAATGTGGCAAGAGTAGGGTTTCTCAAAAAATGACAAGTATCTTGCCCAGGTGTGGCACAGTTGGGACAACTTACTTTTAGAACAAGTTGCCTCCACAGATCTAAATGATGAAAGAAAAAAAAGAAAGAGATTGGATTTCAAAGTTGATGATTGTTGGGACTGTATATCCCAAGGTTTCTGGTTTGATCCCGGCCTGGGGGGCCAAATGTAAGACTCCAAATGGTGCTAGGCCATGGCAGTTCTGTGGAGGGGAAAGGTTCTGTTTAGGCTGCCCTCCTGAGTGTTAGAAAAATATTTAAATGTAACCAAGATCAAAGTCAAGAACCTGGTAAATGAGGGACCAAAAGTAAGAGGACAAAGATTATAGTAGTTGGTAGCTGGGGAAGCAACACTATCTGAGGCAAGATGGTGCCGGTGAAAACTTGAATAGAAGAAGTCAAGGTTTGTTCAGAGTTCAACAAGACAAGGCAATTTTAAGTGACAACGCCCACAAGCTAATAGCTCTGGTTGTCAGCAGAAGCTTAGGAAAGATCAACTCAATCCCAAACAACCTCCAGGTTCTCAATGAACCTGCCCAACTCTCCGCAATCAAGCGCTTGAAGGGTACCAGATAACTGTGGGTGGCTTCACAATACAAAGCTAATGGTTTGAAGAAGCTCCAGAAGCAAAGCAATAACTGATTCAAACAAGAATAACCCAACACTTCTCAAGGGACTCAAGAGTAGCGTGGTGGAATTCAACTTCAAAAGAAATGAAGGGAGGTTTAACACTCCTGGTTCTGAGCTTAATAAAACCTCTTCAGTCAAAAGTGACTGGGTCCAGAGAGATAATCAAAGGATGATCAGGACCAGTATGTTTGGATAAAGGGATCAGGAGTGGTGTAACACACTCAAGAATTCAATTAGTCAAATTCTTCTTCAACCAGCAAAGCTATTGGTTGGTGATAAGTATCAAGGATCAAGTGTTTGAGTATGGAGGCTGAAGTATCAAGGGGCAATCATAGATATACCCAAATTTCTGTCTCAGATAAAGGGGAATGAAGCCCCACGTATGATTTATTGCAAAGTGAAAATGATGATGATCCCCACGGGTATGGTAGGATTTGATGATGTGAGTTGGATTGATGACAAGTTGATGAGGTTAAGGATGATGGGAGGATGGCAGTGATGAGATCATTGGTTGAGGGTTGATTGACTGAGGGAGCAGGTGACTTGTTTCATCGTAGAAACACAAGCACAACTTGAGTCTGGTAAGACTAGAGAGAGACTGATGCTGTTGCAGCACTTCAAGCTAAGTGAGTAAGTGCTCAGGTATTGATCAATGGAGTGAGTCAATTGATGATGGTCTTCTTCTAATAGGGTTCTGATTTGGTGAGCTGGTAGTGGGGTGGATGGATAAGCTTGGGCCAAGCGGGTCTTGGCCCGCCCGTTTGGCCAAAAGGAAGGGGGGGAATGATGAGAGAATGGATCAAACGTGCTACCTAGATGGTGAGGCCAAGAGAGGCCTTTCTTGGAACAATGGGACAGAGGGATGTTTGACAGGACAAGGAAATTGGAGAAGTGATACTGAAAAAGAAATTCCAATTTTTTTTTTTAATTTCAAGGATAAATGACACCTAAATAAAAGAATCGTAGAAAAAAATTTTGAATTTTCCGCATCTGGTCCAGGGTGTCCAGATTTGGTCACCACACCGGCCACACTTGGTAAGTATAGATTTTTTGGGCTCCAACTGGATTCCTCCCTTGAGCATCTGTGATTTTCCTCCCTTTTCTCCTCCTTCCCCATCCTCTCCTCTCCCTGCTTCTTCCCCTCCTCCGTGCCTTGTCCCCGGCATAGAAGCCCTTCCCGTCCTGCAACCCGCTCTTCCGGCCACTCCCCCTCCTGTTTGAAAATCCTTGAGGCGCCGCCGCTCTTCCTCCTGTTACAGTAATTTCTCTTGATCTGTCTTGGTTTAGGACAGCCTCACTGCTCCAAAGACCGGGAAGCAACTTCTCAGGTCTCCCCACCAAAACCGCTGGATCCTCTCTGCGCAGGAAAAAATTTCCTCTCTCCAAGGAATGGGCACCTGGAAGCTGGTTCCCCCGCCAAAGGGCAGGAAATTTATTTGCTAAAAATGGGTCTTCAAGGTAAAGCATTGGGAAGACAGTTTGATTCTGAAGCTCAAGGCAAGACTTGTTTCCATGGGTTTCTCTCAAGTCCAAGGGCTCCATTTCTCCAAAGTTTTTACTCCAACTCTTTGCCTGGAAATTCTTTGCTTAGTTCTGTCTCTCTTTGGTCAAAAAGATTGGGTTGGCCGTCAGGTTGATTTCCAAACTGCCTTTTTGAATGGTCATCTGGAAAAGCCAGTCTACATGTATCAGCCCCCATGTTTTGAAGATCCGTCCCACCCTGACTTGTTCTGAAAAGTCTCCCGCGCAATCTATGGTCTCAAGCAGTCTTCCCGCCAATGGAATCTTGAGTTGAGCTCTGTGATGATTTCTCTCAGTTTAACTCAGTCATCATACAATCCCTCCCTCTACTACAAGCTCAATGACGGTTTCCTTGTTGGTGCAGTAGCTGCTCATGTTGATCACCTTGCGGTGGTAGGGACGGCTGGTTTTGTGAAGGGTTTTATCAAGGCCATCAGCGGTAAGTTCAAGGTAGGCTCAGATGATTACCTCCATCTATTCCTGTCACTGTCCATCCACCGCAACTATAAGTCTAGGACTGTCTCCATTGGAAAGTCCCACTACATTGAGTCTTTCTGCAAGCGTTTCCTTTTGGCCACTTATTGCAAGACCGTTCCATTTCCTACATCAGCCTCCTTCAAGCTCCTGCAAAAGCTTCTGCCAGATTCTCCTGCATCCCCCGCCAAATAAAACCAGCTCATTGGCTCCCTTCTATGGGTTTCCCAATGCACACGTCCCAATATTTCTTTTGCCGTCAACAAGCTCTCTCAGTTTCTTCAGGACCCATCACTCAATTAATTGTACTCCGCAGTTTGGATCCTTCAATATCTCAAGGGCTCTTGTCACTTGCAGCTTGTCCTGGGAGGTCCAACCCTGGACCTTGCCGGATACACTGACTCTGATTGGGCTGAGGATGCAGTCAATTGAAGATCTACCTCTGGCTACACCTTTCAACTGGGTCTAGGCGCTATCTCATGGAAATCAAAAAAACAACCCACCCTCTCACTCTCCAGCACCAACGCTGAGTACAAAGCCCTGTCCAACTCATTCAAAGAGGTTCCTTGGCTCCAAAACCTGCTCTCTAAACTCTGCCTTTGTGGGTCTATGCTGGTCACCCTGTTTTTCAACAACAGCTGTGCTGAAGTTCTAGCTAGGAACCTTTTTCACCATTCCAGAGCAAAGCACATTGATCCCAGGCACCACTTCATTCGTGAATGCGTGAACCAGTCCCTTTTTGATGTTTTCCATGTGCCCACCACTGACATGCTAGCTGAAATGCTCACAAAACCTCTTGCCAGGTTTTTGCTCCAGAAACACCAATATCTCTTTGGTTTGGTATGATGTGCTCAGTAAGGGGGGGTGTTGGAGTACTCCTATCCAATGCCACTGAAGTTGTTTCATTTTTCTTCATATTCATTTCTGCTTCTATTCTTCTTTCTTTTCCATCTTTCTCTTCTCCTATCTCTCAGAATAGTTCCTCATCTTACACCATCATCAGATACATGTGTCAACTTTTGCTTCTCCCATCTGTCACTCTTTCATTTACATCCTTTGTCTTCATCTATGTGTCACCTGCGCTCATCTGTCATCTTCATGGATCATGTCACACTTTCTGTGACACTTATCCATCCACTACTACCTGACGAAAGAGGTTGAGTCAGATTGAAGGTTTTTCCCTCATCCTTCTTTCTGATTTCACCTCTGCATATCCTCAGGTAAGTCTGTCCTCTGTTTTCTATCTCATACCTCTTCTCTCTCTCTATCTTATTCTTTCTGGTATGATTGTTTCTGAAATTATCCTTCTTTCTGATCTCACCTCTGCGTATCCTCAGTGAGCCCAACATTTTTTGTATAGATTCCTGAGATATTTAATCTTAATTTCTAGGTGTTTGGTCTTGGATTTCAATCCAAAGTTTTTGATTTTTTTTGGTCAATCATTTTTTTTCAACATTGAAGATGGGAGTGAGAGAATAAGTCAACCATAATTCTTGGACTAGCTCTGATAGCCACAGGAGTTCTTGGTGGCATTTGGCAATGGAGTTGAATTTGGCTTTTTTGGGTGACATAGTGATGTTTTTTTTGTTTGCAGTTGAGCCAGAAACAGATATATACACTTCTTTTTTTTTCTAGATTCAAGATTGTTGTCCCAGTTATCTTCACTGAATTATTCAAGTCCAGAGGAAGAAGAGAAGGAGGAAGGAGAAAAGAGAGAGAGAGTCTGAGGTGGTTGCAACCAGGTATCTCCAGCAGTGAACAACTTATTCCCAGTGATTGATTCCTGGATCTTTATTGAAATGGGATATTATGGACACTGATGGGGCTATATCTGAATGTGTTCTGAAGGAGATTTATTTCAGAATTCCAGGTTATTTTTGGTAGTTTATCTTGTGCCTTCTTAAATTTTCTATTTCTTCCTTGGTTGCATTCAGAATTTTGATTATTGGGGTAAGAGGAATGGGTATTGGTTTGAAGTCATAGATACAAAGGAGTTCACGTCCCTTTTTTATGATTTTCTTTTGAGAGAGAATTATGTTGGAGTCTGAGATGTTCAGGTCCATTCCCAGGAGAGTTTCTGGACTGTGAGCTGAGGAATTGGGGAACTATTTGAGGAAGAGGGCTTCAAACTCTTGGATTCTTCTGGCCACAATGAGGTTTTCTACATGAAAGAAGAGTATAGAGTAAAATTCTTGGCGGATAAAGAGGCAGGGATTAGATTTTTATGGGAAATATCTATTTTCTTTTAGCCAATTGGTGAGAGTACCATACCAGTTGGCTGGAAATTTCTTCAGACCGTAGAGAGATTTCTTTAGTTTGAGAAAGGGGGAAGTTATTGGGAAGCCTGAAGGATTTTTGATGTGTATTTTTTCTTTCAGTAGTGAATATAGGAATGCCACCTTCACGTCAAACTGTCTGAGGGAGAGATTTGTGGAGATGGAAAGGATCAGAATTGTCAGAAGTGTGGTGAATTTTCCTGTTGGAGAGAAGGTTCTGTCATAGTAAATGCCTGGAAATTGTATGAATCCCTAGATTCAGATTCTGAATCTTTTCTTTTGAGGGGATGATGCTGTGACATGATTTTTTTTGGTTACCATGATGGTTTTCAGATAGGATTCTGGGACTATGGTTACATCTTCCCTTATTTCCATTTTCTCAATAGAGTTGAATTTTTTCTTAATTACTTCCAATAATTTGATGGGAGTGCTGTGGTATGTGTATTAGACTGGTTTTAATCTTGAGGATCTTTCTCCAATATTTTATCTATAAGGATTGGGCTGTCCTTCTGGAGTTTAAGAGTTCTTGGGGCTGTCCTGTTCTGATTTTTGACTTGAAAATGTTTCTTCACCGGTTTATGCAACTGATCCTTCACTGAGTTTTCCTTCACAGTTTTCTGACCCTTCTTTTCTTTTTCTGTCTGAGTCTGAGGAATTGGTTGGGTCTCTGAATGGTCTTCTGGGATTAGTCTGGTCCATATTCTCAATATCAAGATCTATTGATGGTTCATTCTTTTTTTTACAAACAAAGGTGAGGAATATGAAATTTTTTGTCTCAACAATTCTTCCAGAGTCTGATAAAATGTGGTGGGACCTGATATCATTGTTGAAGCCTATCAGGATGCCCATTTCACCTTTGGGTTTAAGCTTGGATAGTGGTTTCTTGGGTAGATTAAGGAAGGTGACTGGATTCCCAATGGGATGGAAGTAGTCCAGAGGGAGATTTTTATTCTTGACAAGAGAGTAAGGAGATTGATTGTATTTGTGACTGGGTATCTGGTTCAGAGTAGGAGTACTGGCCTTGAGGACAAAGTTCAATAGATTTTTTTTTCAAACATGAGTTTTGAAAGATGGTTCTGAGTAACTCAATTATGGCTGAATTGTTTCTTTTGGTCAAACTGTTTTGCCACAGGTTGTATGGATTGGAGTACCTAGTCTTGATCAGGTCATTTTTTCAGTATTCCTTGAAGCTGGCATTATTAATTTTCCACCTCTGTCTGGGTTTAGAACACTGGGGTGGTATCCAAATCTTTTGGCTTCCATTTCTAGGTTGTGAGAGAGTGTTTCAAAAGTTTTGTCCTTGGATTTCAGAGGAATGACTGAGTAGTACCTGTATTTGCTGTTGAAAACAGTATGCTTTTTGATTGAGGGTGTGGTTATGGGTTCAATGATGTCCAAGTGGGTTTTTTCAGAGGGTCTGGATGCTTTTTTATGTTTTATTTTGAAGAAGGCCTTTTTTATCTTTCCAGCAGCGCAGGAATCACATATGGTGTCTGTTTTTACTGGTATTTTTGACTGTTTTCTGATTCTATGGTAACTGAAATCTCCCAGGGACTTGTGTAGGAGTTCTTCATTGGAGAGAAAAGAATTTTCTTTTGGTCTGTTTAGATGTATGACAACCAGGTTTTTCTGATAGTGGCCTTCAAGAACCTTTCTTCCTTTCTTGAATGCAGAAAATTTATTGATTTCAAAGACAACTTTTTATTGATCTAGGAGTAGACAATGGACAGATAGGAGATTTTCCAAAAAATTGTGAACATAAAGCACATCCTTTAGCCAATGATCAGAGCCATTTTCATTCTTCAAGCACACATTCCCAGATCCTTTAATATCCAGTAGGTGTGTTCTCAATCCATTTTTCACTGATTCCAGTTCTTCTGTTGAGAGGTGTTCAAAGATACTGTAGTATGAGATCCTGTGGGAAGTAGAGCCAGAGCCAAGGACTAGGAAGTTGTCTAAAGTTGATTGAAAGTGGTGAAGGCAGCTGAAAGTGACATGAGTTTCTCTGGTTCTTTGCCTGTTATGTCTGAGCTAAGGATGGAGGGTCCAGCATTTGGAGACTGAGTGCTGGGCTAAGGGATTTTTTTTCCCTTTTTGTAACTTATTGTGCTGGATTTAGTGGCATGAAGCAAGTTTTTTTCAATCTTGACTGAGCTCATTGTTTTCCTGTTTTCCAGAAGTCTTCTGAGGTGTCTTAGAACTAATTATGGGTTCAGAGGTCTGTTGTAGTGGGTGATTTTTTGGCTGATTTTCTCTAGACTTGGTGGTAGTTTTTCAAGGATTGTGTATCCAAGGATTTCTTCAGGAATGGATATCCCCACTTTGTGCAGTTGATTGATGGACTTCTTGATTCGAGTGATTAAATTCTAAATTTTGTTCTGCTTGAAGGTAATTGGGAGAATTTACTTGTATACTCTGGCTCTATTTGATGCTTCTAAGGAGGCAAAAAATTCAGCATTGATTTCCAGATGACTTTGGAGTCCTCCTTATTCCTGTAATTGATAATTTTTGCATGGATCACAGGTTCTAGTTTGGTGATAAGGATAGTTCTGATCATGATATTATTAGTGCTTGTCAGATTCTGGCCTGGTGAATTGAGTATTTGTCTGAGTCCTTGAATTTCTTCAAATTTTTCCATACTGCTTTTCCAGAGCAAGAAGCTCTCCATGTTCATGTGTGGGATAATTTTGATGGAGGTCTTGAGAATTGCCTGATTCCAAGCTTTGGATATGATTGTTGCTGCTTCTTGAGAGTAAGCCTGGTTTGTTTGATTTTTCAAGGATTCTTCCTTACAGAAGTGCTTGAGCTGTGGATAATCCTTTAGAAATGGTGTTTTTTTTTACTGTTAATAATGTTGAATTACAGGGCTTTTGTTCCTGAATTTTGGCTTTATTTCTCCTTTTTTAAAAACCAGAAATTTTTAGCTAGCTTGGTCTATTTAAAAATGAAAAGATAGTGTCACACAACCACCCAACATACAATAGGAAACTCTTAGATGATTTTGAGTGCAAAGGGAGAGACTGATTGCAAGGAAAAATGTGAGGTAGCAAGGCTAACTGCAAAGTGTAAACTTATGATTAAATTTCTCAACAAAAATCAAGAGGGAGGAAGTGTTCCAATTGAAAGGAACTAAGTTCAAGCCCAATGTGATGACTGGATTTAGCAAATGCTAGAACATATGAAATAACCTAACTGAGGAGACAATCTTCAGGCAGGCAACACAGCCTTTATAAGGTAATCCAAAGGTGACTAGATACAACCCAATGGATTGTCAACTGCAGCTAGAGAAAAATGAGGCAATGAATTGCAGGAACAGAATGTGAAAATGAAATAACAGTACAGTTGTTTCCAAGGTTTTAGCATAGGTGCAAGAAAATAGAATATGAGTGTGCAACACCACAAAAAAAGTAGTGGCACATGCTAGCAAGTGCCATCAAGGAGGCTCCGGTTGAAGCTCTGTCCAATCTCTGGTTGAAGGTATTTTCATTCTCTAACATGTTTTTGGTTCACAGTGACTGTGCACAATGCAGAGTGACTGTGCACAATGCACAGTGACTGTGTGCAATGAACAGCAACTGTGCACAATGCACAGCAACTGTTCACAATGCACAGCAACTGTGCACAATGCACAGCAACTGTGCACAATGCACAGCAATTGTGCACAATGCCAGCAACTGTGCACAATGCACAGCAACTGTGAGAGATGCACAGCAACTGTGCAAAATGCACAGCAACTGTTCAAAATGCATAGAAACTGTGCACAATACACAGCAAGAGTGCACAATGCACAGCCACTGTGCAAAATGCACAGCCACTGTGAAAAATGCACAGCAACTGTGCAAAATGCACAGCAACTGTGCAAAATGCACAGCAACTGTGCAAAATGCACAGCAACTGTGCAAAATGCACAGCAACTGTGCAAAATGCACAGCAGCTGGGAAAAATGCACAGCAACTGTGCAAAATGCCCAGCAAATGCGCAAAATGCACAGCAAATGCGCAAAATGCCCAGCAACTGTGCAAAATGCACAGAAACTGTGTACAACGCACAGCAACTGTGCGCAATGCACAGCAACTGTGCCCAATGCACAGCAACTGTGCCCAATGCACAGAAACTGTGCCCAATGCAAAGCAACTGTGCACAATGCACAGCAACTGTGCACAATGCACAGCAACTGTGCACAATGCACAGCAACTGTGCACAATTCACAGCAACTGTGCACAATGCACAGCAACTGTGCACAATGCACAGCAACTGTGCACAATGCACAGCAACTGTGCACAATGCACAGCAACTGTGCACAATGCACAGCAATGGTGCAAAATGCACAGCAACTGTGCACAATGCACAGCAACTGTGCACAATGCACAGAAACTGTGCATTGGAGCTTGGATATTATTGTGCATAGTCACTGTGCATTGTGCATTGGAGCTTGGATAAATATTGTGCACAGTTGCTGTGCATTGTGCACAGTTGCTGTGCATTGTGCACAGTTGCTGTGCATTGTGCACAGTTGCTGTGCATTGTGCACAGTTGCTGTGCATTGTGCACAGTTGCTGTGCATTGTGCACAGTTGCTGTGCATTGTGCACAGTTGCTGTGCATTGTGCACAGTTGCTGTGCATTGTGCAAAGTTGCTGTGCATTGTGCACAGTTGCTGTGCATTGTGCACAGTTGCTGTGCATTGTGCACAGTTGCTGTGCATTGTGCACAGTTGCAGTGCATTGTGCACAGTTGCTGTGCATTGTGCACAGTTGCAGTGCATTGTGCACAGTTGCTGTGCATTGTGCACAGTTGCTGTGCATTGTGCACAGTTGCTGTGCATTGTGCAGAGTTGCTGTGCATTGTGCACAGTTGCTGTGCATTGTGCAGAGTTGCTGTGCATTGTGCACAGTTGCTGTGCATTGTGCAGAGTTGCTGTGCATTGTGCACAGTTGCTGTGCATTGTGCACAGTTGCTGTGCATTGTGCACAGTTGCTGTGCATTGTGCACAGTTGCTGTGCATTGTGCACAGTTTCTATGCATTGTGCAGATTTGCTGTGCATTGCGCAGAGTAGCTGTGCATTGTGCACAGTTTCTATGCATTGTGCAGATTTGCTGTGCATTGCGCACAGTAGCTGTGCATTGTGCACAGTTGCTGTGCATTGCGCAGAGTAGCTGTGCATTGCGCAGAGTAGCTGTGCATTGTGCATAGTTGCTGTGCATTGTACAAAGTTGCTGTGCATTGTGCACAGTTGCTGTGCATTTTGCACAGTGGCTGTGCATTTTGCACAGTGGCTGTGCATTGTGCACTCTTGCTGTGTATTGTGCACAGTTGCTATGCATTTTGAACAGAAGTCACTTTGCATTTTGAACAGAAGTCACTATGCATTGTGAGCAGTTGCTGTGCATCATGCACAGTTGCTCTTTATTGTGCACAGTTGCTGTGCATTTGGCACAGTTGCTGTGCATTGTGCACCGTTGCTGTGCATTGTGCACAGTTGCTGTGCATTGTGCACAGTTGCTGTGGGTTTTGCACAGTTGCTGTGCATTGTGCACAGCTGCTGTGCGTTTTGCACAGTTGCTGTGTGTTGTGCACTGTTGCTGTGCAATTTGACAGTTGCTGTGTATTGTGAACAGTTGCTGTTTGTTGTGCACAGTTGCTGTGTATTGTGCACAGTTGCTGTGCATTGTGCACAGTCACTATGCGCCCTTCATAGTCACTGTACATTGTACACAGTCACTAGGCATTGTGCACAGTCAGTGACTATGCACTGGAGCATTGATAAATTTTGACCTGAGCTTGGTAGGAGCTTGACCTGAGATTGGCCATACATTGGGCAAGAGCTCTTTGATGGCACTTGCTAGCAAGTGACATGCCAATTTCTGTGGTGCAAGTACATAATAGATGAGACAGGAAAGAATGGTATGTGAGGACAATGTGAACATTAAGATTTAGCTTACACAGGGTAAGGGACTAGTAAATTTGCAAACTATACATTTTATATGGCTATCTAGGCATGAGTTCAAACTGGTGTGAGTGCTTGACTGGGAACAGAAGTCCAAGGGTTGATGATACCCAGGGTAGAAGAGAAAAGCTTGAATGGATGGTCAACTGGTATTTTATTTAGCTGCAAGATTTGAAAGTATATACTGAGTTCCCAAGATTGGAAGATCATTACATGAGCCAAAGGTAGTAAGCGGAAGGCACAATTGATGCTTTGCTTTGTTTTTGTCACGCTTTATGGACTGAGGTAGATGGTACTGAGGAAAAGGATATTTTGAAATGGGGAAGACAATAACCCTTAACCTTGGAGCATGACAGATAGATGGAATGCAGAGGGATGAAAGGCTCACAGGGTTAGTCTGAAGGCACCAGGATCAGATCTTCAGTTCAAGGCACAAAGGAAAAAATGAATTTTGGGTCTGACTGGTTTTGAACAAGCCTTGATTAATATTGAGGGTCTGGTTTCTTTCATCCCTGTGGTCTAAATTGCAGTGGGTGGTCTTTTGTTGTCTAATTTCTGCCCAAAATCAAGTTCAACTCCTGGTCTTTGAGTGTTGGCTGACCTTCTATTATTCTCCTCCCTGTTTTGGTTCTGAAGAGGGGAGGTTGTTGGTGTAGGATTGTTTGACTGATTGCACAAGGGTTCCTTGAGTCCTTGGTTGTCATTTGGTTGTTCTTTATTGGATAGGGAGGTGCTTGTTGATAAGTTTTTTGGTTCCAATTTATTTTTTTTCTTGTTCAATCAGTTGCTTGAGGATGGCTGGTTCCTTGGTTAATTTTTTGGTCAGTCTTAAGCGTATTTGTTCTTTCTGTTGGCTGAGATGATGTTTTAGGTTGTGGATTGTTGCAGGACCAGGGAGGAGCAAGGATCAGAGGAGGTTCTGATTGTACTTTTGCAGGAATTGAAATTTTCATGGCTACAGGAGTTATCCCAATTGGGATAACTTCAGACTGTGGTGGGTTGAGTTTGGTAGCTGTGGGAATTTTTGCCAATTGTGATAACTAACTGTGATGGAAATGAAGTTTCTTGAAAGAAACTAAATCCAATTGAGTACAGATTTTTTTTTTATATGATGAAATTTAAACAATTTCAGGACCGTTAATCTCATAAATAGGTTTATTTTACATATCCGTTTTCTTTTTCTATCATCATTCTAAGTATTTTCAATAATTCTTGAAAAATATCAATGATTCTTTTTTTTAGTGAAACAAATTTGTGGTCTTTCAAGGTCCAGATGCTAACATTTTTGGACTGCACCATTCCAGGTTCCAAATCATGTTCCATATTTTGGCATGTGTAACTGTGCATTCCATAAAAATCAGTCTGTGGAAATGTACACACCAAAAATAGTGGAAGGTGGACCTGTGCATGCCATTATTAGTGGTATGGGTGCTGCACATTGCAAAAAAGGGGTACACCATTATTAATTTAGTGGAATCAAGATAGACACACCCAATTTGATTTCCTTGAAAAAAATGATATTCATTGTATTTTTTTACATTTCAAAATAACTCAGGTGATGTCCATGATTGAATTTTCCAAACTTTCCTACCCCATACAGACCCCATGAGGGGTCTAGTGGCTTTATTTAGCCCCCTAAGGCCTTCATTGATGTCTGCATGCCTTGGGGATCCCAAAACTTCATGGAAATGTTAGTTTTCCCACCCCATTCACCTCTTTAAACCTTAGAAAGGTGTTCAAAACCTTAAATTCCCAAATTCACACATTTTTTTGTATTGGAAAAACCATTCAATTTTTACACAAAATCCTGCAGCGTTGAAATGTGCCATAGCTGCAAATTCAGTAAAATAATTACTATACTGTGCCCTCTTCAAAAAAGGTGTGTATTTAGCAAAAAAACCAAAGCTAAAATAATGGTTTTCGTTGAATGATGGTGTGGATTTATTAAGTTTGAAGGCATTAATTTAGCCTTGGCCAAACCCTGAATTTGAAACTCACCATCAAGGCTTGAAATAAACAAAGTGATTTAAAGCCCACCCCCAATGATTTTGACCAATCCAAACAGATGATCAAGGGGTTCTTTTTTTGAGCTCTGGAAGATACATCATTCTGAATAATCCTGATGATTTACCTGTTGTTTCCATACTCAAACTCATTTTTTTATAAACTCTCTGATGAATATAAGAAATAAATAAACTTAGTCACCACCAAGCTCCAACAATCAAAAAAAAATTCCAACCCTTTTGTCCCTACAAGATCATGGGGTGGAACAATGTGGGAATGAGGATTTGAAAAATTAATGCAACCTTCTGAATTGTTTGATTGATACATCAACAAAGAAACTGTAAAATGATATCCTGAAAAATTCCAGTATCATAATCTCAAATCCAGCCATGTCTTCCAGTTATTAGGTTGATTTTTTTTTCAATTAGCCAGGATCCCCTTCAAACAAAACTAGAAAATATTGAGGGCATTATTTTTTTCAGGGGTGCTACCCTTAAACTCACAGGGGTACTACATCCCCGCAATGTCCAGTATACACAGACAAATCCTTGTATACACGGGTTTTTCAAGAAATTTTTTTTTGACATTCTAACACAGCAGGCCTGTAGATAGGTGTCTTAAACCCTTATGGATAATCTTTTATAATTTGTGGACCAGTTAAACCCCTTCAAAAATCCAGTCAAAAATTAACCAAATCCAAAAAAAAAAAAAAAACTCATTTTTGGAGCTATTCATTTGGCTTTTGGCTTAATTTTTTTTGGAACTTTGAACTCTCGCAATATTCATCAATCAGCTGAAGAGCATTAAAATACTTTTTTGAGATTTTTTTGATGTATCCTTGGCCTCCAAAAATTGGATCCAATGTAAAAACACTTCAAAATAACATATCCTTTTCAAGATTTTTTTTTTTCACTTCTTGAATAAATTTTTCTCTCAATTTTTTTTGGAAAAAATCAAGATTAAAAACCAAAAATCAAATTAAAAATTTGTCTGAGCTTTAATGATAGGTTTTACCCCACCAGATATTCATCACAATGAAAATAATTGAAAATAAAAGGGATGGTCTTTCCTTATTTCTGCATTCTTTTTTGTGTTTACGTATCAGAATTGGAATTATTTAACCTTCAAAGTTTGAAGGAGGCCTCTCAAGGTTTTCAAATATATTCTATTCTTAATTTTTGAAGTAATATTTTTGCCCTAAAAACCAAATCCAAAAAGGAGAGCAACAAACCCCCCTCTGGACTGGGGTCCGCTTTTTTGAGCCCTCCATGCATAAAACCCTAACCATTCCTATTCAATATGATTTTGAAATTTTTCCAGGCCATTTTGTAGCGCTTTCATCCTTTCATTATCCATAAAAGAACCCTCCTCCACCCACCTACCCCCACCCATCACCCCCCATCACCACACCACACCAGACCACACCACACCACACCATACCACTCCACTTCCAACATTACCACACCACACCACACCATACCACACCACACCACACCATACCACACCACACCATACCACTCCACAAAACACACAACACAACACAACACAACACAACACAACACAACACAACACAACACAACACAACACAACACAACACAACACAACACAACACAACACAACACAACACAACACAACACAACACAACACAACACAACACAACACAACACAACACAACACAACACAACACAACACAACACAACACAACACAACACAAAAAAACACAAAACAACACAACACAACACAACACAACACAACAAACTCCAAACCTCCTGAACAAAAAACTCTTCTCACTCCATTTCTACTCAAAATCTTTCTGAATCATCAACTCAAATCTCAAATTCCTTTCTAAACAAAACATCCCTTTTCAAAATGTCTCAAAAAAAGATTGACCCACTTTTCAGAACTTTCTCACCTGGCCCATCCTCCATCACCTCATCTAATCAAACTAGTGTTTCTACTCCTCTGGCAATTTCCTCATTTACTCAAGCTAATGATACCAATCCTCTGGCCCCTCCTCCTGAACTATCATATAATCAAAAGGAGGAGTTAGTTCATGCTATCCAATCATGGGCAAAGTCCCATGGATATGCCATTTCTACTAGAGTATCAAACTTGAAGAAACATACCTACACATATCAATGTGATAAATCTGGAGAATATAAACCCAGTATAGATCCCAAAAATTTCAAACAACAAGAAATACCAATTTCTCTTTTAGATTATCTGGAAATTTCTCCAAAAGATTAGGTCTCTTGCAGGTTAAAGGTATATGTCCAGACCACAACCATGCCCCCTCAGATGATCCTTCTACTCATCCAATCCATACAATAATTCATGGCAAGCAACAGGAGACTGTAGAAAACTTAACCAAGGCTGGTGTTCCCCCATTGAAAATTTCCAATTCTCTTATAAAAAATCCTCAACTCCAGTTCTTACAAACCCCAGTACTATTTATAATAAAAGATCTCAAATCCAAAAAAATTATCTTGATGGAACAACCCCAATTGAATATTTAATAATTGAACTCCGAAATTCTTCTTTTTCTTACAGAATCCACAATATGGATGGACACATCACTTCTTTATTCATTTCACATCCTGATTCCATAAGAATTCTGAAAAAATTACATACTCTTCTCATGATGGACTGCACATATAAAACAAATAAATTTGGGATGCCTCTTCTTCATATTGTTGGGGTAAACAATTCTTCAAGAACTTTCTCAGTTGCTTTCTGTTTTTTATCCCAAGAAAAAAAAGATAACTATGAATGGGCCCTCAATCAACTTCAGGAAATATAAGAACATTTAGAACCCAGGGTTATTGTTACAGATAAAGAAAAAGCTTTAATTAGTTCAATAGATAAAGTTTTCCCATCTTCTCATCACCCTCTCTGCCTCTGGCATATTTTCAAAAATATTCAAACCCACTGCAGGAAGCATTTCAAGTCTGAAGATGAATGGAAGCTCTTTCAGAAGCACTAGCACCAATTTTTCAACTCCAAATCTGAAGCTATTTATCAGGACAATTTCACCAAGCTTTTTCTATTCTGGAATGCTCCCACATCACAATAACTCCTTGAAAACTGGGTCCCACTCAAAAAAAAATTTTGTCTCTTACTTGGTTAACAAATACTCTCATTTTGGAAATTACAGTACATAAAGAATAGAAGGCCTTCATTCTTACATCAAATGCTTCATCACTTCCTCTCCTGGCTCCTTTTCCAATGTTTTTGATAAGATATATAATTCTATTACCATCCAAATTCATGAAAGATCTATTTAATCCTCCCAGCAAGATTTCAAGCAGCTCACTGGTTTGCCTCACTGTGTGGAGAATCTTTCTGGAAATATCAGCCATTATGCCCTCAAGACCATTCACTAATTCAATAAAGTCTCTGATTCTTCAACCAGTTGCATCAACTGTGATGACTTTTCTTACATTTTAAAACCATGTTTTAACAAAGTGAAATCAGCTATCTTCAAGGGTGAACGTTTACAAATTGAGGATTTCCATCCTCAATTTCATGCCAAACCCCCCTTTTCAGTAATTTTTTTCTTTATACAAGTTCAAATGAATAATATTCTGATTAATTTCTAACTTTCTTTCTGCAGTTAACTGCCAGTCCAGACTCAAGTGAAGAATCAACCAGCCTTGAACAGCCCTCAAGATCAACCAATGAACATACATATCTTACTGAATTGTTTGAAAAATTCCAAAAATATCCACCTTGAGAACAACATTATTATCTGGGTGAAACACAGAAGCTTTACCCCGTAAATTATCAACTTGTTCTGATTCAAGAGCCCAATTCTACTCAAAGATCCTAAATAAGAGGAAGACCCAAAGTAGAAGCAAATAAGTTCAAGAACATCTCTCAATCCTCAAGTAAAAGGGATCCATCTGGCTTTGAATGTTTAGAAGCACCAAAGAGGAGAGGAAGACTAAGGAGGAAATTTTCAGCAAATTCAGTGTTCATTAATTGATCACTCTTTGAGAAAGAAAAAAAAATATAACTCATTGTTTTTATGTAATCATTCAGGTTTTGAGAAAGGGAGAGGCAAAAAAGGAAAAATGGAAGGAAAAGAAGCAGGAGGAATCAGATGAAGAGGTAAATTTATATTCATACATAATCATCTCAGTATCAACTGAATATTTCTTTTTTTCAACATAGGATGATTTTGTGACAGAAGAAGATACTTCAGAATATGAGGAGCTCCCATATTTGAATGTTATCAAGACGTTGAGATTACATTTGCTTTTTTTATAGAGTGAATTTTTATTAATTTTCCCATTTAATCTTTTTTTAGAGGTCTGGAAATGTTTTCACTAAGAGGGCTCCTTCCCCTTATTACAATCCTTGGATTAGAATCAAGAGACAAAAGCACAAAATTCAACATGATGAAGCCCCTTACCATCCACCTGGAAAGCATTTTTTTGCTCAAACAGGAACAACAATAAGTGAGAAAGTGAGTGAATTTGATAATACCTGTTTTTTTCAGTTTTTCTGATTTTTTGGGAATTTTTATAGGTTTCCTGCACATTATCATATTCTTCTTCTGAAATCTTTCAGCAGGTTTCAATGGAACAAGTGAGTGGAATTTTTCCAACATATTTCATTGTAGAATGAATTCTGATTTTTTCTTTTAGTTCCAATACAAAGACTTCATTGCCCCAGAAACAGCTGTTGCCCATATATCCCACTGTCAAGATGTTCTGGGAGATTGTAACTTTGGTTTCAGAGCAGCAGCTGTTGGTTTGGGACTGAAATCTGAATACTGGATTGAAATCAGGAAATAAATGATCAAAGAGCTGGACACCAACCCAATCTTCCACAATTCAAAATTAATGCATGCAATCTGGGGTGAAACCTTTCAAGAGGCAAGGAGGAAACTCAACCACCTCTCTGGACCAGCTCCAATAAACATGTGGATGAAGTTCCCATGCCATGGATTTCTTCTTGCTGAAACTTATAAGTGTCTGGTGGTTCTTTTTTCTTCTTTAATGCCTTGCACTTATCTTCCTCTGAATTCCCCTCCCACTCCAAATCCCAAATCATCTCCTATTTGCTTAATTCTTTTAGAAGATTTCAAACATATAGGATCATTCAAGTTCAAGTCTGATCATTTGCCAGCCCCCAAATTGGATCCACTGTGGAAAAGATTTGTGAGAAAGGATTTCAAAGCTTGGATGACCATTATTCAGAAGAATTTGGAGCTTGGTGATGAGTTTTTTTTCCCAAGGAAGAAATCCAGCAGAAAAATAAAACCCATAGTAGTAGAATAATATCAACCAAAATTATTTCCATAATATTTTTAATAAAATTTTGTAATTCTATTTATTAAAACAGAACAAAAATTATAACCAAAAATGTGGACAACACCTTTTATTTTCAATTATTTCCATTATTCTGAATAATTTGCGGGGTAAACCCTGTAATCAAAGCTCATTTAAATTTTTCATCCAATTTTTGGATGTTAACCTTACGTTTTGCCAAAAACAATTGAGAGAAACATTGATTCAAGAAGTGAAAAAAATCTTGAAAAGGATATGCTATTTTGAAGTGTTTTTATGTTGGATCCAATTTTTGGAGGCCAAGGATACATCCAAAAAATCTCAAAAAACAATTTTAATGCTCTTCAGCTGATTTATAAATATTGTGAGAATTCAAAGTGTCAGAATAACTCAAGCCAAAAGCCAAAGGAATAGCTCCAAAAATGAGTTTTTTTTTTTTGGATTTTGTTAATTTTTTGACTGGATTTTTTAGAGGGGTTTAACTGGTACACAAATTACAAAAGATTATCCATAAGGTTTTAAGACACCTATCTACAGCCCTGCTGTGTTAGAATGTCAAAACACAAATTTCTTGAAACACCCATGTAAACAAGGATTTGTCTGTGTATACTGGATGTTGCAGGGACGTAGTACCCCCATGAGTTTAAGAGTACCACCTGTGAAAAAAATTCCCAATATTGATTGGAAAATTCTTTTTCTGTTTTTCGTCCTTGAATTTTGGAATGCAACTTACTCCTTTTGGTTTATTCTCCTTGTAAAAACTTTACCTTGATTTTTTTCTAAAGAGGTCTCCATATTGGAAATGTAAAGGTTTCTTCAAATTGTTTCTCCTTTGGATTCCAACAAAAAAATCTCAAACGGAAGACTTATCAGAATAATGTAACACTAAAATTTTGACCCAGCCTAAATTCATTCCAAACAAATTACTACAATCATGCCAATTTTGAATTTTTTGCTAAAACTAGGCCAAAAGGCTTCATTTTCATGATTAGGTCCAATCAAAGTTAAGCAAACCTGCCTTTTTTTAATTGCGGGTTTCAAACCAAGTCTGCCATTTCAAAACCACCATTAAAAATCAAAAAAACCCACTTATTTCAGATAAGAAGTGTCAAAGTTAACATGAAATAAGTGGTTTTTTTCAAGTAAAGTATATAAATGCCTTCAGCAGCTCAACCACGCGTCATTCCACATCCTCACCCCTGATTTCATCCTCCAACCTCATCAGAAAAAGTTCTACCTCCATCATCATCCAGAAATTTGATTCATTGCTCTCATCTCTTCCACTTCATCACTCTCATCCCCTCATCACTTCATCACTTTCACCTTGCTTCATCACTGTCATCACATCCATCCTCTCATTGCTTCATTGCTTCATCCCTTCATCACTTCATCCCCCCTTTCATCACATTGTAACTCTCAATGCTTCATCAATTCATTTCTTCATTGCTTCATCCCTCCTTTCATCACATTGCTTCATCCCTTCATCCCTCTTACCCTTTTTAAATGGCCCCTCAGCAACCCTCCCCCTGAAATTCCACTCAACCAAAGAAAACTTCCCCCTGGAACTCAACATCTAAACCCCCCCCCACCCCCACATTGGCTTCCAAAGACTCAAGTCAGCTCAAGATAGCTGATCAAATCATCCTCATAAACTGACTCAAAATTTGCTCCAACTATGACACTTGCTTTGTATCCAACAATGAAAAACAAGTTTTCCAACCTCCATTCTCTAACTTCAATGGTTATCTCCTGATTTCCAATGAACTAAAGATTAAAACCAAGGTAGTCTGGCTCTTTCGTCCAAACAGATGAGGAGGCAATTCAAGAACTATCAATCCAAAGATTTCCCCTTTAACCAATGCTGAAAAGCCCCATTCTGTTCCTGTCACTGTATGTTTCCCAAATCATCTCCTCCCATCCACATACTACATTTGGGGTGAGGATCAAGAAGGGATTCAATTCATCAAATAACATTTTGAGGTTTTCAATCCCTATTCTTTCCACATCTCTGTATTTTTGTTGAATCATCTCCTCCCATCTTTTTCCCTCACAACCTTATACTTTGATCAGGGTGAGGATCAATAAGGAATTCAATTTTTTGTATAACATTTTAAGGGAAGTGCCAGATTTGTAATCCAAAATTTAATTGCATACTATGGGATTTGAACCCATGACCTCAACATTGGTGAGTGATGCTTTAAAAAATAATATAAGTGTGCCATTGCCAGATGGGCCAAATTACCTTTCCCAACAAGTGTACCTTGGATGATCATATCATCCTTTGGGTCTTCAATTCCCAGGCCATCAAATCTGTCCATTGAAGGCCGCAGCCCGCAATTGATTCATCAATTGCTTGCAGCAGCAGAGGAGGAGGAGTTGGTGGAGGCTGTTGCCTGCAATCAACCACCGGCAGTGGCAGAGGAGGAGGAGGAGGAGTCCATCTGCAATTGATTACTGGTGGCGTCAGAGGAGGAGCAGGAGGAGACCGCTGGAAATCAATCAATTGATTGCAGGGGGCGGCAGAGGAGGAGCAGGAGGCGGCTGCCGGTGGCGGGAGTGGAGAAGCAGGATGAGGCTTCTGCTGGAGGAAGAGGAGGAGTTGGAAGAAATTGATTGCTGGCGGCAGCCTCCTCCTCCTCCTCCTCTTCTGCCACCTGCAATCAATTGATTGCTTGCCAGCAGCAGCAGAGGAGGAGGAGGCTGCAATCAATCAATTGCTCAGTTTATTTCTGGCAGAATCAGAGGAGGAGGAGGAGGCCGCCACCCACGATCAATTGATTGCTCACCTGCGGTGGCATCAGAGGAGAAGGATGAGGAGGAGGCTTCCACCTGCAATAAATTCATTGCTTTACAGCGGTGGCAGAGGAGGAGGATGCTGCAATCAATCAATTGATTGCCAGCGGTTGCAGAGGAGTGTAAGATTTTGGATGGGGGTAGAAAGATGATGGAAAATGGAAAAAAATTAGACAAGAACGCAAGGGAATCAAAAATTGAAAAGAACAAGAAGCAAGAGTTTGACAAGTTTGATTGAGAGAAGAGAAAAAACAGGTGATAAAAAAGAGAGAAGATAAAGAGGTTTGATTGTGCAGGGAGCTTGGACAGCTTCCAAGAAAAATAATTTAGAAGGTGGCAACTGAGGTGGTTTGGACCTAATGAGCTGAGATTGTGTTAGAGCATAACTTGGGACTTGGCTTGTAGGAGGAGGAAATGAGGAAGGATTTTGCGGTGTCAGAAATGTCTTCGTTGTATTTTTGTATATTTTAAGTGTTTCAATGAGGATATTAAAAAGTATCAGGGTCATATGAAGTGGATGGAGATTAGTCCCTGGTGTGAGGGACTCACTGCCTTTATACATGAGGGAGGACAGACTGGTTGATTGGAAGGAGGCTTCAGCCGTGTCTTCTGTCTGAGTTTTGTTAGTCTGTGTTTTCCTGGCCCAAATGGCCAGTAGGTTAAGAAGCATTGATGCCTGGCCTGAATAGATTAGTAGGTGTGTCAGAATGTTTTAAGTATTTTTGAGTTTGGACTAGAATGGAGGTGTTGGATTTACCTGGTATGGCTCCTCTGCCAGTAATATTGGTTTTTCCTGGATCTCTTTGGAGCCGGGAAGATTGGCAATGATGTTAGGGAGTCTTGCAGGTCATATTCACAAGGAGGAGGAGGCTGCCTGGTGGGGGAAGGGGAGGAGGAGGAGGAGGCTGCTGGTGAGGGCAAGGGAGGAGGAGGAGGAGGCGGCCGGTGGGGGCAGGGGAGGAGGAGGAGGAGGATTCTGAATGCAATTTATTGATCAATTGCCCACAGCTGGAGAGGAGGAGCAGGAGGAGGTGGCCAGAAATGAATCAATTGATTGCTGGCGGCAACAGAGGGGGAGGAGGAGGAGGCTGCCATTGGGGGCAGAGGAGGGGGGGGGGGGCTTACCTGGAGGATTGAGCAAGGAGGTGTGGGGGACATAGAGGTTGAATGATCAAAGGATCAGCAACCAATGAGGGGTAGGAAGAGGAGGAGGGGGGGCTTACCAGGGGTGCTGACCAAAGGAGGAGGTGACATGGGGGGTGAGGTGGTGGTGATGGGTGAGGTGGTGGTGACGGGTGAGTTCAAGGTTATGTGTGAGGTGGAGGTGTTTGGTGAGGAGCAGGAAGGAGTGAAATGGTGGTTAAAAGTTTGGTCAACTTTTTTGTGTTTTCAACTTGCTTCCAGGAGTTTGATTGGACATGATGAGAAGGATAGTGATGTGATGTGGGGTGATTAGATGATGATAAGATTTGTGTGAAGCAATGGAGATGTCAATCAATAGAGATGTGAAGCAATGTAGATGAGACGTGTGTGATGCAATGGAGATGGGATTGGTATGGATTTGCTGAGGTAGATGTGTGGATGGGTGTTTTGCATGGGATGGATGGTGAATAAATGGCTGGTTTGATGTTTGAAATCTGCCATTTTCAATAAGGGAAATTTTAAATTCACAACTCTTTGAGTTGTGTACACAACTCTGTACACAACTCAATGGGCTGTGTGGCACCTTACACAACTCAAATGAGCTGTGTGGCATGCAACACAACTCAAATGGGCCGTGTGGTATGCTACACAACTCAAATGGGCCATGTGGCAAGCTACAAAACTCAAATGGGCCATGTTGGATGCTACACGTCCCTTTTGAGTTGTGTGGCACACTAAACAACTAAAATCAAGTTGTGTAGCCTCCACTAAATAATAAATAATAGATAATAGATAATAAATTATCAATTATGAATTAGAAATTAGAAATTATAAATAATAAATAATAAATAATAAATAATAAATAATAAATAATAAATAATAAATAATAAATAATAAATAATAAATAATAAATAATAAGTAATAAATAATAAATAATAAATAATAAATAATAAATAATGAATAATAAATAATGAATAATAAATAATAAATAATAAATAATAAATAATAAATAAAAAATAAAAAATAAAAAATAAAAAATAAAAAATAAAAAATAAAAAATAAAAAATAAAAAATAAAAAATAAAAAATAAAAAATAAAAAATAAAAAATAAAAAATAAAAATAAAAAATAAAAAATAAAAAATAAAAAATAAAAAATAAAAAATAAAAAATAAAAAATAAAAAATAAAAAATAAAAAATAAAAAATAAAAAATAAAAAATAAAAAATAAAAAATAAAAAATAAAAAATAAAAAATAAAAAATAAAAAATAAAAAATAAAAAATAAAAAATAAAAAATAAAAAATAAAAAATAAAAAATAAAAAATAAAAAATAAAAAATAAAAAATAAAAAATAAAAAATAAAAAATAAAAAATAAAAAATAAAAAATAAAAAATAAAAAATAAAAAATAAAAAATAAAAAATAAAAAATAAAAAATAAAAAATAAAAAATAAAAAATAAAAAATAAAAAATAAAAAAATAAAATAATAAAATAGTAAATAGTAAATAAAATAGTAAATAGTAAATAGTAAATAATAAATAATAAATAATAAATAATAAATAATAAATAATAAATAATAAATAATAAATAATAAATAATAAATAATAAATAATAAATAATAAATAATAAATAATAAATAATAAATAATAAATAATAAATAATAAATAATAAATAATAAATAATAAATAATAAATAATAAATAATAAATAATAAATAATAAATAATAAATAATAAATAATAAATAATAAATAATAAATAATAAATAATAAATAATAAATAATAAATAATAAATAATAAATAATAAATAATAAATAATAAATAATAAATAATAAATAATAAATAATAAATAATAAATAATAAATAATAAATAATAAATAATAAATAATAAATAATAAATAATAAATAATAAATAATAAATAATAAATAATAAATAATAAATAATAAATAATAAATAATAAATAATAAATAATAAATAATAAATAATAAATAATAAATAATAAATAATAAATAATAAATAATAAATAATAAATAATAAATAATAAATAATAAATAATAAATAATAAATAATAAATAATAAATAATAAATAATAAATAATAAATAATAAATAATAAATAATAAATAATAAATAATAAATAATAAATAATAAATAATAAATAATAAATAATAAATAATAAATAATAAATAATAAATAATAAATAATAAATAATAAATAATAAATAATAAATAATAAATAATAAATAATAAATAATAAATAATAAATAATAAATAATAAATAATAAATAATAAATAATAAATAATAAATAATAAATAATAAATAATAAATAATAAATAATAAATAATAAATAATAAATAATAAATAATAAATAATAAATAATAAATAATAAATAATAAATAATAAATAATAAATAATAAATAATAAATAATAAATAATAAATAATAAATAATAAATAATAAATAATAAATAATAAATAATAAATAATAAATAATAAATAATAAATAATAAATAATAAATAATAAATAATAAATAATAAATAATAAATAATAAATAATAAATAATAAATAATAAATAATAAATAATAAATAATAAATAATAAATAATAAATAATAAATAATAAATAATAAATAATAAATAATAAATAATAAATAATAAATAATAAATAATAAATAATAAATAATAAATAATAAATAATAAATAATAAATAATAAATAATAAATAATAAATAATAAATAATAAATAATAAATAATAAATAATAAATAATAAATAATAAATAATAAATCATAAATCATAAAAATATGGTTGTGTACAGGAGTACAAAAATCTAAAATGCCCATCATGGGGGGTATATGCCCCCCCAGGGGTTGCGCGTTTTTAGAACAACCATTTGGACTAGTTTATGGGCCCCCACGTGTTGAGGGGTCCTACACAACTCCCAAAGGTTGTGTGGGGCCCTAAACAACTCCCACAGGTCGAGTGGGGCCCTAGACAACTCCCACACGACTGGAGCCATGAATTTAACATTACCCTTTCATGAAACCCGCCATTTTTAAATACACCAGTGAGGGGTTATGTGTATTTCAAAAACCTGCCATTTTTAATGGCGGGTTTTGTCAAAAAAATGGTGGTTTTGCTAACTTTGATACACCGTCTTATAGGAAAAATACTTCTATAATAATGTAAATTGGTGTTCTTTCCCACCCCAGGAAGTTTTCTGGCATTTTAAAGTTTTGAAGCAGTGCCTGGGGTGGGAGAACACACCATTTTATTGTTTTTTGGCCCATAAACGTTGTGTTAAAATTAATTGAGGCCCTTGGGGTTGAAATAAGGAATTTAGACTACCTGTGGAGTCTGTCTGGGGTATAAAATTCTGTAAAATTTAGATATGGATACCAAATTGAGGAAATTTACTACTCAAGAATGAAATAAACATCATCTTTTGCAAGGAAATCAAATCTGACCTTGAATTTGAAAGAAAACCTTCATCCAATGTAAAAAAATCACAAATGATAATAATTCAATTTCTTTTTTTTACACAAACTGGAAAATTTCCAGTGTAATTTAAATAAATTTTTCCAAACAAAAGAAATAAATATAAATATTTTACATAAACCTATTTCATGCTTTAAATTCAAATACATTGGAATATGCATTGAAAAATATCATCCAGTACATAAATTATCATAAAAAATATGAAAAAAAAAATTATTGAAGAAAAATTGATTCTTCCAACTAAATTAACATATCTTTGAACCAAACATATAAAAAAAAGCTCCATATTTTCATTTCATGAGGGGAATTCAGATATGTTCAAATTTTCAACAATAAGCTTCCACAAGAAAACAATCAAAAAAATCAATGACAAAAATTGGTTTCTTTCAATAAGAATGACTACTTTGAGTGGGATGTAAATAACTTCTACAAAACTTGAAAAGAACCAAATTTTTTCTTCCTAATCCTATTTTATGAGGAGAATTAAATTATTTTGAAACATTTCAAAAAAGGCTCATTTAGTAAGATAATAATGATGAAAAAATCAAAAATTGTTTTATTTGAAAACAAATTAATATTTTTGATAGAATTTAAATATAATTTTATCATAAATAAAAAAACAGAAAAACATTAAAAATAAACCTATTTAATGAGGAATTCAATAATCATTCAATTTTTCCACATGAACTCCAGCAAGTGGAAAAATAATGAGAGAAATATCAAAATTGTCGTTTTTTTTTATCATTCTTGCACTTGATGCAGTCTCTTTTGCAATGTTTAATAATATTTGAGTTACTCTCATTCAATTTTTCAATATTTCATTTTTACATTTTTTTTTTTTTTAAAAAGATATTCACATTGCATTAGATCTCAGTTTTCATTGAAAAAAAATCAACTTCTGATTCCATCATTCTTATTATGTTACAAAAATATTTGTTTGGTTGAGATATTTCAAAATATTTTCCTTTTCTTCCCAAAATAGGTTTTTTTTAGCTTTTTTATTTCTTTATTTTTTATATTTTTTTTACATCCCACTTGAAATATCAATTCTTCTTCAATTAAATCAATTTTTTGTTATTCGATTTTTTTTGTTTTTTTTACTTGATGAAGCAGATTTTTGAATATTTGAACATATTGGAATTCCCTTCATGAAACAGATATATGCAGGATCCTTTTTTTTTGATAAAAAGTTAATTGCATTCATGAGAAATCTTGATTTTTCTCCAATGAATTCTGTTTTTCATATTTTTTATAATTATTTATGTACTGGAGGATATGTTTGTTTTCACATTTCAAATAATTTGAATTCCCAGAATTAGATAGGTATATGTAGGGTTTTTTCGGTTTTTTGTTTTTGTTTTTGGTACAAAGTTATTTGAATTCCCATTGAAATTTTCCATTTTGTGTAAACAGAGTGAATTCTCATCATTTTTCCTACTTTTCTTACATTGGATGAAGTTTTTTATTTTCAAATTTGAGTTCAGGATTGAATTCCATTCAAAAAATCAATATTTATTGCATTTTTACATATTATGTTTACTCCATTAGTGTCCATCTTTGAATTCTCCAAAAGATTTGACCCTGGAGGGACCCCACAAGGCTTGGAGGTCTTAATTTAGTGCCTCCATTGATGTTTACAGGCTTTTGGGGGCCCAACACACCATAAAATTGTGTGTTATCCCACCCCATGAACACCATTCAAACTCAAAAAGGCTGCATTCCTTCCTGGGGTGGGAAGGCACATCAATTGGTGTGATTGTAGTAATTTCTTTATGGTGTTGCAAGCTCATCTGGGCACACTCCCAAGTCTTTCTTGGCACAGTTCCTAGCGGGCTTGGATGTTTTCCCAGAGGGCTTGATCTCCAAATCAGGTTGCACTGCAAATCTTGGCACACAGCCAAGTTCTGCTCAGCCAGAGCCAAGCTGTGGGCGCCCCCCCTCACTTACTCCCTTGCTGATGGCCTTCCTTCTCCCCCCTTCCCCCCTTCTTCCCTTGTACAGCAGGCCAACCTTCTTCCTGGGCAAGCACAAGATACAAGTTTTTAGGGAGTTCAAATCCAACAAATCAAGGGTTTTTGTGGGAGATATGGGGAAGAGAAGGGTAGGGGGATTGAAGGGATCAGGATCAATAGACTTCCAAATTGAGACAATAATGATTTTCAGAAGATCAGAAGATTGGGATCCAAGATGGGGGTTGTTTTTCTTGAGGGGGGGGATCTGGTGTGGACTTGAGGAATATTAAGAGGTGGTAGTGAGATATTGTTTATGAGTTTAATTGTTTGATTCCTGAGTGGGGGGATGGGATGAGATGGTAGATCATCTGGCAGGCGTGGCCAATTGGCTTGGGTGTTGGCCAAGTCAAGCTTTAGCCTGACCCACCTAAACTTGGCTGTGTGTGAATTTGCACTTGGCTATGTGCCAAGTTGCGCTTGGCTATGTGCCAAGTTGCGCTTGGCTATGTGCCAAGCGGGCTTTAGGGGGCTCCATGGGGGCTTTCAGGGGTTCTCAGCGCACTTTATCAAAAATCTGGCTAATTTGGGTGGGTGCCCAAACAAGCTTGAAATACCACGCTATAGTCAGGCCAATGACACCTTTTGGCATCATTTTATTTATTTTTTTCATGAAAATTTAGAATGAACCTACAATGTCTTGGGAGGTAAATTTTCTTTTCCTTAATTTTTATTTTGTATTTATTTTAAACAGAAAGGTTTTTCAAAATACTTTTGGCTTCCAAAAAGTGCAAGCATTGTAATTTTCATGCAGTGGAGTTAGCCACCCATACTGTAATGGCTATTTCTATTCAAATTAACCAAAGGACTAGAAAAAAAAGCAGAGACTTTAATAGTGTTAAGATCTACATAATGAAAAATATAATTAATGAACATTTTTAAATTGCAGGTCTTTAAAATATTATCAAACATTTTTTCAAAATAATGAATTTTTTATTATTATTTTTCAATTATTTAAATCAATTTATTTAAAACCCAGGTAGTTTATAAATTATTTTTATTTCCTCCAACCATATACTGCTACCACTAATTTCAATTTTGAAGGATAAATTTTCACCTATTTCCCATGAAATTTGATCCTTTCTTTTATGCTCTTCTTCAAACTCCGACTTGTTTTTTGTTAAATTCCACTGTGAATCAAGCTTTTTTTGTCAGCCATCTTTTCACCTACTTGCTTTTCTTAATCCATTTCCAATTGTTTCTCCCACCTTTTCTTTTAAAATTGAATCTGTTGGCTTCCTTCCTCAATCCTTTTTCTTTCCATCTTTTATTTAACTGTTTTGGAATTATATCAATGTAGTATTAAGTATACACCTGCCAATATTGGTGGAAAAATTCAATTTCCCCAGAAAAATCTTGATTTTCAATGATTTCTTCCAAACCTCCCAAGCTGGAATTATTTCTAGGCCTTTCATGTCTTTTGGGGCTGATTTCTTTTCAACCATACCCCTTTTGATCTGCATTTAAGGATAATTACTGTTTCTAAACATCATTCCTGGAATTCTATGATTAAGTAAGTGGGGGGGGCCATTGTGTTCAGCATTTGATTTTTTAAACAAGGTTGAAGCTGTTTATAGGAAATTACTAATTGTTTAATAGGAAATCTAATATAATTTTTACTTCTTGTAGATAGAGCCATAGATTTGGGTGTTTTCAAATTAGTTTAAGAATTGGAATGATCCTCCTCAAGTTTTGGAGGATTTTTTACTTGGTCCAAGCTTGGAAGAAGACAATCAAAAGAGGAAAATGTTTGATGCATGCAATGATTTCAATGGATTGGTGATACTTATTTAGACTTTATAAGACCATTTCTTGTTGAAATATCTCCCTTTTCAAAATATTCTTTCCACTTCAAGGTTTCCTCAACAAAGGCTTCCTCATTATTACCAGCAATTGGCTTATGATTAGCCACCATCTCCTTGGAATCAACAGAGTCCTTTTTTGGGGATGCAAAACTGACTGGAGGGTTTATATTAGTTTTCTGACCATATATTTAATCTATTTGAAAAAAGGTACAGATTGAGTCCAATTTATAAACAAAATAGTTGATACCTGGGGCTTCATTTGCATTGGTGAGACCAAATTTGGTTTAGAATGATTGAGAATGGGCTTTTTTTTAATTGGACCAAAAGTTCTTGAAGTTCTCCTGCATATGTTTTGATGAAAGTTAAATTTCATTTTATTTTTATTCTTCAGCTCATTGCAAACCAGGAGACAACCATTGACCTTGCAAGATGGATGTTGGTCAACTTGAGTTTCATTTTCAGACCAAAAGCAAGCCTCATATTTGGAGGGGATTTGGAGCCAGTTGACAAGTGCAAGGTGATCTTCTTTATTTAGTTGACAAGAAATTTTGGAAGTTGATGGGGGAGGAGGATTGAATTTTTTGAAATATTGAACTTTTTTGAGTTCCTTGGGGAGGTTTTCATGGCATAATTTTTCAGGGGAGTTTTTCTGAGGGGCCATTTGGAAAGAGTAAAAGAAATGAAGTGACAAGAGAAACAAATTCATGATTGCAATTAATTGGTGAGGGTGGTCAATTGATGGAAAAAATAAAGTGATGAGTGCAATCAAGTGATTAGAGCAAGAAAGTGATGAGAGAAACAAAGTGATGAGAGAAATAAAGTGGTGAGTGAGATGAATTGATGAGAGAAATCAAGTGATGAGTGCAATAAATTGATAAGTCCAATTGATTGGTCAGGGGTTATGAGGTTGAATTTTTATGATGGAAGTGTTGTGAGGTTGAAGATTTATGATGAGTGGTGAGGAAAACAATATTTAAATGAGTTTGGAGATGGAAAAAGAATGAACCAAGGGCTCCATGATGCAATAAAAGGAGTGGTTGAAATTGAAGTTAAATCTATATACTTTACTTAAAAAAAACCATTTATTTTCAAGTAACTCCAATCCACCTCATCTAAAATAGGTGGGTTTATTGGATTTTTAATGGTGAGTTTTCAAACTCTGATATATCCCAATAGACAAAATTAGACAAAATTAGAAATCATTGCACAGGATAAGAGAGCATTAGAAAACATTAGAAAGCATTAGAAAAATTAGACAACATTAGACAAAACTATACAACATTAGACAGAATCAGAAAAAAATAGAAAATAAATAGAAAAAAATAAAAAAAATGGAAAAAAATAGAAGAAAAATTGGACAAATTGGAAAAATTGGAAAAAAACTGAAAAAATAGAAAAAACCAGAAAAAAGTACAAAAAAATAGAAAAAAAATAAAAAATAGAAAAAATAGAAAAAATAGAAAAAATAGAAAAAATAGAAAAAATAGAAAAAATAGAAAAAATAGAAAAAATAGAAAAAATAGAAAAAATAGAAAAAATAGAAAAAATAGAAAAAATAGATGAAAATAGAAAAAATAGAAAAAATAGAAAAAATAGAAAAAATAGAAAAAATAGAAAAAATAGAAAAAATAGATGAAAATAGAAAAAAATAGAAAGAATAGAAAAAAATAGAAAAAAAATAGAAAAAAATAGAAAAAAATAGAAAAAAATAGAAAAAAATAGAAAAATATAGAAAAATATAGAAAAATATAGAAAAATATAGAAAAATATAGAAAAATATAGAAAAATATAGAAAAATATAGAAAAATATAGAAAAATATAGAAAAATATAGAAAAATATAGAAAAATAAAGAAAAATAAAGAAAAATATAGAAAAATATAGAAAAATATAGACAAATATAGACAAATATAGACAAATATAGACAAATATAGACAAATATAGAAAAATATAGAAAAATATAGAAAAATATAGAAAAATATAGAAAAATATAGACAAATATAGACAAATATAGACAAATATAGACAAATATAGACAAATATAGACAAATATAGACAAATATAGAAAAATATAGAAAAATATAGAAAAATATAGAAAAATATAGAAAAATATAGAAAAATATAGAAAAATATAGAAAAATATAGAAAAATATAGAAAAATATAGAAAAATATAGAAAAATAAAGAAAAATAAAGAAAAATATAGAAAAATATAGAAAAATATAGAAAAATATAGAAAAATATAGAAAAATATAGACAAATATAGACAAATATAGACAAATATAGACAAATATAGACAAATATAGAAAAATATAGAAAAATATAGAAAAATATAGAAAAATATAGAAAAATATAGACAAATATAGACAAATATAGACAAATATAGACAAATATAGACAAATATAGACAAATATAGAAAAATATAGAAAAATATAGAAAAATATAGAAAAATATAGAAAAATATAGAAAAATATAGAAAAATATAGAAAAATATAGAAAAATATAGAAAAATATAGAAAAATATAGAAAAATATAGAAAAATATAGAAAAATATAGAAAAATATAGAAAAATATAGAAAAATATAGAAAAATATCAAAAGATATCAAAAGATATAGAAAAATATAGAAATACATAGAAAAATATAGAAAAATATAGAAAAATATAGAAAAATATAGAAAAATATGAAAAAATACAGAAAAATATAGAAAAAAATAGAAAATATAGACAAATATAGACAAATATAGAAAAAAATAGCAAACAATAGAAAACAATAGAAGAAATTAGAAAAAATTAGAAAAAATAGAAATAATAGAAATAATAGAAATAATAGAAAAAATAGAAAAAATAGAAAAAATAGAAAAAATAGAAAAAATAGAAAAAATAGAAAAAATAGAAAAAATAGAAAAAATAGAAAAAATAGAAAAAATAGAAAAAATAGAAAAAATAGAAAAAATAGAAAAAATAGAAAAAATAGAAAAAATAGAAAAAATAGAAAAAATAGAAAAAATAGAAAAAATAGAAAAAATAGAAAAAATAGAAAAAATAGAAAAAATAGAAAAAATAGAAAAAATAGAAAAAATAGAAAAAATAGAAAAAATAGAAAAAATAGAAAAGATTAGGACAAATTAGAAAAAAATTAGACATCATCAGCCAAAATTAGACCAAAAGATTAGATAAAATTAGACAAAGTTAGAAAAAATTGGACATACTTAGAACAATATGGACAGGATATAAAACAATATCCCAAGGAACTGTGAAAATAAAAAAGAAATTCTCTACTAATCTTGTTGAGGAAAAATTGAGTCAATTTGGCAATACTAATGCCTCAAGCTGATCCCATCCCCCACTTTCTATACACTCAAATTGAAATAATTTCCCAGCTTCCTAAGACAGCAGAAGTAGCTGCAAATAATAATTATGAAAAATAAAATAAGATAAGTAAAAAAATAAAAATAGATTCACAATATGAAAATTGAAAAATCTGGAGAGGGAGGAATTGTGAAATACTATTTGAGAAATCAATTGGTGTTTTTAATCTAGTTATATGAATCAAGTGGGAACACTTCAAAGTGTACTACTCCTTCAGTTAATTCTTTTAAATTGATTTTCTCTAGCAAAGATGATAGAATACTGGATTTTATTCATATTTAATTATGTTACCAAATTAATTTTCATGTCACAAAAACAAAGAAAACAACCCAAAATGATAAGAAACATAAAGATAAGTAATAGAAAGAATGCTCTCAATATTAGAAAGTTACCACAAAGCTGATTTTCAACCATGATCCCAGGCTTGTCTAACAACCATATCCACCCAAATATGGGACTATATAATAGAAAATCTTTTCAAATCATCATCAATGATGACATTTTCAATTTGAGCCTATATTATGCCAAATTTTGATGTTATTTAATTAGGAAAATTCTATATTTATGTCTCTTCCCCTAATGACAGAAGAACACCATTAAATAAAGCCACCATAGCTGAAGCTCCTTGATTGAGCTTCAGAATTCAATATAAAATTTATCCCTCCAAATAACCCCTCAGAATAAAATAATAAAAACCCCATTGTAATCTGGCCCCTCTTCATTTTATTTTCTTTTTTCCTTTGAACATATTCCCATCCAATCCAGACCAGTTTATCCTTGAACTTTTCTGAATTGTTTTTTCAAAGGATTTATCTTTAAGAATAACTCTTGATTCTTTTCTTTATCATGTCTTGTAGCTGCAATGGAGCAAGGCCCTTGGGATCTAGGAGGCTAACAAATCTGATGAATTGAAGCAATCAGAAAAAAAACCATGCCATCACTTCCAACCAAGAAGATTATTTCCAAGAACTTGAATCCATCTGATTCATTTGCTCAGAATTCATCCCAAAACCCACCAAACATGATTCCAACCAACAACCAAACACTTCATTGACTCATACATCCCTCCACTAATGGTGGTTATTCAACTCTGTTCTTCAAGGTGATTGATAACCAGTAAGCTTTTCATCTAGTCCTCTTCCTTTCATTGGACCTCCAAACAGGGCTTCTCAACTGGGACCCAACCCCTCTCACTAGTGGGAATAGGCTTGCTTAGTTTATCACTCATTCAACTCTCTGATGTCTTGTTTCAGAGGAGGAGAGAGTCTTGACAACCCCAATAACCAATCACTTGTCAACAGAAATTGCCAACAACCTTGTTTTCCTTTTTTCACTTTCACTTTCATTTTTTGTTTCTTTTCTTTTCCTTTTCCTTTTCCTTTTCCTCTTTTTATTTTATTTTATTTGTTTGAATCACTCCCCGCATCACGTTGATCAACCCTCAAGTTGACTTATTCACAAGAGTTCCCTGCCTTTTAAGTTTGCATTGGGGCCTTTCTACTCAAAGCACTCCCAATTATTCTTAGAGTTTAATATCAAAAAATAGCCTCACGTTCCTGAGTCCTCAAGAGGCCTCCAATGCTTCAAATCCAAAGTCATCAACCCAATAGTTGGTAATCTGATCTCACAACTTACTTCCGATTTGATCTTGACATCTTTCATTATTCATAACATACTTCCCATTCCTTCTTACATTGTTTTCCGCTTAGCTTGAGTGCATGGGTAATCAAAAGTTGGACCTCAGCTGGGTGGTGGCGGTAATAATTGTTTTCCACCCTCAAAATCCTTCCAGATGTTGCCCAAGCTGTCGGTACATGCTAAGGGAGGGTTAGAAATGACAGAGCTTTGACCTTAGGGGAAACCTGGCCCCTGGTTCGCGCCATCCCTGCTCAACAGTTACAAGTATCTGGATCGCACTCAAGTGCAAATGGCTAGTGTGGGTTGACTCTGTATGCTGCGTCATACCCCCCTTCGTGATACAAATGGTTCGATCTATCGTGAGACAAGCACTTCGGAGCAGCACAGGAGCTGAAGGCATCTGTTGGACCAACAACGTTAGCCACTAGTTTCTCGCTGTGGCTGTCTAGGGTGGGCAACCTGGGTTGAGTTCGACCCTCGCTGAAAATCAATCTCGTCTCAGGCGAGCAATGGGTCCCCTCAAAAAATCAGTATTGAACCTTGAGACTTCCTAATTCCAAGCTTGAACCATACACCCGAGGAATGAAAAACTATTGACCAGGACGAGAGAAACTAAACGCATAATAAAGCAGCAAGACGTCTTCTCTTCGAGAATCGGACTAGAAAGATTTCAAGTAGTCGAGGCGACCATACTTTGAGGAACGATATTTTGAGGCTTCGAGAAATTATTCGGATTACTTGCCACTGGTGGTGCAACTTGATCGAGGGGCACGGGGGCAAACATACTGACAGGTTGGCCTTCTTGGGGCATATCACTTGGTTCAGGTTGACAAGGTGAATCCCTAATAGAACCCAAGCCCCCATAAGAGAAAAAAACAGATAGGGAGGATGTTAGGCAACTATCAATACCAAGGGGGTTGCTGATGAGACAAAATTGAAGGAAGAGGTAGTGTACTGACCAGGTAATTTTAAAACGAGTAACCCGGGGTTTTTCAGCCAATACATTTCGGACAAGCTTGGGGATGATGGGCGGATCAGGTCTTTTTTGAATCATTTCTTCCGTAATCAACTCGGAGTCTGAGTACAATGCTCGCAATTCAGGGTCATCATACTCCGTATTGACGTAGTACCCTACTCGAACGAATTCTTTATTCTTGTAAGACGCCGTCAACAGGATGACGGTGACGCCCACGATATCGTTAGTTGGAATTTGACACGGATCTGGGGCGGCGGCCTTATTTTCAAAGAAGAAAAAAAAGGCGGGTGGTAGTTAAAAGGTCAGATCGGGCAATAGGTCAAGAGCAGCCGGAAGCAACCATGATGGCAATTACCTCAAAGGTGAAGCTGTTGACACCCACTGGGACCGGACCGACCATGCAAGTATCGAGTTCCTGGTCCTTATCGGTCGTTTGAGCAGAGCCGACGTAAATTAACTTCCATTCGATGTCTTGCGAATGATAAGCCAAGAAGTCCAGATAGGCGCGGGTCCAGAAATCAGCGTGATATAGTCTCCTCATATGCCGATGGATTTCCGAAGATGCTTACCATCTTCAAGAGGAGCGATACATTCAAATGTAACCTTGAATCGATAAGGGTCTGTAAATTTTGCCGGATTCTCCAACACGACGATATCAGCTAAGCAGGACCAAGATCAAGCAGAGAAGGTCAGTGGAAGTCTGGGGGGTAAGGCATGATAGAAAGGCAGCAGCTCATTGGTACGAAATCACAAAACTGATGTTGATGATAGACATCTCGGGCGAGTGCACTTAATCGAAATAGACCGAATGGGGTGGATATGACTAGTTGAACTGGATGGCTCGTTGTGGATGGTGGTATGTAATGGCGATGGGAGGTGGTCACTGGGCAGAGAGGAACTTGAGGGCGGGGGGGACGAGACTGATGCGCTTAAGTTGCCATCAAGCCAGCCAGCGTGGGTCACCCGGAGCCTGGCGCCCGAGCTGCCACCCGAGCAGTCCGAGTGGTGACGCGAATCAAGCCAGTCGCGCTTCGCTTCTTTCATCGATTCCACCCACACCTTAGACCTAAGGCTACCACCATTCATAATCATGATATGACATATTATAACCTGTCGTCGTTGGGGGTTGGGAACGCCGCGCGTATCAATCAGAAGTGCTTTACATATATATTTACATAGGCACAGACATCAACGAGCCTATAATTGAACAACAAGCGACTGAGCCAAACATCAGACTGGGTGTCCTGTCCAATGATCATACAATATCCAAGGAATCACCTTTGTTATCCGATGCCAATCACCAAAAAACGATGGCTCATACGTTAAGACACCTTTGACCATCTGCAACGCCCGATCACCTTCTTCCTCACTCCCACGAGCCCTCTAAATCTGTCGACTGTTCATGACTCGCAACTCGATGACGTTTCGGGAGACCCAGTCAGTGGCTTGAATGGCGTGAATACCGAGCTCACGACTTGCATCTAGCAAAACACCCATCCACAAGGGCTTTATGTAATCATTCACCCCTCGCGGAAAGATACTTGCTGTCCAACAAGCTTCTTAGCCTCGTCATCAACCGGGCGCTACTGAGCCGCGATCGCCATCATTCGCCATTAATTCCCAACGACCGGGGATCGATTTTCCAACGCAGACGGCGAGTTTTGAAGAGAAACTAGGGTAGCATTGATCACATGTAGGTGTAACTGTAAGGATCTACTGGAAACCTAAACCATAGTAAGCCATTCTTCAATCACACTCGCACAATATCGCTCGCCCAAAAGTAGCACGACATACCTCACGCCTACTCTTCAGAAGATTTCGGCGGTGACCTCGCTGTTAAACTTACAACATTACTCCTTGGATAACCAGCACCTTTCAGCTTTAAAGTTTGCATTCTCAGACAATGGGATCGTGACGGGTCTGCATGGACTGTGACGCAACCGAATCTCTATTCTCTTAGGCGAAATCATGACCTTTGTCTAATCGCCGCAGATCACGCCATGTGCTTGGTTCATCTGCATGCCTTTTCAGGAGCTTGCCCGAAATCTGACGCCGGTGTGGATTTTGCTAGCCACTGCGGTCACAGGAAAGCTATCAAGTTCCCGATGACCGTGTAAGGTCTCGAAGAAGTAGTCTTCCAAAGCGGAGAGAGGAATCGGGACTAATCTTGGGGTAGGATGAAGCAACCCTCAACCTGTAGCTGAGGGAATTCTCCCTCAGACAATGAGCTGGTGTCAAGTTGGACACTCATGCAAGTAAAAACAGGGGCCCCTATAGTGGGTTGAGCGGTGAACAAGTCACTTGGTCACTTCTCGCAAAGATATACCTACATTCGCTAGCAAAGCAATGATCGAGGTAGGATAACAGGGAACGTTCGCAGCTCCGTATCCAAAATCAAATGAGTGCATTGTACTGTTGGGACCACATGGGGAAAAATGCAGCTTAGCCATCGCTTAGTGAGTTGCAATCTAAAATTCACAATGTCTTTTTTTAAAAAAAGTGCAGTTTCACACGTAGCATTGCGCACTATGAGAATAACCAAGTCAAGTACAAATACTCCCTGTCGACCAGGGGTGCATGATGATATAGGGTTGCCACAATGGAGCGGTGTGAGGACAGCATGGGGAACATGAGGCAATAAATGTGATCTTTTTTATTCACATTGTCAAAAAGCTCACTGAGTTCTTCAGGGTGATACCTTTTTTCTAAGGTAGGCCCCTATACTTATCTTTTTATTTTATTTTTCTAGAGAAGTGCATTGTTTCAAGAGCACCAAGCTTTCACACCCCAACTCTCTGTCACTGGACAAGCTTTGTGCTAGTTCCTTATGCATACGCACCATAGCAGAATGTGACTAGGGGTGGGAGTTGCTGCTTTGAAGAAGGTTCAAGATGATGCAAAGATGACTTGAGTATATTCAAGAGCTGAAGGGGGGGTGGGGTCATCAAATGAGATAGTCAAACTATAGTTAGTCTGTGACTCAACTCAAAGAGACAGGTAGAGTGTGGAGCACAAAAATCTCTGTCTTTAGGCTATAAATTGTTGACTTTCAAGATTTGAAAAACAGCAAGTGAATCTTGCTTTCTATGGAGATTAGAAATAAGGACAAAATCAGAGGCTTTTATAGAAAAGGAAATGAAGTAGAAAAAACATGTATGGCTTAAGGTAAAGTATGAAATATCACATACTGAAAGCATGAGCAAGCACAATGTGCCAACAGTGTCAGAAAGAACCAAATGAATTAGTACATACATAGCCTAATTTAGAGGGACTAGAGCAGGAGGAACAATGGGTTACTATGGCTGAACTTCCCAACGCTCAACACAGTGAGGCTTTACTAGTTAAATCTCAAAGATTCCAAAATAACTGCTGTGATTACTATTCATATGCCAATCCTGCAACATGGTATGCACTGATTTTGGTGTGGTGTCAAGCTTGTGACTGAGAATAAACTCATAAACAATTTCAAAATCAGGGAAAGGGAATGGCTTTTAACCAGGAAGGATTGCTTCCCAATTTGAGATAGAGCTTAAGTGATGATAGATGAAGAGTGGGACCAATGAAGGCCTGGACCTGAAAAAAAAACTTTCAAAGGGAGTAAGGAATGTAACTATCTGATGAGGAGAAGAAAGGGAACATTAGAGAGCCTGAGAGAGACCTTAAATAGCATAGTCCACTAGTGAAAAAATTATGGTAGGCATTGACATTGAATAAAATTAATATTAAATATTGGGATAAGCTTGAGGTTAAAGTTGAAGAATATTTAACAAATATTTGGAGAATATATACATATTTAGAAAATATATGAATATTTATAGAATATCTGAATATTTATAGAATACATGAATATTTATAGAATATATGAAAATTTATAGAATATGAATAGATTATTGCCCCCAAATTTGAGGAATGATTGGGACTTTGCTTGTTTGAATGATGTCAATCAAGTGGGAAATCTGGGGAATGGATGGAAAAAATTAAAAAATGAACAAATTCTCAAGTATTTCAACAGATAAGCAACTGAAAAAAATCAGGTATCATGGAAATTTCAGTATTTAATTTCAGCAATGAATGGCATTCAAAACCTCATGACAAAAAGTGTTGCCAGTTTCAAATGAACCCTTCTTTACAGGTTGAAAACACATCCTTTGTAAAATTTCTGGATCTACACCTTGAAAATTCAAACTGTAGCTACCCATGGGTGGACACTGGATCTTGATTATAAGGACCAACATTTGAAATTGTATAACCTTGTGATTTTTCAATTTTCAATGAGAATTCCAAATTGAATGGGAAATTTTTTCAAATAATTTTGAAAGTAAGAACAGTTTCATCTGATTCAGAAATCAAGGTTACACATGGAATGGCCATCACTCTTCCTAAGGAATCCATCACCTGTAGCTATCTTGGCAAATATCACCTCTGTTGCCAATCTGACCACAACCAGTCAAGTTCAATTTCAAAGACCAACTTTAAAATCTACATTACTCAAATGGTAATAGGGGTAACCCCTTTCAGATTTAAGCCATTATTGAATACTGTGGTATTTTTGAAGCATAGAATAAAAAATCAATCAGGTAACAGGTACCAAGGTAGTGGTTGTGTAATTTTTGGAAGAAAATATTGATTAATATTTGTAAAGAATGATCTTCCTGATTTTCTTGAATAATTGTGTGCTGAGGGAGAAGTATTCTATTTGAAACTTGTATAAAATTGAGACAATCCCCAACAGAAATTAAAGAATTTTGAAAATAAGAATCACCTGCCACACACGTGTTTGGAGCAAGGTCCAAAATTTGGGAATATCACCAGCATGCAGAATTGACCAAATTTGCATCAACTATTTGAGGATGTGTCACCTTTTGAAAAAAAATTCCTAAATTAATTAATTCACCAACATGAACCATTAATTTTCCCCAAAAAGGTATATTAGAATCCATTGGATCTTGAAGTAGTCTTTCAAGCAACTGAAGAGCGTTGTGGAAACTTTAGAGGTTGATCCTCACAAAGTTGTCCCTAGTTACGGGATCGATGGTTCTAGCGTCTGTAAGACCGAGAATGCTTCCTTTCCTTTACTCCGAGAGAGAGAGAGAGAGAGATATGTAGATTGATGGATGATAGAATGCTCCATCCCCCCTACAACCCAAAGTCGAGGGGAAGGGTGTTTGAGCCCTCCCCCTCAACCCTAACCTAAGCACAAGCACAAAGACAGACTGACAACCATGAAGAAGGAAACCTAGACCCAGAACCCTAACCCATCCCTAAACCCATACCCATACCCTACCCCTGCCAGCTCGCCTGTCATTACGCGCATCCGGTTCGTCTTTTCGTGGCGCGGCCCTCCGCCGCGCGATACCCAAGATTCACCGCGCTTGCGCGCATCCACCCGAAGCGCCGTCGTGAATTTCCCGTCCCATGGCCAGCCCGCGCTTGCGCGCGGCTGCCACGCATATAGCCCCGCTGTCGCCCCGCTTTTTCCTTCCCCGACTAGCCGCTCCAAGAACCCGGTCGGCCCAGCTCCATCCATGAGTCGGACATCCAAGCGGGTCGCGGCCCGCCTCCCTTAGTCAGGCCCGGCCCGCAGTCGGGTGCTTGATCCCGCCGCGCCCACTGCTGAGCCTGCAGCGGCTGCTGCTGAACCCGCAGCGGCTACTGCTGAGAACCGGCGTACCCCAACTGCTGAGCCTAACCTACCAGATGCTGAGCGCGCAGGCCGCAACGCAGTCCCCGACCCAAGGCTATATAATGACACCACATCCCCCCCCAACTTGAGTTCTGTCCCTAGAGGTCCCTTCCCATCGCCACCTCAACTACCCGCACCCCGCTCCTCCCTACCCACTCCTCTTTTCGCACTTCACCAACTCCCCTTCCACACTCATTGCCGTCATGCTCCCCTGCGAATTCTGCGCCTGGACCGGGCAGGCGTGCTCGATTGCTCCTGGTCAACGCGCCTGTGTTGTTGCTGTCGCGGCCATCGCCGTTGCTCACTTAGCGATCGCATGCCCCGTGCTCCCCCCAACTTCGGCTCCCGCCCCAGGCCGCGCAAAAGGGCTTGTCCCGACCCGTTCGTGGTTTCGGACGACGACACCATCTCGGAGGACTCGTGGACTCCGCCGGGCTCCCCGTCCCGTCGCCCTCCGCCGAGCGAGGATCGCGACTCGGCTTCCCCCTTTCGCCGCGCAGGACCGCCGCGGAAGGAGGATTTCTCGTCCGTTGACGACTATCGGAGGGCCGTACGATTCTGGTTGGACCGCGTTCGGATGAGGGAAGGCGCGAGGGACCCGCGACTCGATGAGATTCTCCGACGTCGCGCTGCCGCAGCCCCGGTTCCCCCTCCGGCACCTACGCCGGCTCCTTCCGCCCCGGCTCCACAAGGTACTCCACCGCTGCCCGCGTCACCAGTGGTCTCGGATGGGAGGCCTACTACTCCTGAGGTCCCACCTGCGCCGTCCCCGATCGTTGTTCCGTCATCGCCCCCAGATGGACCGAGCTCTCCGCGCGACGCCCCAGGGACCCCCTCATCACCTCCTCGCCCGCTCGGATCAAGCCCTGTCCCAGCACCGGCACCGCCTTCCTCCAGCTCCCCTGAGATCCCGGAGATCCCGGTCGTGATGGCACTCCCGGCGGCTGGCTTCGAGGCTTTCGCGGAACGGTCGACCGCGATGCTCCGCAACTTCTTGGCGACCCCCGGAGCCCAATCCTCCGAATCCCGGCGCGAGTTCTTGGCGTCTTACCGGGCCCTTCTGGCATCATCGAGGGCGGACATGGAGGAGATGATGCGAATGGCTTAGACGCCCTCACCCCCTTCCTTTTCTCCTTTCCCGTGTACTTTCTTGTCCTATTGTTGTACCGCGTTCGTTGGAGAAATATATATATTGCTGCGCGAGGGAACGAAAGGGCCGCGTCCGCGCGTCCGGGTGAAAAGTGAGTGTGAGTGAGGTTGAGGTTGAGATCCGCGTCCGCGTGCTCCCTCTGTGAGCGACCGTAAGTGACCAGTTATCCCAACAAAAAGAGGTACCTGGACCGCCCCAGACGGACTGCCACACAGTTCCCCGTACCCGTTCTACAAAACAAAACAAACACCGCGCCAACAGCGCGCGCTCACAACCGGGAGTATAAGGGAGAGGCGGTGGGAACAAACATTCTGGGGTGTCTAGTCGTTCCGGCTGTGAACCGGCTAGAGCACCCCCTTACCAAGCTAAGCTTAAATCTGCGTCCATACCATCCCCGACCGTCGCGCCCGTCCGATGAACAAAGAAAAAGGAGAGAAATAGACAAAAAAAAGAAAGGAAACAGCCCGAATCCAAAGAAGAGAAAGAGAATATCCTATATTTATTATTCCATTCATTCATTTTTTTTTTTTTTTTTTTTTTTTTTTTTTTTTTTTCAGTTAGCTCTTCGTCCCGCCATCCGTGAGCGGGGCTCGTCCTCGCGTTTGCGGGCCCGACACCACGCCGCGCCCGCGTACCTTCAATAAATAACCCATAGCCAGTACCAATCCAAAGCCAAGCCCAAACCAAAACATAAGGAAACGAACATTCTGGGGTGTCTAGTTGTCCCGGCTGTGAACCGGCTAGAACACCCCCTTACCAAATCAAGCTTTAACCACCTAGCGCCCCCCCCCAGCTTGACAGCTGTCCCCAGCCGTCTGCAACCTCCTACTTCTCCGGGGTCGCGCGTCGCGCGCCGCTACTTCGCTGTCCAAACGATCCGCGCCGTCGCCCGACTCCGAGACCGCCTTGCCCCCGGGCCCCAAATCATCGCTCGCCGTCTCGTTGAAGGAAGTGGAACCGCGCGCGAAGAAGAGTTTCACGTGCGAAGCCGCGGCCTTCCGCTTAAGCGGCGTCCCGTCCAATTCCTCAAGCCCGTAGCTGCCGCCCAAAAACTTAGAGGCCACGCGGTACGGCCCGTTCCACCGGTTGGCGAAAAGCCGGCCCCACTGGGATTCCAGACTCCGATTATACAGCAGGACCAGGTCCCCCTTCCGCAGCGGATCCCGGAGCCGATGGGAACAGCGCTCGTCCCAATAGCGGACTGACGCCGTCCGGGTTTTCTTCAACCGCTCCGCGGCTTTTCCCAAGGTCTCCTCACGCCTAAGGAGCTGTTCAGCCCGTGCCTCAATCAGATCCGCGGACGTCTTAACCTTCCACCAATCCACGCCCAAAAACGTGTTCAGCTCGATGTCCACGGGAAGCACGGGCCGCTGCCCGTAGAGTAACTCGTAAGGCGAATACCCCGTCGAGCGCTTCACGGAGATCCGATCGGCGAAAAGGACCGCGGGGAGTGCCATCTGCCACTTTTTGCCGTCCTCGCCGCACATTTTCACCAGGGCATCCTTGATTGGTTGATGCCCCCGCTTGATCATCCCTGCACCCTCCGGGTAGTATTCCGTCACGCGGCCGAATTTCGCTCCACAACTCTGCACCAGCATCATCAGGCATCCCCGAAACTCCGCCCCTCCGTCGACGGTGACCAAGCGAAGCGACCCGTAGCGCGCGAACCAGTCCTCTTCCAGAAACTGAGCCACCTTTTCCGCCGATAGTTTTGCCAGGGGCCTTGCTTCCACCCACCCAGACAGATCGTCGCGCGCAACCAGCAAATACGCAAACTTACCCGCCTTGATGTGGACCACGTCCAGCAAAACGCGCCCAAACAGCGCGTCCTCGCCCGTGGGGCGGCCGATCTCTTTGGGCAGCCTCAAGCTTCGCCGTTGGCAGGCCTCGCACGACTTTACCCAGTCGCGCACCGCGCGAACAACCCCCGGCCACCAAAACCTTGCTTTCACCCTTCTCCGCGTCTCGACCTCACCCCGAAGACCAAGGTTGTCGTGCAGACTTCCTAGAATCACCTCCTGGTCCGCCCTAGAAGTCGCGACCATGAGAGGCACGGAACCGCTCCGCCGCCATAACTGACCGTCCTGTAAGAAGAAGTTCAGAACGTTTCGCCTCACCCATCGGGTGACCGTTTCCGTCGTGCCCTCGGGGAACCGGAGATCCTGCAAATAAGAGCACAAGACCGCGTAACGTCCCGACTGACGCAACGGAAGACAAACCGACGCCTCCGTCTTTGCTACCCAAACGACCGGAGCTTCCACGTCCAAAGGTTCCGCCCCCTCGTATGGGTCGTCCCGCGGGTACCGCGACAGCGCGTCCGGCATCGTGAACGCCTTTCCCGGGATGTGCACCACGTTAAAGGAGAATAACTGGAGGAACGCTACCCACCTGGTCATGGGCGCGTTCGGCAGCGTCGGTGAGTTAATCATTTGCGCCAAGGCCTCCGCGTCAACCAGGAGCTCGAAGTGCACGCCCCACAAAAGGTGTTGCAACCGCCGCACGATCTTGGTGACACCGCACAGCTCCAGCTTCGGCTCCGAATACCGACTCTCTGTCGCGGTAAAGGTGACTGATTCGTAGAGCACCGGCCTATCTTTTCCGTCCTCCTCCTGTGTCAAGACCCCCCCGGCGCCGAACTCGCTAGAGTCAACCGCCAGGCGTATCCCTCCGGCGTCGTAATCGAGGTCCCAAAGGACGATGTCGCGCCCCACGATTTCCTTGAGCTTCGCGAAAGCGGCATTGCATCCCTTGGTCCACTTCCACTCCGCCCCCTTACGCGTCAATGCCCGCATTGGGCTCGCTACTTCCGCAAACCGCTCGATGAACATGCGGACGTAGCTGCACAAACCCAGAAACTGCAGGACGTGCGACACTGTCCAAGGGGTCGGCCATTCAAGAACCTTATTCCGCTTCTTCTCCGCTATTCGCCTCCCGTCGTAGGCCACGACATGCCCTAGTACTTCGAGCGCCGGAACGCAGACCGCCAACTTTTTCCCGGACACAGTAAGGCCTGCCTCCTCAATTCGGAAGAGGACTCGTTCCAGAGTTTCCGCGTATTCCCAGATGAATCGCCGGATTGCGGGTGCATCCTCTAGGACCGCGCCCTCGTAATCCGTTCTGGGGCCTTTAATGCCAGCGTCGTCGATGAAGATCTGCACGCCTTCCGGAAGGTCGTCGCGTAGTATCCAGGTCATTTGGGCTTGATATACCGCCACTGAGTTGGCCGCACCTTGCGGTAGCCGCGTCAGCTGCATCCTTCCTAGCCCGGTTTCAAACGCCGTCAGTGGCCGCGAGTCAGGGTGGAGTTCTCGCTGGTCATATCCCCCCATCACGTCCACCAGCCCGTAGCAAGCGCGCCCGGCCATCAACTCCAGAAATTCTTCAACACGCGGGGGAAGCCCCGCGTCGCGAATAGTGAACGAATTTAGCCTCTGAAGGTCGTGAACAATCCTTAGCGACTTCCCGTCCTGCTTAACAACCGCAAAGATAGGACTCGAGTAGCTTGACGTGGATTGCTCGTAAAGCCCCGTCCTTACGCGCTCCCGTACCAGCTCCAGAAAGGGCTCCCAAACAGTACGGGGGATCGGAATCAGCTTGATTTGCCACGGTTTGTGAGGGACAGTGGGAATAACGTAAGGGTCCCCAATCTCACCCCTCAACAACCCGCGTTCGTCCGGTCCAAAAGCAAGTGCCTTCTCCCTCATTACCAATACCAACACCAGCAGATCCATCTCCTCCGCACTCAGCCATCCCGTCGGTCCAAAGTTAAGGGCGTCCACCCGCTCGTCCGTGATCCGCACCGACCGCGTTACCCATCCATTCTTCCTAAGGGGTGTCTCCCACGGGTCGCGGGACCACGCAATCGGTCGTAAGGGTCCGTTGAGCCCCTGAGGCATTGGCTCGTTCCGCGGCCGGACTTTCCGCGCTACCGGTTTGTACTTGCCCGCATTACACCGCGCCATCCAGACCCGATCGTCGCCGTCGTAAGTCCTAGTAATGACCAGACCGGGGCTTTCGCCTTTTCTCACGACTGTGGCACGGTGATAGGGTTTTCAAAGCGTAGAGCCTTCCGGCGATGCATACTGAGGAATGGGACTTACTTCCGGCACCTGCGCCCCACGCGCGTCCTCCCCCGCTTGCTCCTCACCTGTCGGCCGCCCGTGCAGAGCCGGAGCCCGCTCCGCACGGTTCCCGCGGCCGACTAGGAAAAATCCTCCGCAGGGTGACCCTTACGGTCAACCCCCGCGCCGGACTCTTTGTTGCCGCCAGACATTGGGTCCTGTACCCATTTCCCTCTCCCGTGATCGCAGATCGTTGTCTCGAACCGTGCCCCGAGCGAGTCTTCGACGGTCAGCGCCTCCGTTCCTTCCTTGGCGTTGAAGGCCATTTGGGCTCGGAACCCAAACATGAATGGCCGTCCTAGAATCACGTCTCCGCATTCCACTGAAAGAAATGACAGAGGCTTACAGACCTTGGCAACTTCCACCTCCTCCGCCTCTACTACTCCGTCCACGCAACATTCCCCGCCATTTAATGCCCGAAGGCCCATCGCACACTTTCTCCGCACCAGACCGAGCTCGTCCACTAACCTTGATGGGAGCAGGTTGACCATCGACCCGCTATCCACCATCGCCCACACCTTCCGCCCGGCAATGGTCATTGCGACATAAGCAAGCGGGACGGATACAGACTTCGACCGGCACGGCTCGGGATCCATTTCCTCCTCCGCCACGTTAACCCGCTGAACCGTCGTCGGCACCCGGCCCTGACCGCAATCTTTCAAGGCCTGGACCATCTCGTTGACGACCGCGGGGGACACCGCCGCTAGCTCTCGTAGGGTCAGGGGTATTGGTGAGTCGTTCTCCATTACCCTCCGGACAATGTCCGCGGCCTTCTTCTTTCCCACGGGATTAGAGGACGGCCCGTCCGAAATCGGCACTCGCGCGACTGGCTTCGAAGCCGTTGATCGCTCGTCGACATCCATCGCAATGCGCTCATTCGTCGCCAACGCCCTGACTTCGGCCTCCACTCTCGGAGCTACCCAGGTTCCGGGCGCGGTGACAATCCCGAGCGAGACCCGAGCAGTCTTGGTCTTAGCCTTCGCTCTTTCCCGCACTTGCACCATTGGTGGCGGCTTGTCCTTAGTCAGGTCCACCAATTCACCCGTCGGAAATATGTACGTCATCCCGGATGCGCAAACAAGCCCTTCGTCCATGTCCCGAGTGAGATCCTCACAGACTGACTTCCAGTGCCCTCTCACCCCGCAATATGAACATCGTGGCGACCCGTACGATCCGGATGATCCGCTAGGAGGCTGGAACCCCTCCGCCATGTGAGGCGGCACCGCGCGCGGTTGAGAAGGAGCCGCCGGAAACGGTGCGGCTGCCGGAGCTGTAGGAGCCGGTGTCCGGTTGAGGAAAACCCTTATGTCCCGCAGAATCTCCGTTATCTCCCCGACTGATGGTCCCGGAGGCTGCTGGGAAAGTCCGGCATGAGAGGGCGTTGACGGCCGCGTGGCCGAAGTTTGGTCGGGGGCCGGCGCCGAGATCGTGACCGATTTCTTGGAGGAAGACGGGTACGTTTGTGCCGTATCCGCGATGAGCTTGTCCAAATCGATTTCGCTTTCCACGGCTTGACGGATAACCGAAAGATCAGGGAGAATCGCAACGCTCCCATCCAGCAACCTCTTAACCAGGCTGTGGTCGTACAGGTATTGTTGCACCCTGGAACGGAGCTGGGGCGCGAGACCTCCCAGGAAAGCCCGCTTCATGGCACCCGTCTGACCCGCGACGACCTTGTTCTTTGCAAGGTACCCGTAGATTCGCTCGAACCTTGAAATATATTCCACTAATCCTTTGCGCGATCGCACCCCGCCATTCTCAATTGCCTCCTCCGCAGCTCGATCGAAGTCGCTTTCCCGAAACCGAGGTTCACGCTTTCCCCACCTCGCCAACATCTTGCTTTTCAACTTCCCCCAGTCTTGCCTCTCGTATCCAACCATTTCTTCCACGTCCCGCAGCTTCTCCTCCTTGGTAATGAACAGCACGATAGTCCGAACCTTATCTGCGCCCGACGCGCCCTCCGAGTCCGCGATCCCTTCGAACCTAGAAAGGAACCGCTCGACATCCGAAGTACTGAACCGAAGATGAGGGAAATCCCTCGGCCTCAACCAGACGCGGCGAGGGGCCTCTACCGCCATTTCCGACGACCCTTCCGAGGGAGGAGCGAACCCGCTAACTCTAGGAGCATGAGCGGACGGTGGCGGAGGGGGTTGAGCAGCAGAGACGGGAGTCGGGCGTGGAGGGTAGGGAAGGGGAGCATTGGATCCCGGAGTGGTTGTCGGTAGCATTCTGCGTAATCTTCAAGAGACTGAGAACGGATCAAAAGTTCCCGGCCAGACCCCCAGATGTGGAAACTTTAGAGGTTGATCCTCACGAAGTTGTCCCTAGTTACGGGATCAATGGTTCTAGCGTCTGTAAGACCAAGAATGCTTCCTTTCCTTTACTCCGAGAGAGAGAGAGAGAGAGATATGTAGATTGATGGATGATAGAATGCTCCATCCCCCCTACAACCCAAAGTCGAGGGGAAGGGTGTTTGAGCCCTCCCCCTCAACCCTAACCTAAGCACAAGCACAAAGACAGACTGACAACCATGAAGAAGGAAACCTAGACCCAGAACCCTAACCCATCCCTAAACCCATACCCATACCCTACCCCCGCCAGCTCGCCTGTCATTACGCGCATCCGGTTCGTCTTTTCGTGGCGCGGCCCTCCGCCGCGCGATACCCAAGATTCACCGCGCTTGCGCGCATCCACCCGACGCGCCGTCGTGAATTTCCTGTCCCGTGGCCGGCCCGCGCTTGCGCGCGGCTGCCACGCATATAGCCCCGCTGTCGCCCCGCTTTTTCCTTCCCCGACTAGCCGCTCCGAGAACCCGGTCGGCCCAGCTCCATCCATGAGTCGGACATCCAAGCGGGTCGCGGCCCGCCTCCCTTAGTCAGGCCCGGCCCGCAGTCGCGTGCTCGATCCCGCCGCGCCCACTGCTGAGCCCGCAGCGGCTGCTGCTGAACCCGCAGCGGCTACTGCTGAGAACCGGCGTACCCCAACTGCTGAGCCTAACCTACCAGATGCTGAGCGCGCAGGCCGCGACGCAGTCCCCGACCCGAGGCTATATAATGACACCACAGCGTGCATATAAGTTTTAGGTTCTTCATCACAGATTATCAAAGAAGCCCTTTTGAGATATTAATCCTTTTGGAATGCTTTTATATTTTTGAAATGCAGTTTTGATATCCAAGGGAATTACAAAGTTGAGATGAGTTTTTCTTCCATTTGGTAGATTCATGGCTGCTATTCCATTTCAGGCACATGAAATACGTACTCTACCTGTTTATCTGATAGAATCCAGCAATCATTTATACAAAAAGGTTATTCCTGGACCACCAGTCCATGAACAAAGAATGAAGATGGTTGGTAGTAATAGCATGCATGGACTATGAGTTCAAATTTATGCTTCTTCTGACTTTTAAAATATGAATTTTTTTGCAAATCTGATTCATTTATACAAGGATTTTGTTCTTCAGCAAAGATCCAGTTCCTTTTGATCCTTTTAAAATCCATTGTTTGATCAAATCTTGGGAATTAATGCAGGGCATTGGTACTTTTCTAAAAGTTAAGGATTGTAAGGAACAACCAAGGAATTACCCATGAGGAAGTTTGTATGATTCCTCTTCAGTGAAATGGCAGTTCCATGGTGGTGTTTTCTATATATGAGATAAATGATTTAACCCCCAATTGTAAACAAACTGTAGCAAATCTGGAATCACAAATTAAGGGCAGGAGGAAATTCTTCTATGTGATGAATTTGGGAAGTGACAAAGCATTATGAAATTTATTAGTGAAAAAAATGAAGTGTGTTGATTAATGGTTTGAGGGGGAAGTAAATCAAATCAAGTTGGGAAGGAAGGGGGTTTATATAAATGTGCAATGTTCCTAAAAAAGATTGAGCCAAGTGAGGAATTTTTTTTCATTACATGTTCAATTTCCTCTGTTAAAATACTTGTTACATGTTTTGATCTTGGTTACATGTGTTGGCATTTGTGAAATGTGTTATCCTTATGTGTTATCCTTGGTTACATGTGTTGTCCATGTTACATGTTTTATCCTTGTTACATGTGTTTAAATTTTCAATTTTCAAAAAAAAAGCTTGAATAAAGTGAGGAATTAGTGTTTACTACATGTGTCATCAATTTCCTCTGTTAAAGTCCTTGTTACATGTGTTTTCCATGGTTACATGTTTTTTCCATGGTTACATGTGTTTTAATTGGTTACATGTGTTTTCCTTGTTACAACATGTTTCATCCTTGTCATGTGTGTTTGAAGGTTCAATGCTCAAACAAAAAAAAGCTTGAACCAAGTGAGGAATTAGTGCTCATTACATGTGTTTTCAATTCCATCTGTTACATTAATTGTGTCCTTGTTACACCTGTTAGCCCTCTTACATGCATTGGCCCTGTATGTGTATGATAGTACAAAATAAAACTAATATATACATACAAAGCGGTAGTTGAAAAGTATTCAAAAGGAATAAACACCAACCTTACACATGTACATACATCAAACAAAAACAAATACATAAAAAGAGGTAGTTTGAAAATATTAAAAAGGAATAAACAAAACCTGAAATATGTACATACATCACACAAACCTGGATGAATACAAAGAGGTGGTTGAAAATTATTAAAACTTACAATCTATGTACACACATGAGTTTGGGTGTGAATTCTTTTTGAAAAAAACGGACTGGAAAAAAAAGTAGGCAGAAAAAGAAAGCATACAGAGAAAGAAAAATTGACTGAAAAAAAATTGGACAGAAAAAAAAGAAGCTGAAAAAAAAGCAGCTGTGTCACAAGACCACCCCACGTACTATAAGGCAATATTAGATGATTGTGAGCGCAAAGGAAGAGACTGAGTGTGAGGGACAATGCAAGGTAGCAAGGCTAACTGAAAAGTGCAAACTTATGATTTGGTGAATCAAAAATCAGCAAGGAGAGGTAGGTGTTCCATAGGAAGGAAACTAAAGCCAAGCCCAATGTGATGAATGGATTTAGAAAATGCAAGAACATATTAAATTAACTAACTGAGGAGACAATCTTCAGGCAGGCAAAAAAGCCTTTATAAGGTGATCCAAAGGTGACTACATGCAACCTGATGGATGGCCAGCTACAGTTGAAAGGCAATGAGGCAATGAATACATGAACAGAATGGGAACTGAAATAAAAGTACAGACATTTCTGTGGTTTTAGTGTAGGTGCAAGACAATAGAATCTGAGCATAAAATTGGCATAATGGATGAGACAGGAAGGAATGAAATGTGAAGAAAACACAAATGCAAAGGTTTAGTTTATGCAGGGTAAGGGACTAGTCTATTTGCAAACTATACAATTGATGTGGCTATCTAGGCATGGGTGAAAACTAGTGTGAGTGAGTGACCAAGAATGGAAGTAAGAGGGCCCATGATACCCAGGGTAGAAGAGCAAAGCTTGAATGGATGTTTGACCGGTAAAGAGTTCACTGCAAGATTTGCAAGTATTTACTGAGTCAGTTGCCAAAATTGGAAGGTTTTTACACAAGCCAGAAGTGGTAAGTGGAAGGCACCATTGATTTTGTGCTTCATTTGTGTCACACTTGTGGACTGAGGTAGATGGTACTGAGGAAAAGGATATGTCAAAGTGACCAAGAATTTAACCCTTGACCTTGAAGCTTGACAGTTTCCTGGGTATAAAGCTGCAAGCTCCTGAAAGCATTCAGATGATTTTACCATTGATTCCAAAGTTGTTTTACCTACTGTATACCCCTAATTATTATTATAATTCATGAATTTAAATGAAATCTGTAATTTAAATATTTCATTGTCATCATGTTGTTGTTGCAACAACTACATTTTTCAAAATTAACAATGTGTCCCTATTACTGCTGCAAAGGGTCTCCAAGGCAAGTGCAAGCAGTGCCTTCTTTGAAAAGTGGCCTGTAAATTTTGGTTAAATAGCAAGCCGGTGGTTGATAACCCAGTTGGGACCACAAGCAAAGTATGAAGTTGAAGATCTGCTCCTCAAGTAAATTGCCATATACTGCCAGTGCCAGAGATTGAATTCTTGGGAATCCAGGACCCAGGTAAGTAAGGCTAGAGACTGACTAAATGGGAAATGAAACTAATATAATGTAACTATTGCTCTTCATAGTATTGCCAAGATTTTGGAGGTACAAAAAACTAAGCCACCACCACCACCACTGTATGTTGGGCCATTGACTGAGTTTCAAGCAAATTAAATGAAATCCAAGGCAAAAAGCAAGGTGCAAGATGAGGAGCAGGTTGTAGTGACTACCAACAAGGCAAGGGAAGAATGGGCAGAAATGGAAGGAGGAAATGGGACAGGAAAAGAGGGAGGAAATGAAGGGAATGGAGGAATTGGAATGGAAGAAAGGAATGAAATGGGACAGGAGGAAAGCATTGGAGTGGAGGGAGATGGGATGGAAGGCCAAGACAAGGGGAACCAAGTGGGATTTGTGGTTCCAATCAAAAATGATGCAGGGAATTGACTGGAAATTTTTGGAGAGGGTTTGTTGCAAGGTCAGGGGAAGAGGGCTTACAAAGAACTCTTGGATGAGGGAGTTTGGAATGCCTGGCCAAAGAGGGATTGGACTGCAAAGTGCAAGGAGATCTTTGAAAAAAATTTGGTTGCGCAAGTTCTTGTGCTGCACCAAATGTTGGGATTAATAAATGATGAAGACTTGGATGAATTTAGGTCAATGATAGCAGAGTTGACCAAAATTTGTAAGAGGTGGAACAGGAAATAATAGGAACTTTTTAGTTTTTAATGTAATTTTATCTATATTTTATTTTTATTTTTATTTTATTTTTATTTTTATTTTATTATTATTATTATTTTATTATTATTATTATTTTATTATTATTATTATTTTATTATTATTTTATTTTTATTTTATTTTTATTTTATTATTATTATTATTTTATTATTATTATTATTTTATTATTATTATTATTTTTATTTTTATTATTATTATTATTATTATTATTATTATTTTATTATTATTATTATTTTATTTTTATTTTTATTTTATTTTTATTATTATTTTATTATTATTTTATTATTATTATTATTTTTATTTTATTATTACTATTTATTATTATTATTATTATTATTATTATTTTATTATTATGATTATTATTTTATTATTATTATTAATATTATTATTATTATTATTATTATTATTATTATTATTATTATTATTATTATTATTATTATTATTATTATTATTATTATTATTATTATTATTATTATTATTATTATTATTATTATTATTATTATTATTATTATTATTATTATTATTATTATTATTATTATTATTATTATTATTATTATTATTATTATTATTATTATTATTATTATTATTATTATTATTATTATTATTATTATTATTATTATTATTATTATTATTATTATTATTATTATTATTATTATTATTATTATTATTATTATTATTATTATTATTATTATTATTATTATTATTATTATTATTATTATTATTATTATTATTATTATTATTATTATTATTATTATTATTATTATTATTATTATTATTATTATTATTATTATTATTATTATTATTATTATTATTATTATTATTATTATTATTATTATTATTATTATTATTATTATTATTATTATTATTATTATTATTATTATTATTATTATTATTATTATTATTATTATTATTATTATTATTATTATTATTATTATTATTATTATTATTATTATTATTATTATTATTATTATTATTATTATTATTATTATTATTATTATTATTATTATTATTATTATTATTATTATTATTATTATTATTATTATTATTATTATTATTATTATTATTATTATTATTATTATTATTATTATTATTATTATTATTATTATTATTATTATTATTATTATTATTATTATTATTATTATTATTATTATTATTATTATTATTATTATTATTATTATTATTATTATTATTATTATTATTATTATTATTATTATTATTATTATTATTATTATTATTATTATTATTATTATTATTATTATTATTATTATTATTATTATTATTATTATTATTATTATTATTATTATTATTATTATTATTATTATTATTATTATTATTATTATTATTATTATTATTATTATTATTATTATTATTATTATTATTATTATTATTATTATTATTATTATTATTATTATTATTATTATTATTATTATTATTATTATTATTATTATTATTATTATTATTATTATTATTATTATTATTATTATTATTATTATTATTATTATTATTATTATTATTATTATTATTATTATTATTATTATTATTATTATTATTATTATTATTATTATTATTATTATTATTATTATTATTATTATTATTATTATTATTATTATTATTATTATTATTATTATTATTATTATTATTATTATTATTATTATTATTATTATTATTATTATTATTATTATTATTATTATTATTATTATTATTATTATTATTATTATTATTATTATTATTATTATTATTATTATTATTATTATTATTATTATTATTATTATTATTATTATTATTATTATTATTATTATTATTATTATTATTATTATTATTATTATTATTATTATTATTATTATTATTATTATTATTATTATTATTATTATTATTATTATTATTATTATTATTATTATTATTATTATTATTATTATTATTATTATTATTATTATTATTATTATTATTATTATTATTATTATTATTATTATTATTATTATTATTATTATTATTATTATTATTATTATTATTATTATTATTATTATTATTATTATTATTATTATTATTATTATTATTATTATTATTATTATTATTATTATTATTATTATTATTATTATTATTATTATTATTATTATTATTATTATTATTATTATTATTATTATTATTATTATTATTATTATTATTATTATTATTATTATTATTATTATTATTATTATTATTATTATTATTATTATTATTATTATTATTATTATTATTATTATTATTATTATTATTATTATTATTATTATTATTATTATTATTATTATTATTATTATTATTATTATCATTATGATTATTATTATTATTATTATTATTATTATTATTATTATTATCATTATTATTATTATTATTATTATTATTATTATTATTATTATTATTATTATTATTATTATTATTATTATTATTATTATTATTATTATTTCCAAAGAGATAGAATTCTTGCTTCAAATAAATGTAGAAAATCAAAGTTTATGAAAAGAAACAGATTCTAAGAAACTGAAAAGGGAGATAGGATAAGATGGAATGGAAAAATAAGATGGAATGGAAAATGTGATGTGATGGATGAGATGGAATAGAATGGAAGTGCAAGATGGGATTGGAAATGGAATCAAGATTGGCAAGGTTTGAAAGGGTACTTTGCATGGAAGTCTTGAAACAAGTTGGGAGAGTTGCAAAGGTGATGGTCTGGTTCCCACAAGGTGCAATCTTTGTCTGACTGGAAGCCAGTCCATTCAACAAGGTATTGAATTTTTCCTTTGCATAACCTGGAATCCAGAATACACCTTACTTCCCAATCCAGGTGATCTTGGAAATTGACCAGTTCCAGAGGGGGATGAGTCTTGCCCAGGTATAAGACAAAAGCTGTCTCTAAGAGAGACACATGAAAGACTGGGTGGATACCTTTCCAATTTGCGGGTATGGTAAGTTTAAAAGAGTTGGGAGGGATGACTGATTTGTCTTTGAAGGGGCCAAGCTTTATTTCAGAGAGTTTTTGGGTTGGACCAGTACTGCAAATATTGGAAGAATTGATCCATACCTGATCTCCTACCGCAAAGGTTGGAGCAATAGTGCAAAGTTGGTCTGCTTGCTCCTTGTAGAGCTGGCTTGCTGCTTTTAGGTTGGTTCAAAGTTGCAATTGAAGGGATTTAATGTAGTTGAGATAATTGGAAACAGGTTTAGAAGGTGCTACATGAATGGAAGAGAAAGTTGGATTTCTACCATCAAGAGTCTGGAAGGGCAACTGTTTGGTGGAGGAATGACTGGAGTTGTTTTAGGCAAAGTTGGCTAGTGGTAGCCATTGCAACCAGTCTTCCTGTTGATAGGAGGCGTACATTAAAATATACTGTTTGAGAATCTTATTGACTTGCTTGGTTTGCCCATCTGTTTCTGGGTGATAAGCCTTTGATAAGTTGTGAGTGATCTTCAAATGTTGGAATAGCAAGGTCCAGAAGCCAGAGACAAACAAAGATCCACAATCACTAACTATATTATCAGGAAGACCATGTTTCAAAAATAAATATTCTATGAATAAATTAGCTAATTATTCCAAAGAGGCTGTCACATTACTGCAAAGAAATAAATCCATCTTTGAAAAGCAATCTGCTACTACTAAAATAGCATCATAACCACTAGAAATAGGTAATTGTGAAATGAAATTAATTGAAAACAAGTGCCAAGGAATAGGCAGGATTGGAAGTGGCTGGAGTAGCCCATACTTCCGGTGTTTTGAGGACTTGTTACAACTGCAATCATAGAACGCGCTAACATATTCTTTTACTTCCTTGGTCATACCAAGCCAATAGAAGTCTTGTGCAATCAATTGGTAGGTTTCATCCTGCCCATGATTACCATCAAGCAGAGAGTCATGCCAAGACTTCAAGATATCTAATTTGATGCAAGGATTATCAGGTACTACTATTTGGTCTTTAAAGCTGATTAATAATTTTCATCAATACTATAGTCACTATCTAATAATTTTGCACTCTTGCATAGTTTGTTACACTCAGGGTTGTTGAGTTGAGCTTGTCAAAGTTTGGAAGCCATATCTCAAAGGTGAGTGATTCTCAAACTGATTTGGGCAGACCGGGTTGAGAAGAGTGTCCTAAAATTTTCAGGGTTGTTATTGGCAAAGGCGCTCCCCCCCCCTGGGTGAACGTTGTCCCAACATGATAAAGCATCAGGGACTACCACTTGTTTCCTGGGGAGGTACATGATTGTAAAGTTGAACTTGGACAGGTATTTGGCCCATTGTGCCTGCCTGTGTGTAAGGACTTTTGAGATCATGAAATACTTAGAACTTAAAGTTTCCATAAGACTCAAAAGGTATGAACACCATTCCTTCAAGAAATAAAAAATTAAAAGAAGTTCCTTGTCATGAATCTTGTAATTAAGCTCTTCAGCAAGCAATTTGCAAGAGTGTAAGGCTGGGGAATGAAAGATAGAGGAGGAGGAAGAAAACTGCAAGATCATCCTGCAATTGCATAGTTGCTTGCGTCTGTTTCCACAATAGTGTAAGCTAGCTCATTAAAGTGAGCAAGTATTGGAGCAGTGGTGAAGGCTTTATTTAGAGCTTCAAACTCCAAAGCAGCTTGTTTGGTAAAAACAAAATGAGTTTATTTTTGAAGAAGGTTAGTAAGATTAATGGTTTTCTTTGAATTATGCTCAATAAATCTCCTGTCAAAATTACTGAAAAAAAGGAAAAATTGAAGGGATTAGACTGGATAAGGTGGGGGCCAGTCCAATATGCACTTAATTTTGGATGGATCAATTGGTGGTCCTTGCTGTGAGACTATGATCCCTAGAAACCAAAGAGAATGGGTATGAAACTTGCACTTAGAGGCTTTTGAAAACAGATTATTTTTTCAAAGTTGCTTCAGAACCACTTGCACATATGAAAGGTGATCCCAAAGAGTTTTTGAGTAGACAAGTATATAATCAACATACACCACAAGGTGTTTCTCTACAAGGTCAGAAAAAACATCATTGGTGAAATGTTGAAAAGTGGAAGCAGCGTTACAGAGGCCAAAGGGCATGGCAGTATACTCATAACTGCTAAAATGGGTTCTCATTGCAATGCAAATCAGGTTATAGGCGCCTCAAAGGTCTAACTTTGAGAAATAAGAAGCTCCATGGAAGAGAGTGAGGAGGTGCAAAATAGACAGTACTGGGTAGGCATTCTTCCGGGTTACCTGGTTCAAGTTCTGGTAGTCAATGAAAAGGCAAAGGCTGCCTTCTTTCTTTGTAAAGAATAAGAAATGCAAGCCTGTTTTCAAATTTCCTGGTCAAGAAAATAATTTTGATAAATATTCCGCAATGTATTCTTGAAGTGCAGTTGATTCTTCCTTCAAGAGAGATTAGACCGGTCCAGGTGCCAGAGGTGGGCCAGTGAGTTTGATCCTGAAACCATCAGAATGGGAAGGAGGAAGTTTATCTGCTTTTAAAGCTGAGAAGATGTCAGAAAAGTCATGGTAAACCAAAGGTAAAGACTCTCAAATGATATCTAAATATTCACTCTTTTCATCTTTGAGCACTGGATTTGAAGTGCTTGCACAATGTGAGAGGATTAGGTAGCTCAAAATACACCTTTTGGTAGGCTCCTGTTTCTCTTCAAAGAAACAAGGAAGATGTAAGTTGGATAAATAAGCAATAAATACTAAACCTGAAGAAGGAACTTGGGAATGGAAGTCAGGATATTGCAAATCTCCTGGAAGAAAATTGTCATCCAACTCAAAAACAGTGTGAGTTAGGCTGTTTAATTCCTGTTTGACAGAAAGTTTGGTGTCCTGGGGTTGCAGGATTTGAAGGTTAATTATTCCTTCTTTCCAATTCACATCTGGATTCCAGTAAACTAGAAATTCATGACATAGAATGGTGTTGTCCATTCAAGTGATATCCAAGACTAATGAATCACATTCAGAGCTGGGGAAATTGGAAAATGCAAAGGTCCATTTTGCCTTTTTGGAAACCCAATCAGACAGCTCTGTTGGACTACTTAATAAACAAATGGGAAACCTATCTATCTTGGAAATCGTAAGATTTTTGGAATAGGAAAATGATGAACTTGTAAAAGAAAAATTAGCACCAGAATTGAGTAATAGCGGATAAGGAGTATTTCCAGAATGGAATAGGACAAATATTGAACTAAAAGCACCATGTGAATTGCAAGTGCAATGATTGACTTGCCGTAGTTTAGATAATGTGTATTTTTCCTTGCAGGGATCAGAAAAACTACAAGCTGATTTTTTGACTGCTTAGCCCCTTCAGGCGCTAGCTGCTTTGTACAACTAATGACATCATTTTTTCCTCCACAATACATAAATAAACCTTCATTTTCCCCCCTTAGCCATTCCTTGTTCCAGAGAATCCCGGTTTCTTTGTCCAGAAAATTCTGAGTGTTGGAAACAGTTTTCCCTTTTGGCTTGGAGTTTGAGTTTTTATTTGGTTTGGAGTGCTTTGGATTCTTAAAATGTTGCTTTGAGGATTTTTCCACCTTTGGAGCCATGGTTGATGGGCCATGGCCGTTCTTCCAAGAGCGGTTCTTGTCATGATAGCCATTATCAAGCTCAATCACCTGATTAATTAGCTGCTGAAGAGAGGTTGTCTGATGTCCCCCAACTGCAAGGTGTTCAACCAGGTGTGCTGGTAAACACTTTTGAAAGTGAAATAAAAGTGTTGCCTTGTTCCATTGGATGCAAGAATGCAAGGTTTGGAAATGGGAGATATAGACAGAAACTCTACTATTTTCTTTCATAACTAGATTATTAAGTTTGTATTTGGCCTTTCAGACTTCATTTGGGTTGCCAAACAGGGTGAAAAGTTGTTGCTTGAACTTGTCCCAGTTGTTTAGAATACAAGTGGGACTGGTATTGGATAATAGTTTGAGTTATGGTTCAAACCACTGCAAGGCTCTTCCCTCTAAGAATGAGGACGCATACATAACCTTATTTCTATCAGAAGGAAAATTGTTGGGATTGTTTGAGAAAATGATTTTGCAAGACTGTAGTTAGGATCTAAGTTTTTGGGAGTGCTCTCCTGTAAAGTGATCAGGTTCCTTCATGCCCAGAGTATGGAAGCTGGGACCACTTGGAACATATTGCAAGGCATTTTGAGTAAGAGCCTGGATCAAGGTTGAGAGAAAGTTTAAAGCTTTGGTCTTGGGAGCACAAGTGCAAGTCTTTGATCTACCACGAGTTGAGGTTTCATTGGAGGAATGTTTGGAATCTTCAATTTCTTCAAGATGATTCACCAGGGCTTCCCATTGAGGAGCAAGGGGATTGTCAAGATTTTAAAACAGAAGAAAGGAACGGGGTCTAAAGGTTGTTGGGCCTGTGAAGCCTTGAGTCTCCCTAACCAAACGGATGTCATCATTTTAAGGAGTGAGGGAAGCGTTCCCAGTTGAGCAAGTATGTGACATTGTAAAAGGAAACGTCTATTATAGGTTGGAAAACTTCAACAGAGGGACTTAGTTAGTTAATTTACTGTCACACAACCACCCCACATACTATATGGAAATCTTAGATGATTGTGAGGGCAAAGGAAGAGACTGAGTGCAAGTGACAATGCAAGGTTGAAAGGCTAACTGCAAAGTGCAAACTTATGATTTGGTGACTCAACAATCAGCAAGTAGAGGGAGGGGTTCCAATGGAAGGAAACTAAAGCCAAGCCCAATTTGATGAATGGATTTAGCAAATGCAAGAACATATGAGATTAACTAACTGAGGAGACAATCTTCAGGAAGGTGACACAGCCATTATAAGTTAATCTGAAGGTGACTAGATACAACCTGATGGATGGCCATCTACAGTTAAGAGGCAATGAGGCAATGAATGAATTGAAAAGAATGGGAAATGAAAAAAAATTACAGAAGTTTCTGAGGTTGTAGAATTGGTGCAAGAAAATAGAATCTGAGCGTACAATTGGCATAATGGATGAGACAGGAAGTAATGACATGTGAATACAATGAAAATGCAAAGGTTTAGTTTATTCAGGGTAAGGGACTAGTCTACTTGCAAACTATACAGTTTATGTGGCTATCTAGGCATGGGTGAAAACTAGTGGGAGTGCTTGACCAAGGATGGAAGTCCAAGGGCTGATGATAACCAGCGTAGAAGAGCAAAGCTTGAATGGATGGTTGAAAATTATAGAGTTAACTTCAAGATTTGAAAGTATATACTGAGTCAGTTTCCAAGATTGGAAGGTTTTTACGCAAGCCAGAGGTGGTAAGCAGAAGGCACCATTGATGTTGTGCTTCATTTTTGTCACACTTGTGGACTGAGGTAGATGGTACTGAAGAAAAGGATATTTCAAAGTGAGTAAGACAATTACCCTTGACCTTGAAGCGTGAAAAGCTGAAAAAGAAGCAGACCAAAAAGAAAGAGGACTGAACTGGATGCAAGATTTGCATACAAAAGAATTTCAATCAATGAACACTTACCCAAGTACCTTGATACACGGTGAGGAATGTGAGATTTTTCAATCTTTACTTATATGTTGTTGCTCAATTTTTAATGTTTAAGTTTTTTGAAGTTTTCAGTTTAAAGATCAAGAACTGAGAAATGAAATAAATAAAAAATGCCAATAATTTAAACCAACAAAAAAATAAAATTTAAGGTATAAAAACAATTTTTGAAAGGGTTATGTTAAATTCACGGCAAAAATGAGCCATTTACACAGCTACACCTGAGCCGTGCAGACCCCACACAATTTGAGTGTGGTCAGGCTGTACTCCACACGGCACCAGACCACCATGTGGTGGCTGCACAACTGCATTTGAGCTGTGTAGACCCCCACATGACTCAGATGTAGTTGTGTTGCTGTGAAACACTGCCAGACAGACCACATTTGAGTTGTGTGGGGCTCTAAACAGCTTGAATGTAGTTGTGTAGCTGTGTCACACAGCTACAAGTCTGGTGGGTAAAAAAAAAAGGGTTTAAAATAAAACTAAATAAACTAAATAAAAATACAAAAAAAACAGAAATTGACCAAGAGATCAAAAAAGGTTGATTTTTTGGTTAAAAAAATAAAATAAAAACAAAAACAATAAACACCAAAGACAACCAAAGGGGGACCCAAAAAGTTTGGCACAATCCCTGGGGGGCCGCATGACCCCAAAAACAACTCAAACCCGCCGTTTACGGGGGTAAAAGGCTCAAATACACTGTTTATGGGGTTTATATGGCCCCCCAGGGGTTGCGCGTGCTTGAGACAACCCCTTGGGTGCTTCTAGACACGTTTTTTTTCCCGCATACGCGTCTTGGACGCATGTATGGGCCCCCGCCCTTCCATTGGGATTTTTAGGGCCCTACACAACTCCCACACAACTGGGAGTTGTGAATTTAAAATCAACATTTTTGAAATATTGTAGGGAAAAAGATTCTAACAATTTCAAGGTAAGGGTTTTGCTAGAAATCAGCAGACCAAAATCCCAAGGAATTTACTTCAAAATAGGGCGTATCAAAGTTAGCAAAACCATCTTTTTTTTACCAAAAACACAATTTTCAATGGTGGGTTTCTGAAATACACATACCCCCTAACTAGTCTATTTCAAAATGGCCGTTTTCAAACATCAAACCCGCCATTATCATCCATCCACCATCCATTCCATGCAAAACACCCATCCACACCTCCAACTCATCAAATCCATATGCATGACACACATCTCATCTCCATTTCTTCACATCTCTATTGCTTCACATCTCCATTGCTTCACATCTCCATTGCTTCACATCTCCATTGCTTCACATCCCCATCACTTCACATCTCCATTGCTTCAAATCTCCATTGCTTCACATCTCCATCAGTTCACATCTCCATTGCTTTGCATCCCCATTGCTTCACATCTCCATCAATTCACATCTCCACTGCTTCACATCTCAATTGATTCACATCTCCATAACTTCACATCTCTATCACTTCACATCTCCATCACATCACACACATCCCATCATCATCACATCACCATCTTTCTCAACATGTCCAATCAAACTTCTAAACAGAAAGTTGAAAACACAAAAAAGCTGACTGAAATATTTTTATTATTTGACTCAGATTCAGACTCCAATTTGGAATCAACTTAGTTGGCTTTGAATTCTCTATTGGAGAAGCAATACATGGCTCCACAAAGACACACTTTCCGCAACCCTATGTATGGAAGGCAAAAGCTTCACCTACTGCCCAGATTAAACTTCCATAAACTGTTCCAAACTTTATTGCCTTCTTTCATCAAGCTTTTGGAGATGATCAAAGACCACCAAATCTTCCAGAAAAATTCTTGGAATACTCAACGCAATCCAGCTATTAAAATGGCTGCTGCTCTTTGTATATTTGAATCAAATTGAAATGGAGCAGAAATTCATTGATTAGAAAATACATTCTTGTTTAGTTATGGATCCATTGACTTATACACCAAAAGAGTAATGATTTCTATCCTATCTTTCTGTTTCTCAGTCCTTTGTTGGAAAACCAAAGAAGACCACAAGGAGATATCTCAAGTAATGGAGACTGAAGGCTTTCCTGGTTGCATTGGTTTTGTTGATGGAAACACTATCCCCTTGAGTCAAAAAACCCAAAACTAGATGGAAACCATTATTTTGATTGGAAAAAAAGGAAATTGATTCATTTCCTTTTCAAATCCTTTGATAATACACTGGCCAAATTTGTTTTATTGTTTTCAGATAATCTGTGGAACTACAACTTGTTTGTGATAACAACAATAAGTTCATATCACTCAATGCTGGCCTTCTGGGTTCTTTTCATGATTCATATGTTTTCAATCAGATGTGGATTTCCCAAAAACCATATAACTACTTTGACCAAGATCAATACCTTCTGGAAAATTAAGCTTATTATAGCGGGAAATATGTGGTTCTGGAATACCACAATGTTTCAACCAATGATCAAGCCAAAACTGATTTCACTTATCATCTTGCCCAATCACAAGTTTGGATTGAGCATGCCATAGGAATCCTGAAAGGATTGGCCAGCTTATGGGAGATGCAAAACCATATCCAATCTTCCAAAGACATGAATTTCCTCATCAAATGGATAATTAGTTGTGCAATCCTTCACAACCTTCTTTCCAACATAAAAGATGAATGGGAAAAAATATTGAAGAAGATATTCCCAATCATCCTCAAGTCATCCCAGCCTCATTTTCTACCTCATCTTTGGCAATGAGAGAGCGGATTCTACCACTCACACTTGCTCACTTGATGAGTAGCATTGGGTTTTTAAATAGTTAAACAATAACATCACTGGATTTTTTTGCTTTTGGTTGTTTAACCCAGAATCCTAGGCTGACTCCCATTTTTCTTTTTTTTTTCTTTCTTTTTTTTGGTGGACTTAGACAAAAACCAGAACCACAACTTACAAACAACCCACCTCACCCCACCAAAACACTGGTCCAATCCTCCCTCCTCCTCACAAAACCATCACCTCACCAAACCAAACCAACGTTCCACACCTCCCTCCTCCTCACCATCCACCTCCACCTACCTCCATTTCACCCAGTCATCCTCCTCCTTATTCTTCTTTGCTCAGTGCACCAGGTAAGCTCCCCCCTCCTCCTCCTTGATTCATTGGAGCTGACCTCCCTCCTCCTCCTCCTCCTTTCACAAGTTCCAGGCTTTTCATCCCTCCTTGCTCAGCCCCACCAATAAGCACCCTTGCTTAGCCCCACCAATAAGCACCCTTTCTCAGCACCACTGGTAAGCACCCCCCCTCCTCCTCCTCCTCCTGCTTCCCATCTTCCCCCACCACCACCTTTCTGGGCAATGTGGTGTTGTTATATAGTCTCTGATTGGGAACCGCGCTGCAGTTGGCGCACTCAGCATTTTGTAGGTCAGGCTCAGCACCCGGATGCGCGCAGTCTCAGCAGTGGCCGCTGCGGGCTCAGCAGCAGCCGCAGAAGGCTCAGCAGCAGCCGCAGCGGGCTCAGAAGTAGGCGCCGCAGGGCTTGGCATACTGGGAATGGGTTGGGCTTGATTGGATGTGGCGGGCCTGGGCCCGCTTGGACATTACGGACCCAAGAATGGAGCCGGCCCAACCAGGTTTTGAAGCAGCTAGTTTGGGGAAGTAGGGAGGGGCTATTGGGGCTATGGGTGTGGGCCAGGCGGGCGCAAGCACGGTCTGACCCGCAGGGCAGGGAATCATGTGGCGCACAAAGCAGATAGGGAAAAGCGGAGGGCCGCGTCATGAGAAGTACAAACTGGAAGTTAGTAACAGTAAGCAGGCAGGGAATGGTTTAGGGTTGGGCTAGGGTTCTGGGCTTAGGGTTTCTTTTACATTTGTTTTTGGGCTGTTATTGCGCTTGTACTTAGGTTAGGGTTGAGAGGGTGGGAATAAAGCCTGCACTATCAATCCCAGCTCTGGGGGTGATCTTATCTTACCGTTTGGATCAGATCTTGGGACAAGGAAAGGAAAAGGAAAGGGAAAGGAAAGTAGGAGAGAGGATGGATTGAGGGATGGATGGATGAAAGGATATGGAAAGGAAAGGAAATTCATCTCTTTATCTCTCTCTCTCTCTCTCTCTCTCTCTCTCTCTCTCTCTCTCTCTCTCTCTCTCTCTCTCTCTCTCTCTCTCTCTCTCTCTCTCTCTCTCTCTCCTCTCTCTCTCTCTCTCTCTCTCTCTCTCTCTCTCTCTCTCTCTCTCTACTGGAGCATCTTTATCCTTACAGACGCTAGGAACATTGATTCCAGAACTCAAGGATAGCTAGGGGAGTCACTACTAATTTTTTTCCACAGAAATTGGCAAGCAATCAATTGGTCAACTGGCAGGCAATCAATCAATTTATTGGTTGACCAGCAAGCAATCAATTTTTTGCTCCCCAATCAATCAATTTGTCAACCGGCAATCAAACAATTGATTGCTTGCTGATTGATGAATTGGTCAACCGGCAAGCAAACAATAAATTGGCAAGCAAATTGTCAATGGCTTGCCAATTGAAAAACCGGTGACTTCCCTATCTTCAGCTCCTCCTCCTCCTCCCAGTTCTTTAGAAGGTGACTGATTTTAATTTTATTATTATTATTATTATTTGGTAGGAGATTACCAGTAATTTTCTTGTTATTTTATATGTTTGTTGATCATCTAAGTGGTTTATACTTGACTGATGATTGTTTTTTTTTTTTTTTTTTTGGTAGGAGAATTGCCGGTATTGTTTTTGTTATTTTCTATTTTTGTTGATCATCTAAGTGGTTTATAACAGAATAATCACTGTTTTTTTTGCTTTTTTTATTCAATGCAATGCAATTGGAAATTCCACTGCTTTGACCATCATTTCTTGATGGCCCATTCTTCACCCAACAAACTAAAAATTTTACAACTAATGGATTTCCATCTTGATTTGCACCCCAATCAAAGTATATGGTTGGGAGGGAAAAAGATGGATGGAGATAGTTTGAAAAACATACAGAGAAGTGGGAAGAAAAGGGCTTGGCAGAGAAGGAGGACTCAAATGCAGGATTCTGAAATTGCATTGGAAGTGAATGAGAAAACAATTAATGAAAAGGTGGTTTGGTCTTCACGCAAACTACTTCCCTTGAACCTTTATCCTTCCATTGTCAAGAAAAGTCAAAAGGCCACCCCTGAAGAGTTGTAACAGGCCAAACAGAATATCAAACTGTTCCATTTCTTCAGCTCTTGAAAAGTATATGTTCAAGATCAATTGGATCATGAGGCTATGGTTGAAATCATCAAATTTATCTCTTTGAATGAACTCTCTGAGAAAGAGAAGAAGGACATCAACTCAGTAACAAAATTCCTTCACCAATCCAAGAAAATTTTCAACACTGTCAGTCCCTCAAGATCTTGGGATGGGAAAATGTGGGCAATTGGATGGAAAAAATTGATGGACCCTTCTAAACTATTTGGAAAATGTTTAAAGAAAGATGCTTTCAAATCCTCCCCTAAAGAGTATTATTTTTTGAACCTTAGGTCTGACAAGGTCTCTCATATATTGGGCCAAATGTTTCAAAAATTAGCCAAATTTGAATTTGATTCCAACCGTGAAGCTATGATGGACAAAAACATCCCTTCCTTCTCCTGTTTGGAATTTGGATCTGGCCTTACTGCTTTTCACTGCTCACCTCACATCACCTAACCTCAGACTCCTTCTACAACATGCCCCATATTGACCAAGGTGATTTCTCTGACTATTCCTTTTTACTTTTGGTACAAACAAAAAAATTGAATGGACAACTTATTGGCAATGAGGATGAAGATCAAGTATCCAATGGTCAATTTGTGTTACCAGACTTGGGGTTTAGGATTGATTTAAAAAAAAGGGTATTGTGAAAATGGTTTGGGAAGCAAAAAAGTACAAACACTTTACTTTTCCTGCGGTGGATACTGCCACTGATGCTAGGATGGCCATTTCCATGCAAATCAATAGAACAACTCAAAACAATAGCAAGGACTTGGCCAGTGGCAAAATATATCTCAGGAAAAAAATACAAATAAAAATAAAAAGATTTGTTCATTGGTGTTTTAAAAAATACTCTCAAATGTTGTTGCAATCAAAAATATTTTTTTTTGTTTTTATTTTTCAAATTTTTATCAAAGGAAATATATTTAAAAACCAAGCAATTGAGTAATTTCCTTTATTTCATCCACATTTCTACTGCCACCAATACATGCCATGGCTACCAATAACCTATCTTTTTTTTCTGTGGCTAGACTTTCCCTCTCCTAATTTTTGAGTTGTTCTTGCTCTAAATCCTTCTCATTTTCCTCTTTTTGAAACTCCAGTTTGGCCTGTTTGATTTGCCACTCAGCATCCAACTTGTGTTGATGATCCAAACTCTCATCTTTCCACTTTTGAATATTGATAGCCAGTTGAAAATTCCACTTCTCATTTTAAAATTGAAGTTTTTTTGATTCTATTTGTGATTTCACTGTTTTTTTGAGGGGAATAGGAATGAGCTTGATTTTGAAAGAAAGTACAATCAATCAATGAACTTACTTGAATCCAGCTTCTCCATGATATCCTCAAAGCCAGAAAAATTTGAAGTGTTTCTCCGCTTTTGATGGCTATTAGGGTTGAGGTTGATGGAATTGGACACCTTTTGCCTTCCCTTTGCAGAGGAGGTTTGCATGGGAGCGCTGTCACTCTCATTTGAAGGGGATGTGGGAGGCCCCATTGGCTTGGGTTTTTGGCCAATCAGGAACGGATGAGGCTGTTATTTTACAATATAAATCAGTTGGGATTAACCAGAAAGAAGAGAAAAGAAATTGTGATCATACTTGAGCAGATGTTGATGGTAGTGGCAATACAGGAATAACTTTCTCCTCATTGTCCAAGTTGTCAATTTGTTCCACCCCAAGAAGAGAGCAATCCAAAGAAGGAAGTGAGGGGTCCAATGAAGGGTTTGAATTGTTGATCAATGCTGATTTAGATGTGATTGGAGCTGATTCTGTTGGAATATCCTCCTCCACATCAGATTGGGGCCACACATAGGTTTCATTGGGATCATCATTGCTAGGTTGAGCATCAACAGCCAGGTCCTCAGAATCAACTGAATCTGATTGTTGGGCATCAAAAGTGGCTAAAGGGGTGATATTGGACTTCTTTTCAAAGATTTCATCCATTTTAACATAAAAAGGAAAAATGGAGTCCAACTTATCAACCACCAAGTTGATTCCCTTGGCTTTATTGGAGTTGGTGATACCAAAGCCAGTGGAGATTGACATTGAGTGGGCTTTTTTGTACTTGGCTTGATAGCTCTTGATTTGCTCCCGCATCTGCTTGGATGAAAGAACCATCCCAGCTTTGGTTTTATCCTTGAGTTCATTGGGCATCAGGAGATAACCATTAGTCTTAGAGGATGAAAGTTGGCCAACTTGTTTTTCATTGTTGGATCCAAAGCAAGCATTGTAGTTGGAAAGAATTTTGAGCCAGTTTACCAGGATGATGTGATCAGCTCTCTTGAGCTGACTTGAGACTTTGGAAGCTGATGGGGGAGGAGTGTTGGATTTTGAGTTCCTGGGGGATGTTTGATTTGGTTGAGTGGACTTGTGGGGGGAGTTTTGCTGAGGGGCCACTTCAAAAGAGTAAGTGGGATGAAGTGAAGAAGCAATAAAGTAATGAAAGTTAGGATGTGATGAAAGGGGTGATGAAGTGATAAAGCAATGAAGCAATGAGAGGATGGATGTGATGAAAGCAATAAAGTGATGAAAGTGATAAAGCAAGGTGAGAGTGATGAAGTGATGAAGTGATGAGAGTAATAAAGTGATGAAGATAGAAATGAATCAATGAAAGCAATGAAGTGATGAGGATAGCAATGAAGCAGTGAGGGTGATGAAGTGATGAGGATAGCAATGAAGCAATGAGAGTGATGAAGTGTTCCAATAAGGTTGGAGGATGAAACCAGGGGTGATGATGTGGAATGAAACGTGGTTGAGCTGTTGAAGGCCTTTATATACTTTATTTGAAAAAACTCATTTATTTTCAGGTAACTTTGACACGTCTGATGTGAAATAGATGGGTTTTTTTTTATTTTTAATGGTGGGTTTGAAATGGAGTATTTGGGTTGAAAACCACCATTAAAAAATGGCAGGTTTTCTTAACTTTGATACTCCCTAGTATATATACTTACATAAACATCAGATAAATCATACATTCTACAAATATTGTGCAACTAGACTGCATAAAGACATATCATTAAACAGCTGTTTATCTTTTAGGGAATTCCAATTTTTTTTTCTGGGTATCACCTCCTTATATTTTATGAAATTTAACTTTCATAATATTCAAGGTTTGATCCCTTTAAAAAACTCTCTCCATATCAAGTTCAAGTCTGAAAATAACAACACCTGATTTTATTTGAATCTCAATAATTTCTTAATCTCATTAAAAAACTATGCTAGAAGCCACCAATAGGTTGGCATAACCTTTTTTTTCATATTACCAAAAACTAAGTGGAAGCAATGGCATCCCCTTTAACTGGAAACTCAATTCCATCACCATTTCCAAAGAATTTCAAGAAGAAACAGGAATAAATAAAAATTTCTATAATCCTCAGACTTTTCTACAATCCCTGAAACCCTAGTGATCAAAAAACCTGCAAGAAAGTTTCATTCTGTACCAAAAAAATCAATTCACCATTAGCAAGTAGGATGGAATATCTTTCCTGATTCCAGAATTTAAAACTTTACTGGTTTGGAACAAGCTCTTAAGATTTGATTCCATTCCATATTTCAAAATATTAAACATTTTCATGGCTTTAAATTTGAAACAATTACTTATTGTGCAGATAAAATTTAAAAAATTGTAATATAAAGCATCCATGAGTTTCCATCTGCATTTTTGAAAAAAATTCTAGGAAGAGAAGCATAAAAAATACTTGAATGTTCCTTTTGAAAAGTGTCTTGGACCTGCCTTATTTCACAATGAGGCACATTTCTGAATTCACAGAATATTAAATAAAAAATAAAAATTCCTCTTAAATTTATTGAGAAAACCTTAAGGGGTTCTTATTTAACTGAATAATTTGTGTTTTACTTGAAAATGAAGTACCTGGACTGATAATAGGAGATCTTCACTTCCTTGAAAAGTAAAATACAAATTTATAAATTGGTATGAATCATTTAAAGTGATGTTAGGCTTGACATATTGACATTTCAAGTTGCCTGCTGATATCCCTGGAATATTCCTTATCAGCTAATAATTCAATCAAAGGGGCCACCGTGTTGTGGATTTTTTTCTTGCGCAACTAATACTGATTCATCCAAATTTCTAAAAATTATGCATATTTACCAAAATAGGAGCTGGATTAAAACCAAGTTTAATCTCAGAAACCCAGCAGCTGGTGATAAGAATGGGGGAAATGGTCATTTCAGTTTAGAATAACTAAATACAGAGAAATAGAAGTGTGTGTAAATCAAATCAGAAGTCATTATGTGCAAATAATTAAATAAAATCATGTCCATAAAACCTTCTTCCAAGAAAATACTAAACACATAGAATAGATCAGTAAAGATAAGAAAATTCAAAATGTGTTACTAGTGAAACTTGGGGAAACAGGATAAATAAAAAAATATTGTGGTTTATTCCAGTCACTTAAAGCCACTCTCAGACACTTTTTACTGAATATGATTTTTTTTTAAATAAGAACATAGATGGAATAAAAAATCTTTTGGTAAAATTATTCAAATACAATGGAACAGAAAAATTTGATGAAAATTCCTAAAGAATTTGAAAGAAAATATAGATATTTACCTCCTCTTGATATCAAGAATTTCCCTTTATTTTCAGAAATAATTAAACAGTCTTCTCTTTGGATGAAATGTGGAATTTCTTTACCCTATTCAAGAATTTATTTTGTGTCTTTTTATCCAAATTACAAGGGAAAAAATAGATTCAACATCAGAAGTTTATCTGAGTTGTATATAATAGAACAAGATCTTCCGTCCAAAATCAATTTCTCATGTAACAACTTGGCATCAGCCAATAAGTCTCTTCCTAGTGCGCTTAAAAGGTTTCCTAGTCTGTAAAATACAGAATAATGCACCAGGAAGAATAAAAAAAATAACTTTGATGATGGAAATTAGTTTAACAAAATTGCAGGTCTCACACACCCAACTCATTCACTTAAGTGGAATAATACACCCACATTGTTCAAAAGGAATAAAAAATATAAAAATAATTTAGTTGAAGTTAGAATCACATTTCAAGAGAGTAGGTTTCATTTGAAGTAATAAATTTGAATTTAGATGGAATTTTAAAATGATAGATGCATGATGTAGAGAAAATCTGGCACAAGTGCAATTTTTATGGTGTATAAAGAACCCCTGGGAAACTACACAAGTTTTGGGGGCCTTTTTGTAAAATTCATGTGGTTCCAAAAAAAGGATTAATTATTAACAAGCCAAGAGACCTTGGCACCTTTTCAATCTTAAATTTTAACAAAGCCAAATAAGCTGAGTGCCTCAACAAGCTATTTTGGGTTCTGATAAAAGCTTCCAATTTGGACCCATTCTCCAAAATAACTTCTGTTACCATCCAAATTAATTTTCCTCATGGCTTATCCAGGCTGGACATGCTTCCTGGAGATCATGATTTTTCCATATAATAGGTGCTTTGGTTCCAAAATCACAGTTTCAAGCTGTCCAATACTTTCTTTGTGAAATTATCATACTCAATTTTCACCCATCACATGCTACAGTTTTATTAATTTTCAATCTTCAAATCTTTCATCATCTCACTATATCCCTTAAAGTTTTACTCATCATCTACGTAGTCTATCCCAGGAGTTTTGAAAGAATAAACTAAGAATAAAAGTAAATTACAACCTATTTTTTATGTTTTTTACATACACAAAAAAACAGGCTAGGTTTGAGTTTTCCCTAGAAAGCCACACCAGAATGGAAAAACCCATCCGCTCCTACACCCAGGATGCAATGACTGGTAGGTATATTCCCACTAAAAATTTTCATTCCTGTGTTTCTTGTTGATGATGAGAACTGGCTAATTGGTAAATGATGATGAATTGTATATTTCTCAACATCATTTTTAAGCAAAGAAACCATAAGAGCATCTGTAATTGTGCTTTCTAACCCCACTCAATAGCTAAATATACCAAGTGGGGTCCCAGCCATGGAAAAAACAGACCCTTTCTTACAAGAAAGCTCCATAAGTTCAATCCAAAATTTGCAAAGTTATGAAATCTTATGGAGCTTGCTAGTGCCAACCCCCCGCAGGATTTACCATACCTCCCATACCTCCACCACACCCACCATCAACAAATCACCATTAATGAAATTGATCATATTATTTTTCCATCAAGGTAAGTCTCCCTTATATTCTCTCATCCTTCCATATCAGCCATCCCCCCTCCCCATATCCCTCTTTCCTGTCCAAAGATACCAAGTGGCTATGGAGAGGTGGTTTATTGTGGGCCAAGGCTCATTAAATAACTGGCGCGCGGGTTTAACAAGTGAAATTGCGTCTCATACTGGCTAAAGACCTTGCTTACCATTTTTTTTAAGCTAATGAGGGCTTAGATAAAGAAAATTTATCAACAAAAATTGTGCATTCTCTAAGAAAATTAGTCACAACCACATTCTAGCTACATATTCCATCTACTTCTCCCCTCATCTGTAATAAAAAAAACCTGTGGTGTTAAAAAAATCATGAATTGAATTGAGAGGTAGACCAAAAATTAGTTAAGGCTGGGTGTGCACCCAGCTTTGATCTGGGCCATGGAAAATTGGTGGGTGCCAAGTTTGAAACCCTGAAAAACCTACCCAATTGAGTGTACTGGGAACACACCCAAGTCCTACTTGGTGCAGGCCAAGTCAAACCTGAACAGGCGCCCAGATTTTCTTTTTAAAACAAGATTACACACAGATAATTTCAATCAATGGCCAGAATAGGTTTCATGATGCTTGCTAGCAAGCATCATCAAGGGAACTATATTTGAAGCTTTCCCCATTCTCTAGTCAAATCTATCTCCATTCTTGAATCAAAGAGTTGGTTCAAAGTCACTGTGCAGTGTAGCTTGGTCAAAGCTTGAACTTGGATTCATTAAAGCTTGACCTGAGATTGGGGATAGGTTGGGGCTGAGCTCCTTCATGATGCTTGCTAGCAAGCATTTTCAATAATTTTTACGGTTAATTATTGAATTAAATACCAGAAAAAAACTTTGAAACAGGTAAAAGCATTGTGATTTCGATTTAAAGAATTTTATCTATGGTTTGAAATTGAAAAATGAAGAATTTCTGCCTGTTGTGGAGAAAAAATGTGCATGTAAAATAGTATTACTTTTTCCAGTGAAAATGTCCATTTTTTCTTGGAAAAACTGTCCTCCAAACCTTTTTTATGTACACACTTCCCACTCATATGTTGACATTCCCACTTTTTCTGACTAAATTTTTTCATTAGTTGTCTACCTAGCCCAAATTTTTTTGTTATTTTTCTAAAATATTTGGCTATTCTGTAGGGTTTGTCTGTCAAAATTCTGCAAAATAAGACAGGAAATAATTTGTGCTGAAAAATAAAATTAAATAAAAATTAAGTTGATGGATTGGTGAGACAAAAAAATCAGCAATTTGGGGGACATCATAAAATTTTCCAAAAACAATTTGATGGATTGAAATTGAACTGGCTGGGTTAAGAAAGGTGAACTTAAAACCAACCCACACCCATCTATTTTGTTTTGTGTGAAGTAGACAGCCAAACTGGCAGATGGATGACAAAAATGTGGGATTTTTATTTTTTTATTTCCATCCCAACTGTCTACCACTTTTTGAAACCTGTCAACCAGAAAAAATTGCAAACTAGTGGACAGGATTAACTGGAAATGTTATATGAGGAAATAAAAATGGTTGATGAATTAATTGTAATTAAATTGCATATTTTTAGTGAGAAATGTTACCAAAAAACTGTTAAAAAATTCAATTATTCACATTAAAGGAGGTTAGTCAAGGAATTATCCTCAAAGAAGCAGGAGAATGTTTGGGGAAGCAGGATAATTTTTGAGGAAGCTTGAGGAAGAAATGCAATGATTTGAAGGGAAAACTCCGGTGGTCAGTCTGGGGATTGGGCTAAAATCAATCCTACTGTGGAAGTATGGAATGGAAGTTTGTAGTTTTGAAAATGAGTCACAATTTTGGTCTGAAACTTCAAATTTGAGGACACATAGTAGTTAATTTCTAATTAACAAACAATGGAAAGACAAGGAGTGACTGTTTCAGTAAAAAAATTAGAGGATTGAAAAATGATTCTTGAGGGAAATCAAGAATCTGGAGAGCTTGCATGAACTTTGAGAGTTTTCATAAGATTTTTACAAATCTTGTAAATTATTTAAATGAAACTAAAAAATCATGCAACATGAAAAAAATACCAAATGGGAGTGGATATATTGTAAATTCATGATTGGATAGAATGCAGAATTAAATATAATAATAACTAGTGTGGATACACAATTAGTACACTATCTTGCCACAAAAAGGAGGTGGAATAATTTGGAGTGAATATCCTGAGTTGAATATGTATTGAATTTTAGGAAAATAGTAGACCAGTTAAGAAAATTGAATTAAATATTACTGGAGCCAGATGTATATTTTAGGAATAGTTGATTGTTTGAAAGTAGCAAGTTTTATTAGTGGTTTATAGATGGAGGTAAATATTATTTTGAAAATCACAAAGTTTCAATGAGGCTTTCAAAGAAAGAAAGAATTTATGGGTTTTCTTAGAGTGCATTTCAATCAAAAGATGCTGATTTTTTTTCTTCATGAGGGCGGTAACTTGACAATTAGATGTGACCATTCAAATAGTCCCATTTATAAATTATTCACAAGGTCCTTATAATTCCTTCTATATCTCCATCATAACCAATCTTTCAATTGAACTCCACCTCTAGTTAATTTATTCATTTTTTTTATTTACTCAGTAATAATCTTAGTGAATTAGATTTATACTGGTAAAATATACCCTCCTGTAGTTCATGGATCCATCAATGAAAAATAAAAAAAAAAGTTTCTTATTGAATACAGTTCCTGAAGCCAGAAGGGATTGATGTGTGTCAAATTAACTGCAAACCAAGGATCTTGATCAAATTTAGGGTTCTTCTGTGGTTTACATTTCCAGTTTGATGCAGTTGCATTTTTTTTTCAAGATGGCTTAGTTGAATGCTCAAGAGAAGGATTTGTTGGAAGAAATAATTGATGAAAGCTTGATTTGTTCAAAGCAGCCAGGTATGGGTGAGTCCCAAATAAGTTTGATTTACAAATGAAGAACTTTAGATTATTTAAAGGATCAATATTGAGAATAGTTCCTTGTAAATATAGAATCAAGAAAGGATTCAAATATTTGGAAACAAAGGTGTTGTAGTCCTGGCTTATAGAAACTCAAAGGAAGAAATTTTGCTGGTTTTAGAGTTTAAGAGGATCATTGAGAGTACAGAAACCAAATTGAGTGGGGCATTCAAGGTGATAGGTAGGAGAGAGAAAAGAAAAGAAGGAGAATTTGGAAACATGGAGGGAGAGGAACAAGAGATTGTGGGGGAGAAGAAATTGAAATGAGATAAAATTTCAGTATTTTGGGAAGGCTTCCATATCAAAAATCTGAATCCCTCAAAAATTTAAAACCCAAAAAGGAATATGAAAAAGGAAATAATGGAAGAATTTTGAGAAATTGAAAGGAAAATATGATAAAAAATTGCTTAGAAAACAAAAAAATAACTGAATAACAGTATTTGAAAGGGGATGTGATAAATTCACAACCCCAAGTTGTGAACAGGTGTGAAACACCATTCACAAAATGCACAAACCCCAGGGTTTTTTAAGCAAGTAGTACAAAATCCCCTGGGGCCCGCATATCTTGAGATTCAAACTTCAATTATTTTTTAAGCTTTTTTCAATTTTTTCAATTTTTTTCAACCTTTTTGGATGTTTTTTTTTGTCTTATTTATTTTGTTTTGTTTATTTTTTTATTTTATTTTATTTTATTTTAATTCATTTTTCTCCCAATCCCAGAGTTGTGAAAAAATTGTGAAAAGAATGCCAAAAATCCAAAGGGTTGTGTGGTACAGCTCACAACCCATCTGAGTTGTGAACAGCCATTCACAACTCTGTGGTTTGTGGGGAGCTGTACATGACTCAAATGGTTTGTGAAAAATTCCACACAAACAATTTTGAGTTGTGTATGGGTTGTGTAGGGTTTTTAATTTAACAAAAAAAACTGGAAAGTTCTTTAAAAACAATCTTAAAATCAAAAAGCAGTATTTAAAAAATATGAAAAATTTATTAACACCAGCAGTTTTGTGACTTGTTTATGGGCAGGTGGTGTTTTTGGATTGATTTTGTGGTTTTAATTGGTATTGGTTTGAGTTTCACAATTTCTGCATGGTTGAAGTAAAGGTTGAAGGGTGAGAGTAGCAGAGGCAGTGGTTAGAAAAGAGTTGGGGCCTCAATATTTTATGGTTGTGAAAATTTACTTCCATGATTCTTTGAATAGAATAAAATTCATTTTTTTTTGGAATGAAAATATTTCACAGCAACTATCTTTTGAATGAATGATATTTATTCCAATATCTTTGACCTATGGAATGGGTACACCTTTTTTTTATGAAATCAACCAACAAAAAACTTTGGACTGGGTTGTGATCCTTGCCTAAAAAATTGGTTCTGATTGTGCTCCATGCCAGATTCTTCTGAATTATATTTCCAAAAATATAAAATTTCTTTAAAGAATAGTTGCACCATAATATATCTTTTGTTAAAATTCCTTTTTTATTCCCTGACACACCTAATATTTGGGAATTTTTGTAAATTCATTCCCCAAACTTTGTCATGAACACTCCAAGTTCCACTAATTGATGCTTGTGCAGGAATAAAAAAAATTAGAATGCACCTAGTGAAATCATGGAATAAAAGGAAAACTCAATTAGAAATTTTTCACAACTTTATTTCCCCTCTCCCAAAGCAAACATAAGAAGATTGAATGTAAAACTGTAAAAGAGATTGTAATAATTGATAAATTCAAGGGATTCTTTCAGCAAATTACTTTGAATTCTATTTTCATTGGTTGGAAAATATTTCTGCAATCCAGTTTATTTAATGTGTAAATAAATTCTATCTTAATTTTAGGTGGAATCAAGCCCAGTTTAATTTTAGATCAAGTTTAAAGCCAGTCCAGTTTTTTTTCATCAAGTTTAAACATAGGAGAAGTTTGGTCTTCAAACCTGTGAAATAAAGATTATTCCATTTCTTATTGAAAGCAGAAATTCTGTTTAATTCATTTGGAATATTAGCCTAAAACAATTAATTATAATCAATATTAATAATATATTAAATTTTGGCCCTATTAATATTGTGTTTATTATAAAATTAGTCATTTTTATAATTTATGAAATTAAATGTGATGGTGGGAAAGAAAAATAAAAGGATAATTTCACTCATTAAAACTCAAAAAATCTGATATATCACGCATTAGTAAGCTCTAAAGGACTCTGAAACAAAACAATGAACCATTATACTTAGGATTTTCCAAATTCAAACAAAGTACCACATAAAATATGTTCTGAATTTCACCAATAAATAACCTCATTTCAATCAAAAATTTCCATTTAAAACAAAAAGATAGTTCAAAAAATTTCAATTAATATAAATTCAAAATACAGAACTTGAACAAAATATCCATTTTAGTTCCTGTTGTGTTCAAAAATAATTTCTGTTTTTATTTTATCAAAATATTTTATATGGCCAAGCTTTCATCAAAATAAAAAAATTCTCACGAAAAAAATCATAAATTCAAGTTTGAAATTAATTTTTTGGAATTTCACATGAAGATTTTCTTTTATCAGGTTTTCTTCCCAGCCTTATGTCAAATTGGTCAAGATGCAAAGACAATTTTCTCCCTCATCAAAAAATATTAACAATTCACCAACTCCTCTGGCTTCTTTTGAATCTTCTCAAGATTTCTCAACCTAAATTTCTCACAATCCCCTTGAATTGTCTCAAAGAGTAATCCTTCAAAACTATTTAACTTGTAAAATTTCACTTCATCTACTAACTGATCTTTCAAGTGTAAGATTTTAACCCTGAATGAATTTTTCTCCCAAATATTTGTTCAATCATTTTTTCTGTTGAATATTAAGAATTGAAATGTTTTTTATATAAATTCTCAATTCATTTCTTTTTCATTATATAATATACCAAATTACATTATAATCAAGATATCTATTCCAAAATTCAACTGTGACAAAATTATTTTCAAAATTTGAAAAAAATTAAAGATAAAAGAATACAGTTCATTTCTAATGAGAACATAATCCATTTTCCTCTGGGAAAATAAAATTTGAATTGAGAAAAAGAAAATTTAATTGGATAAAAAAACATGAATCTAGGAGAATCAGAGCAAAGAAAAGTTGAAAATTTTCAAATAGCCAAACAATAATATTAAAAAGAGGACATTGTCCTTGAAACAAATAATACTTGATTCTTTGAAGTGAATCAATACTCTCTTAGCTATACAATCTGCCACAGATATTCAAATTTTTTTTAGACTAGAATAATCAATGTTCACTCTTCAAAAGAACATCAATAGATCAGAAATTATACTTAAGTGTTCTCCTTTCATTTCTGGAAACTTAAAATGTGGCTAGACTATACATCTTTCAAACTTTCAAATTCTATTTTCTTCACATCATTCTAGGTTTTATTTTGTTTTTCAAACCCTTGGGATTTCCATTTTTGGAACAACTTCCATACTTTTATACTTTTCCAATTGGATTTATGATTTCATGGACTCCTATCCCTTCAAATATGAAAATATCCTAGTTTATTTATTCTTCCCATTTCTTAAAAAATTATCAATCACTTTTATTTAAAATTTGAAATTCTGTGTACTAAAACACCCAAGCATCATTTTTCAAATAGAAAAAATTTGCACTTGTATTTTTTATTTGTTATTATTTTAATCCAAACCTTAATAGCTTTGATTTCCTTCATAAATTTACTCCAAAAAGCCTTTTTCCATATTTGACTCTTTCAATACATTCAACAAACTTTTTATTGGAATCCCAATTATGTTCTAATCCCTTTTTTGAACCTTGACTTGTGCATTGTTGAAAACCTGTATTTTTGAAAGGAGATTCAGATTGAAAAAGAGGAACAGCATAAAAACTGACATGTTAATTAAAGGCAGGAACAGCCAGAAAGCTGAAATTTATTTGTGAAGAAAAGAAAAAAGCCTGAATTCTCACATGGAGAGTTAAGACATAGAAAAATTTTAAAGGCTGAAATGGACACATTTTCAGAAAAACAGAGATCTGAAACTGCAGTCTTAGAGAAAAAAAGAAAAGGTGTGGAATATTTCCAAATATTAATAGGGAAAAAATTTCCAGAAGAGGCTATGAGCAGAGTAAGAATTATGAGCTAATCAAAGATTAAATTCCAATGCTCTCATCCCCCCCATCAAACTATCCAAGCACAACACAGAAATAATCATATTCCCAAATTTTGGTGATCAAACTGAAAATGGATGATCCCAAGGATTTTCTAGAAACATGCTGCAGGAAGAAATATGCATACAAGAAGGCCATATAGCCAATCATGAATCAGCTCAAGAACTAAGGCCAGATTATGAAGAAAGCACTCCTATCTTGAACCATCAGCAGTAAACCAATGTGCTTAAAACTCAGAATTTTGTCCAACAAAGCTTATTTTTTTCTTCCTCTCTAGAAAAAAAGGTTTTGAGCTAATGGCTCTCTTTGAATTATTCTTCTTCCCAATTTATCTTATGGGGTATAAAGAAGATTTGGTAAATTGACCCAATTAGTTTAAAATCTTGATAGTTAGTTGAGTCTACTCTCAAGATCCACTTGTGCAGTATCACCTAAGCACTGATTTTTTTTTTTTGGTTTGAGATACTTTTCAAAACTTTCTGGACAAATTTTCCAGGTATGCTAGGATTTTTGAAACAACAGTAAAAATATTATGAGGCTTCAGCCACACTCATACAGCTTTGAGCACACAGGAAATGTAGTATAAACATGGCTAACAGCAGGATAAATCATCTCAATAGTCATGTTGCTTACAGACCAAGGCCTAACTATTTGATTCCATAATGATAAGCTTATTGGCAAGTATGATATTTTGATGTTTGACTGTCAACCAAGCAAAAAAGAAAAATCCCAACACCATCCTTACAAATGTCCTCACTGTCTAAAAACATTCAAACAACCAATTGTTCTCAATTAAAACTCACAAATACAACCGGTAACAACGAAGAAAATGTGATGTTCAGGCTTGATTTATACAGATTGAATCACACAGAGGATAGGGTACAGTCACGGCTGATAGCGAAAAATCATCTTGATAACTATGTTGCTGGAAGGTGTAGATGTAAATATTTTATTTCAAAATGATGAACCTATTGGCGAGTATGATATTTTGATGACTGATTGTTGACCAAGGAAAGTAAATTTTGATCCTTTCGCCATCCTTACAATCATCCTGACCGCGTAAAAAGATTTTCCAAGTGATGTCCTGCTCAGTTTGTTGATCAGGTCGGTCAGAATAATCGAGTTGGCTACAAGTGACAATTTGTGAGCCATCGATTCCTTTGAGAACTTTTGAAATTTGAAATGTTTTGGTTTTGCTATGCTTCAGAACTCCAGCGTCAAAATCACTTTGCCACATTCTAAGGGAAGACTGTTCTGACTCAATTATCTTCTTGGCTCGACTTGCTAGTACTCCTTTGCCAGCGTTTTTCCGCTTACTGGGCGATACCAGGCATGATTTCGACTGAGGAACCAGGACAGGTGTTGGTAATTTGTCAATAGTTTTAACGGCCTGGAGTGGTTTGGTTGGTATAACAGCTTGTGGCCGAGGGGTCGTCAGCTCCCAAGTTTGCCTGGAGTCCGAGGCTAGAGGGATCCATCTTTTAATCAATGGGGCGCCTTGATGAGAGTTGTTTGATTTTGAGGTGTTTAAGGCCGGTAACGCTTTGAAGGGTGAAACGACGCGAGAAGTTTTCAAGTTTTTAGGTACGGCGATTGCTTCCGAGCTTCGGAGCGGGACTGAAACAATCGATTTCAATGAGTTTGGATTGAGGATTTCAACTATTCGACCCATTTTTAATTTGAAAAATCAAACCGAATCAGAATCCAATACTGTTCATTTGATGACTTGAAAAACGAGTTTCGCAAGTGAAACGTTGAATCCGAACCTTTGGGGTGATCATGTTGTTTAGTTCTATGTGGTTTGGGGAGAGTGTGAAGATCTGCGGTGATGTTGAGACGAACTTGATTCCTATCAGGCGTTTTTGAAGGGAATTGCTTCGAAAGTCTCGAAGGTGTCAAAGGCAATAGCTGAAGACCTGGAGCAGGGGCAGCAGGCTTAAGTTTCTTTGGCGGCTGATTGATAAGAGCATTGTGTTTCACTACCAGACCGGTAGGAAGCGGAAGATCAAACCCAAAAGAATCAGTGAGACATATTGGCTGAGTGGTTTGACATGAACAGATCGGACGAAATCACGAACGGTCATATTTCAAACCCGAGAGAGGACGTTTCCTGTCTGCAGGGTTAGAGGGGCTGGTGCTGGAACCCTTATCGTGAGGACTGGGGTATTGGTAGCCAAGTCGTCTCGAACCTGAGTCATTAGTCTTTCGAGTAATGTGTTGTAAAATCACGGGTTGGCTAAGACGCTGCTCCTGAGTTGAAGTTGAGTCGAGCATATTCAGCTGCTTGAGATTGTGCGAGTTGATGTTGATGGCGATTTTCGACGCAAGCTGAAGGATGGTCGACCCGTCATCGCAACCTCGCTTGTGGCAGTTTCGCGCCGTGTATGCTATCGAAACCCGATGGCTTCGAGTAATCTCGAGCTTCCCCCGATACACGGACACCGCGGACTCGGGTGGATGTGATACCCCGGCAGTTGCGTGTCACAAATTACAGATAACGGATCTTCGTGAATATCAGAATCCCAAGATTGATCCAATAAGGAGATATTATAATACAAATGGGTTGATATTTATAGCAATAGGTCACAACAATGTTTGATTAGAAAGTGGAGTGGTATGTGACGGATACTATCGCAAGGTGATAAGCTAATCTGAGAGTAGAACTTTACTGCTTAAGCACTTAAGCAATATAGGAGATTATTAGATTGCGTGATCGACATCTAAAGTTATTTTGATAGAATCTTGGAAGGGCGGATGATGTTCATTTACGTGATAATGATCCGAAGAATAAACCGGAAGGATACTAATACTAGGCCCTGCCTGTCCCCTACTCGGGCAAAAAATGTTAAGGAACAAGATAACCTGTCACAGGGATATCACACTAAGCCATAATCCGGAGTATAAATATTAGACACAACAATATATGATACGTGAATCTGCAATGAATCTAACCTCATTCTGAGGCTTTACCAATATACTATGGAAATATAGTCAACAAAAAATAGGGTAAATAGGTTGGTGTTGAATAAAGGATGAAGTTTGGTGTAGGGATGATGTGGCTCCCAATCTTTCTGCTTGGGAACCTATCATCTCAGTGACTTGGAATGGTCTCATATATTTTGCTTCTAGCTTATTTGAGGACCCTTTGGCAGTGATGTTCTTCCTGGATGACCAGAACCACTGAACCACTTTTTGTTGTTCTTTTTGTGCAGATTACTGATTGCAATTTTTTTGATAGAATGAGGTGTTGGGAGGCTAGTATTGCAGCTTCAAAGAGTTACTCAGCAGATTTATCTGGAAAATTAAAATTTATTTCAAAAACAAGTCCAGACAGATCTGGCTGAAGGAATCAATGATATGGAAACAATATGAATAATGACTGTCTTGTATGGTTGGATGTACTGGTGATGACAATGTATGTGAGTTCCTGGCATGTGACTAAGAACAATTGCTCCCTCCAATGATTGGCTGCTGAGAAAGCAGGTCCCCCATCAAGGAGTTCAAGATTGATGGGGGACCTACAACATGAGGTACACCACTATTTTTGATGAAGAATGTGTTATAATTATGGCCAGCAATTAGCTTAGGCAAATGAGCAGTATTTAAAGCAAAAGAAATGCTGGACACTGTGTGTCAATAATGGCTAATGGGGCTCTCACAATGGGGCAATATGTTGGATGAATTCGATTGGATGATGAATGAATGATGGAAAACAGCAGGGAGAAGAGCTCCTTAAGTACAAAAGATTGGCCTCTTGTGAGCCCATGATACAACAAGCCAAAAGGCAAATTTTCCGCCCCAAAAGAGCTCTACAGGCTCTACAAGCCTTGTTACTTGCTTTGGACTACATCAGCCCACATGGCATCAGTCCCTGAACCCTTACGACCAGCCTATTCCGGTCCATTCTGGTGTTTCCACCGTTACGGGGCTGAACCAGCCCCTTTGCTGTTCAATCCCCTGGCTGGTTGTCTATTACAACCGGCCCTGATGGCCTTATTACCTCTGTTACGGGCTGGTTGCCTCATGCATCCAGCCCCTGGCCCCTCAAATGGGCCAGGTGGGACCCAGGGCTCACCTGGGTCCGGTTTCAACCTCACATGGGGGGGGTGTAGCCGGCGGACATGCCGCCCCCCCCCTCTTTCTCTCAATTCCCTGGTGGGGGCGGTCAAATCCCCTCACCAGGGGCCCTGGGGGTCGATACCCCCAGGGCGTCGTCAAGGTAAGGATGGCTGGGGGGTGGTCAGATCCCCCCTGGCCCGTCGCTCCTCCCCCTCGGTAAAGGGGGGGGGAGAGCGCCCCTCGTCACCTCTTCGCTACAAGGTGGGAGGGTGATCAAATCCCCCCCACCGTCCGGTCGCTACACTCGCGGCCGGCGCCGCCACCTCCCTGGGCAAGGGGGTGGTCAGGTCCCCCCTGCCCTGACCGACCGCGTCATCGCGGCCGGTCGCTGGCTGGTTCAACCCAGCCAGCCTGCCCCCTCCCCCTCGCGACGGCCAGCGAGGGGAGGGGGAGCGAGCCGGGGCCGCGAGCCCCGGCTCCGCGGCGCTGGTCGCCGGTCGCGACCAGCCGGGCCCGCGCGGCATCGCACCGCGCGGGATCCCTCGGCCGCGCAACAGCCCCGCGCGGGCCGTCGGGCCCCGCGTGGGCCGTGCCGAGGAACACAGGCGGCCCCGAACGGGCCGCGGCGCGGGCAGCGGCCCCAGGTGGGCCGCGACACTGGCGGCGGCCCCAATGGGCCGCCCCAAGTCCGAAAACTGAGAAAAACATACTTTGGCGGGCCAGCCCGTCTGGCCAAGTATGTCCAAAATAAACCTTGGGCCCAATTATGCCCATACAAGCCCATCTGGCTGTATCTGCCCATATACCCCACCGGGCCCGTTAGGGCCCGTGTACCAATAGGCCTATTTCACGCATTTTGAGGCCAGTTTCCCCAAATCCGTGACATCCACATGGGCCCGTATGGTCCGTGTGTGTGTCCAATGGGCCTTAGAGGCCCATTTGTGCATCCCATTTGGATTACACTTATACGTAGCACCCGCGTAAGTGTGTACGTATTTTAACACACCCCCTTAATCCAAAAGGGGTGACATCCGCATATTAGTCACAAAGCCTTGATGCTTGTTTCTGTCTAATGCCTTAGTCAAGATATCCGCAATCATTGCTCCAGTGGGCATGTACCTCAACACAATCTCTTTGCAGTTAACTGCATCGCGAATATAGTTATAGTGGACATCAATATGTTTTGTTCTTGAATGGAACACTTGGTTTTGCGCCAACGCAATGGCACTCTGGTTATCGGAATACAACAATGCAAACCCTTGTGGTTTATGTGTATCCTCTAAGACTTTTCTCAACCATTTTGCTTCCTGTGAAGCTGCTAAGTAAGCTCTATACTCAGCCTCTGTTGATGAAAGACTTATTGCCGACACCTTCTTGGACATCCATGACACCAGATTCTTACCTAAAAAGAATACAAAACCACTTGTTGATTCCCTAGTGTTACCATCTGCCCAACTTGCATCGGAATAACCAACCAAATCAAAGTTTGCTGACTTTGTAAACAACAGTCCCAGACTGTGTGTTCCTTTAAGATACCTCATAACTCTCTTAAACGCTGACCAATGCCTCATGCTTGGCTTCTCTAAGTGTTGCGACAAGACCCCAATTGCAAACGCAATATCGGGCCTTGTACACTGCCCCAAATAATTAAGCGATCCGACAGCTGACCTGTAGTCATTCCCTGATTGAACAAACTCCAGATACTCCTCATCTGTAGACTTCTCTAAACGAATGTTTGACTGCATAGGAGTACCAAACTCCTTTGCATCCTCTAAGCCGTATTGCTTAAGAAGAGCTTCAACGTAATGGCTTTGGTCTAACTTAATACCATCTTTGCCCTTACTAACTTTCATCCCTAGCACCTGTTGTGCCAGACCAAGATCTTTTATCTTGAACTCCTTTTTGAGTGTCTCCATGACTCTCTCTTTACCACCACCAATAATGATAATGTCATCGACCCATACAAACAAAATTGCATCCTTTCTCACAAAAAGGCAAGGATCGGCCTCAGACGTCTTAAAACCAATCTCTATCAGTTTCTCACTCATGGTGTTATACCATGACCTAGCTGCTTGCTTCAATCCATACAGGGATCTACACAGCTTGAGGACATATTCCCCTTTATCTGCCGAAAGAAAAGTTCTAACACAGATTTTCTTCATGGTTTCTGGTTTAGTCTCTACTAACCATTCACGAAAACCATCAGGAATCGACATATAAACAGTCTCCTCCTCTCCAAGTTTTGCATTCAAGTATGCTGTTACAAAATCAGCTTGTCTGATTTCTTCACCCAACTCCACTGCCAGAGCAATGATGTACCTGAAGGTGGACAGCCTTCCAGTTGGTGAGAAAGTTTCTTGGTAATCAATACCCTCTCTCTGCTTGAAGCCCTGTGCAACACATCTAGCCTTGAACCTTTTCAAAACTCCGTTTGTGTCAAACTTCTTGTTTAACACCAATCGAGACCCCACAATGGTCTTTCCTTTTGGAACAGAATCCCGCTTAACCACTTCAAAGACACTATTATTCTCTAGAGAATCAAATTCCTCAAAAATAGCACTCTTCCAGTTGGCTCTCTCATCAGAATTCATAGCTTGGCCAAAGCTATTTGGGTTAACCCTGTTACCCATTTCTGAACTCAACTCCAGGACTTCATTGAGCATACACTGTTCCTGAAATGTATCTTCCTCATATCCTGCGGCAGCATAATGGGATCTCCACTCCCCGTACCTGTCAACTGGTACTCTAACCCTACCACTCCTTCTAACCGGAGGTGGAGGCTCATCAGGTTCTGATTCCACAGAATCACCTGAAGCGGGTACTGAACCCTCTTGTGGCACGTCTGCCACCTCTTCATCTTCTGGAACCACATGTTCCACAGCTTTTGCTGGTGAAATAGGTGCTAATTCTATTTCTTGTTGTGGCTTAATCACAACAACATCTTCACTCCTTTTGAGTGGAAAGGTACTTTCGTCGAATTTTACATCCCTGCTACGGATAACCTTTCTTGTCCCTGGACAATAGATCCTATAAGATTTACTTATTAAATCATAGCCTACAAGTGCCCCTGTTCTGGCTCTAGGGTCTAATTTTCCGACCATTTCATTATGGTGGACACTATAATACACCAAGCAACCAATTGTTCTTAGGTGTGATGTTTTGGGGTACAACTTCCAAAACTGATAATGGGGACACTTCCCATTAACACTTACAATGTTGTGCAACAGACACACCGTGCACATCAACTCAGCCCATAAGAACTTTGGCAGACCAGATTGAGACATAATAGTTCTGACTTTGTCCAGTAAAGTCCTATTCATTCTCTCAACTATTCCATTATTTTGTGGAGTACTTGCAGTAGTGACTATATGAATGATACCATAATCTTTCAACAGCCTCCCAAACTCTTTACTCACGAATTCACCCCCTCCATCGGTAATAACCCTCTTGATCTCCTTCATCAGACCATTCTGTTTCCAGACTTTGAAGATTACAGAAACCTCCTCTGTGGTCTGATCCTTAGATCGAATCGGTTTAACCCAAACATAATTAGTTGCAGTATCAACTAAATTGATGAAGTATCTTGCCCCACCAAGGGACTCTGGAGTGAATGGCCCTGCCAAATCAATGGAAAATTCCTCTCTAGGAACATCTGTGTGATCTCTACTCTTAGAGAACACATTTCTAGTCTTGGCCCCCAAGGTACAACTCTCACAGTTGCTGTCCTTTACCTTATGGCCACTTCTATTGTGAGAAACAGTGCTCAGAGCTGAGAATTTGAACAGGCTTGCACACAGAAGCTTATTCCGAACTTGTCCACTAAGAACAGTTCTCCCATTCATATCAATAACAAACCTATCTCCTTTAAGATAACGAATTTGGAAACCTTTTTTCCATAACACCCCAAGAGACACAAGGTTGTAAGGCAACTCTGGTACATAGAACACTTTATCAAAAGTAATTTGGAAACCCAATTGATTTGCAAGAATAACTTTTCCAATTCCTTTAATCTGAATTGTTCTGCCTTTCTGACCAATATTTACAACCCCATCATAATCACTAAGATTTGAAAATAAATTTGGTTCAAAAAACATGTGATCTGTACAACCAGAATCGATCAAAACAAGAACATCCTCCTTCAATCCTCCTAGTAGGAAAGAAGCTTTATCAGTCACTGATAAGTTCTTATCTTTGAGGTTAAGATTACTCACTTCATAATCAATCAAGTCCATTTCTTGATCCTCATCGATTTTGGCCTTCTTGTTGGGACCTTCTTCCACAACAGCCTCTTCAATTGGAGCATCCAACGCCACCATTGCAACGTTTTCAGTTGTGAGATTGACCTCTTTGTCATCCCCTTCGGACTTCTTCCTTTTCTTGGCCTCCTTGCAGTCCTTAGCATAGTGCCCCTTATTCTGAAAATTGTAACATAAGACCTTGGACAAATCCTTTTTCGCCTTCTTGCGAGATTTTCCAGTCTTTCCAACTAGGGCTGTTCCAGAACCCCCCTTCATCTTGAATTGAAGGTCATCCTTTTCAATCCTTTTAAGCACATCCTCCTCCCCAGGAAGAGGATCCAATTGAGAAATGATTCTGACTAAGGAATCAAACTCTTTTGGCAGCTTTTGAAGGATTAAGAGTGACAAACACTCTGGATCCATGTTAAGTCCAGATGACTTGAACTTGGCTATACTAGACCTAGCCTCTGCCACAAACTGTTTACAATTCGAATATTGTAACTTGAACAGTTTATTAAAGGCTATACCCTTCTGGTGAACAGAATCACCAGCATACTTGGACTTAAGCAGCTTCCAAAGGATGCTGCCCCTCCTCCTCTCATCTTCCCTAAGAGTATCAGCAACCCATGTCACATGATTCTCATCAAGATGCCTAAGGATCAGATGGTAAGACTTCTTCTCCACTTCTGAACTGATCAGAGTGTCATCTGCATCCATAATTTCCCCACAGCAGATGTTATCCAGCTCACTATCCATAAGGACAGCCCAAGCATTATAGTTCTGACTATTCAGAACTATTTTGGTAGAGCTAACATCAGGGATATAGGACATCTTCTTGGAAAACTTGAGGTCTTTGAGGTCCTCCAAAGTAAGGTACAAAGGTCTAGATGGCTTGGAAGTAATGATGATGTTGGTACTGATAATGTGTTATAATTATGGCCAGCAATTAGCTTAGGCAAATGAGCAGTATTTAAAGCAAAAGAAATGCTGGACACTGTGTGTCAATAATGGCTAATGGGGCTCTCACAATGGGGCAATATGTTGGATGAATTCGATTGGATGATGAATGAATGATGGAAAACAGCAGGGAGAAGAGCTCCTTAAGTACAAAAGATTGGCCTCTTGTGAGCCCATGATACAACAAGCCAAAAGGCAAATTTTCCGCCCCAAAAGAGCTCTACAGGCTCTACAAGCCTTGTTACTTGCTTTGGACTACATCAGCCCACATGGCATCAGTCCCTGAACCCTTACGACCAGCCTATTCCGGTCCATTCTGGTGTTTCCACCGTTACGGGGCTGAACCAGCCCCTTTGCTGTTCAATCCCCTGGCTGGTTGTCTATTACAACCGGCCCTGATGGCCTTATTACCTCTGTTACGGGCTGGTTGCCTCATGCATCCAGCCCCTGGCCCCTCAAATGGGCCAGGTGGGACCCAGGGCTCACCTGGGTCCGGTTTCAACCTCACATGGGGGGGGTGTAGCCGGCGGACATGCCGCCCCCCCCCTCTTTCTCTCAATTCCCTGGTGGGGGCGGTCAAATCCCCTCACCAGGGGCCCTGGGGGTCGATACCCCCAGGGCGTCGTCAAGGTAAGGATGGCTGGGGGGTGGTCAGATCCCCCCTGGCCCGTCGCTCCTCCCCCTCGGTAAAGGGGGGGGGAGAGCGCCCCTCGTCACCTCTTCGCTACAAGGTGGGAGGGTGATCAAATCCCCCCCACCGTCCGGTCGCTACACTCGCGGCCGGCGCCGCCACCTCCCTGGGCAAGGGGGTGGTCAGGTCCCCCCTGCCCTGACCGACCGCGTCATCGCGGCCGGTCGCTGGCTGGTTCAACCCAGCCAGCCTGCCCCCTCCCCCTCGCGACGGCCAGCGAGGGGAGGGGGAGCGAGCCGGGGCCGCGAGCCCCGGCTCCGCGGCGCTGGTCGCCGGTCGCGACCAGCCGGGCCCGCGCGGCATCGCACCGCGCGGGATCCCTCGGCCGCGCAACAGCCCCGCGCGGGCCGTCGGGCCCCGCGTGGGCCGTGCCGAGGAACACAGGCGGCCCCGAACGGGCCGCGGCGCGGGCAGCGGCCCCGGGTGGGCCGCGACACTGGCGGCGGCCCCAATGGGCCGCCCCAAGTCCGAAAACTGAGAAAAACATACTTTGGCGGGCCAGCCCGTCTGGCCAAGTATGTCCAAAATAAACCTTGGGCCCAATTATGCCCATACAAGCCCATCTGGCTGTATCTGCCCATATACCCCACCGGGCCCGTTAGGGCCCGTGTACCAATAGGCCTATTTCACGCATTTTGAGGCCAGTTTCCCCAAATCCGTGACATCCACATGGGCCCGTATGGTCCGTGTGTGTGTCCAATGGGCCTTAGAGGCCCATTTGTGCATCCCATTTGGATTACACTTATACGTAGCACCCGCGTAAGTGTGTACGTATTTTAACAGAATGAAGTCTGGTTGGGGGAAGTGATCTACCAGTGGTTAATCAAGATGTCATAATGACATGCTTTGACCTAATGGTTTTCTTGGATTGTTAGTTGATTTAGCCTGGGAAGGCACTGTTAGTGATTTCTTATTGTGAGCCCCACCTCAACAAGTTAGAATAATTACTCTCTTTAAAATTTTTTTATCATGTATATTTTTGAAGTTAAATTTGCTTGGTGACTTGTTTAGTAAATAGGCTATCATGTCTGCTGTTGTGAAGGACTTCATCATGAATTTCCCTGATTTAAATAATTTTCTTATCCAATGATTTTGAATTTGAATATTTTTGGTTTGTGTGTGGAATATTGATTTATATTTTTGGTGGATCAATGGCACTTAGATTTTTGAAATTGATGAGGATTAAAATTTTGAAGGGGTGTTGGAGAAATTTTATAGGCTATATTAGCCATACAGCTTCTGGTCCAGCTTCTGTTTTATATTTTCATTCCCTTTCAGTAGAGGGCATGCATATGGTTTGTTGTATTTTAGACTTCCAGTTAACAGGACCATCCATCATAATTAATATAAAACTTGTTTTTGATTTGAGACTGGCCTTATCTCCCACCCAGTATGCATCTGAATTTTCATATGGTATGTACCATCTCTGACTGGCCTCTAATGTGGATTGTGTTGGTGAGAATTTTGCACCATATTCATTGGTTCCTCTGAGATATCTGAGTATGTGGCAAAAGGTGTTCCAGTGGTTTATGTTTGGTTTGTCCATGTATCTGAAGAGTACTCCTACTGTGTGTGCTATATCTGGGAAATTACATTGATTCAAGTAGAGTGGGGAGAAGAATCCACTTTTGTATGCAAGTTCCATCTTTTTGAATTCCTCATGTTCAGTAGTGGTGGACAGTACAATGCTTTTGTTTACAAGTACTGAGGTTGCTGTAGTTTTTTAGTTTTTTGTCCAAATGCCTTCAAAATTTATTCAGTATTTTGGATCTCATTCAAGCTGTATGCATTAGAGGTTTTGTGGATTTGAATTAAAGCAATGCCTTTGGCTATTTCAAGGTCTTCCATTTCACAGTTTTGGATCATCTATTTTTTTAAATTGAGGATTCCATTTCCAATAAACATTTTTTTTAATTTGTATGTGAATTGAAGAAAATTTATGGCTTGGTTGTGGTGGCTATTTACAGAACCAAATTCAAAATCACTGCAGTCCAAGCTATGGCAAGGGAACACATCTGAATTTACAGAAAGGATATGGTGAGCTAAAAAAATCTGAGCCACAGATGCACCACCGTTTCTGCAAAAGGAAGGAAATGACACAAGGTGGAAAAATATATTGTCTCATGTAACAGAAAGACAAAATTATCTTTTTAAGGTTTGAAGATAAAATGAAAATTTGGATTAAAAAATGCAGAAAGAAAAAGGCTAAAAAGCAATGGGGACTTGCAAGGAAGCAAAAATAGTGGGACCCAGTTCATGAGAGGAGGTGCTGAGCCAACAAAATTTGAGCCTTTGATTACAAACCTCTCTCCAAAAGAGAGGATGAAATACAAGGGAGAAACACATTTTATACAAATATGCAGGCTTATTGGTTGTAATAAAGCAGAATAAAGAGGGTTTGGATTACCAAATGTGGACAACAAAGGGAAAAAAAAGGGGACAGGTAAGTAAGCAAAAAGAGAGGGACCAGATTAGGCAAGTCATTGAGGAGAATTTGGGCAGGAGAATGTTGAGGAGACTGGGGAAAATTTTTAAATTTTGTGGAAAATATGGGAGAAGTAACTGCAGAGTATCAATGAGTAAGATACTGGAGATGACAACAGCATCTGATAGGGGGTCTGCCTTGAAAAAAGGAGGGAATTAGTCAGATTAACAGTCAGTGTCACAATAGAATTTCTTCTTGAAGAAAATGGGACCACTTTACCTGTCCAAAGATTCAAATTAATATAAAATAAGGCATCAAACCACTGAAAGGTGCAAGAAATTAGGCAGTTACAGGGGAGGAAGGGCACAGAGAAGAGGTTTTTTATTCAGTTTTTTATCTACTATTTAAGGAAGTATTTTTTAGGGAGGAGGGAAAAAATCATTGAAGATTATAAATAGCCCAAGAGGTTTAGAATCTCCAAAATTGTTTTTTTAAAAAAAAAAGCTGAAAATTTTACAAGCCTTGTTTATCTTTGAGAAAAATTGATCTTTTTTATTTGAACAATAAAATTTTGACTTATTGTGGGGTGCCTCTGGATCAGTGCAGAGAGCATGACAGATTATCCCAGGAATAATCCAGAGCAGGGTATGGAAGAATATTCATCCTGTCCAGAATCTTGAACCACACCAGGGAAAGCAGGGGAGCTTTGGGAACTAATCCAGAGAGTCACTGTGGGGGATAAATGAGTTGGATTTTGGACACAAAAATTGATAGAGGGTCTAACTTATTATAATTAGTTTCAAATTATTGGGAAGGCAACAGATGGGTGTGGGGAAGTAACCAGAAAGGATTGGAGGAGGGTGTGGCCATGAATATTTTTCTTTTTCTGTTGTATTTAATACTTTAGGAGGTTTTTTTGTGGGAGGAGAAAGAAATTCATTTAATCATCAAAGTAACACAAGATTTTTAAAATTTCAGAGAATGAAACCAAAATCATTTTATATCAATTAAATGTATCCATTTGGAAGAAGGAGGTGTTGATAATTTGTGCAGAAACATTTATGGGTTTCAGAGGGTATGAAATTGTATTCCCCAAACAACCTGAAGTAGGCTCTGGTTGAAATTATCATACCCTCTGGTATCTTGCACCACAGAATGTTCAGGAGTGATTGCAGGGTTGCATATTTTGGGGTTGTCTGATAAAAATGATTAAGAATTCTGAGTATGTTCTGAGAAAATTTTTATCACTCCCTGAGTCTCCTCCTGATACAATTGTTCCCATGGTCAAATTTTAGCAATTCATGGATTGAATTTTGGTGAATTTTTTTAAGAGATTTACAAAAGATGAAAATAATAAATTGGTGTTGGTATTTGAATAAGATAAAACTTATCAGTCCCTGAGCATCATCCTGACTTATACAGTATTATTGCTATGCTAATTGTGTTGCACCCTGAGACAACAGTTCTATTTCCTCTTTTATGGAAATTTGTTTGACTTTGGGCCTGGAAAAAAGTTGGTCATAGCTCAAGGAAATAGCTTGAATTTGCTGAAAAGAATTTTGCACTAGTTTAGCAGAAGAGAAGTTGGGGTTCTTTCAGATTTAGCTTGTTGCTTATGCAAGTGTTCACAGGTTTTAAAGGTACCTGTATTTTAAAAGCCCTGCAAAAAATGTAAATAAATTCCCTTTTTAATTTGAATCTGGTATTGCAATCTCTATCAATACTATTTTTTAAAGATTTTTAGTGAGGAATTTGGCCAGAAATTTTGATTTTTAACAGTATTTGATTTTAAATTTTCCAATTTCAACAATTTATCTGGGCTACTGGTTCTGGATTTTGAAAAGTTTTTGGCAAGTGTGGAATATGGAATTGGACATTAGGTGGATGGATTTAATGTTTTTTGCAGTGCAGTTTGGTTGGAACTCCACAAGGATTGTGGTTAATTTCAGGGATTTATTTAGCCACATCACTAATTTTCAAGATTTTTTTGGCTAATTTGTACTTGTTTTCATCAAATCAAATACAGTTGGGGGCAGTGTATCCATTTATTTTCATTTTTGAATGGCTTTGGATCTGAGATTTGGACCACCACGGAAACAAAGTTTCAAAGAGTGGTAAAATTTTTGGAGGGTTTGGTGGGAGAGGAATGGTTGATCTGTGGCATGTTTTTTGGTCAAGAATCTCATTGGTATATGGTTTTTTTGTTACTTATGGAGTTAGGTATTTGTGTTTGAATATGGATGGTGATTATAGTGTGGGAGGGCTGTTGGGCATGCAAGGTGGTCCTCATGTGAGTACTAGTTGTTGGTTTGGTTCTGGATATGGAATAACGGGCAAAATTTTGTCACAATTATTCACTGGTCATAAATCTGGAAGGAGATTGTCATCTGTTACTGGGAGGTGGATTTTTCTGAGAGTTTTCACTTGGAATGATGATTGGGATGGAATGATAATCAGGAAAATCTGAACTTTTTTCTTTAAATGAAAGCTTGGTTTGAATGAATGAAATGTTGCACAAAATCCTTATTTGAAATGTTTCAAGGTTTAGAATGTAAATTTTTTGCTTTTCATTGATGAAAAAAAGAAGTAATTCATTTTTTTCTCAGGGGTTTCCATATCATCTGATGTGATTTGAATAAAAAAGAACAGATGTGATTTAGTGATGGAGAGTAGACATGCCATAAATCAAGATTTTACATCTTTTTGTATAGTGGCATTGTTGGAAAGTCAATTTTTTAGGTAAATGGATTTAAAAACTGCCTCCAACCAATAAAAGGCATCCAATCTTCTATGAATAATGATAGATAGTTTCTGCTCCACAATTATTGGTTGCTGAAATTGGAAGCAAAATTCTGTTTGGGAGTATATGGGGAAGCTTTTTGAGTGTTTATTCCAATTATGTTCAAGTATCTTATTAAACTTTTGTTGTAAAATCTCATTCCTTCATTGACATTAATTTTTATTTAAATGTAACCTTTTTTTTGTTCAGATATGGAAATGTATGAATCAATTGCTTCTAGGAATTTTTAACTTGACTTGGGCACAAGATGATACCCTGTTCTATAAAATTTGTGTTCATCCATAAATAGGGCATATTATGCATATGGTGATTCTGTGAAAATTACCCTGCTAAGATCCAAATTTAAATTTTATGATGGCTTGAGAATTCTTTATCTTTATAGTTTATGTTTTTTTTACCACATGCATGTGTCACATGTTAGTTTTTATGTTTTGTTGCAGTTTATATAGTCTGAAATGATAATTTGTTTGAGGGAATTTTGGTTTGGCTGTGAAATTAAATTTTGAAATTTCTTTTTTTCTGATTTCTTTATTCTTCAAATTTAGAATGATGGGTAAAACTTGAGTGTAGCTTTGAAATCCATCAGGTTTTCAATGAATTTTACCATGAGATCAGTCATTTATTTTTCCAATAACTGGAATTTTTTGTAAATTTTTATTTTGTCTTGTAGCATTATGCAACCTGCAATGAGGAGCTTATTGAGTTTTGCAAAAGATAAATTATTCTAAAAACTGAAAGGATTTTCTTTACATAGATTACTGCATTACCTATTCCTTTCATTGGTAGCATGGTTACTCATCCAGAAAGTTCCAATTTAATCCAATTGAATTTTTGGATGAATTTTTGGTTTTAAAAATAAAAATTGCTTTGGAAAATATCTTGAGTTTCTTGGCTTTAAAAGATGATAAAATCTTCTTGAATTAAAAATGTTCAATTGAAGAATTTTTTCTTCTTCTTTTGGGGAAATTTAAAGGGAAAATTTGCATTGTGCACTTCAGTCCTCCTTCCAGAGATTTTCTCTGAGTAAAATTTGGGTATTCAACCACACCTTTAACCAGTACAGTTTTCATTCTAAATGCAGAATTTTTGGGTGAATTTGTTTCAAGCGTAAAATTTCAGGTTCTTTGTGGCCACTGGAAGTTTTCTTTGGTTCATTGTTTTCTAGTGTAAGTTCAGGGGCTGCCAAGTTTGACTTTGTTGATATTTTCAGTTTCATGGAATGAGTATTGTTTATGAGTCTCTAATAGTTCTTCAAAAACTCATTTGTATTTTTTTTCCCACACAAAACAGGTGATTTATTGGTTTTAATTTTTGAAAATTTGATTCCTGGATTGATGGAGTGTGTAGAACAGAAAAAAGTTTCTTTCAATTTCCCAGTCCACTTGCATGATTTTGGAATTGGGATTATTTTATGAAATTCTAGATGGCAGTTGGGCTATTGTGTCAAAAAATGTTTTGTGGAGGACTAAAATTGGTCATTGAGGCATGTAAATTTCTGGGCTTGAAGATGGATTCTAAGCCATTATCATCTAAGTTTTCTCATGGATGAGTGAAAGAATTGGGATCAAGCTCCAGCTATGATTTTTGAATTGGTCATATATTGATCAAATTAAATAGATTTAAGGGAAAATAATAAAGATTTTCAACAAGTCGCATAGTTTTTTTGTTTGATTTGAATGTCAAAAATATTTCAGAAAGGAGGTTTAGAGTTTTTTGGTTGATCATGTAATATTTTCTGATGGTTTCAGGTTGACTTTGTGTGCTGTGAAATATCCTTGGAATTACTGGGTGGTGAAGAAGATGTGTTGGCTGGAAGCATGTTTCAGTTTGAATATATTTAGTGGGTGGAATAGTCGATTTTGAATGATTTAAAGGAAAAATTTGGGATTTTATACTCTTGAACCATGTATATTTTGGCTGCATCTGATGAATTTTAATGAAAATTCTGAGCATGTGACTAAAAATTTAATGAATTCCTGAGAATTTTCAGCTGATGAAAATAACTAAAAAGTCTTAGTATATGACTGAGAAAAATTTTACCATTCCCTGAGATTCCTCTTGAGAAAAAGTTTATCCTGATCAAATGTTAGGAAGTTACTAGTTGCATTTTGGTGGATGTTTGGTAGAGACTTACACCTGAGGAAAATTAATAATGTTAACCAGTATTTGAATAATACAAAGTTTATAAATCCCTGAGTTTCCAGAAAATTTCTAGTTAAATGATATAAAATTATTCCCATTTCAATTGTCAAAGCAATTCAGGAATGTATGAATATAAAATTATCCTTACAAAATTTTTGCCTGATCAAATGGTAGGAAGTGATGGGGAAAGTTTTTTGATGTAGTGCTGGTGCCTCTTTTATAAAGATCTGTTCAATTGTGGGAATGAATAAAATAAGTTCAAAGCTCAATGAAACTGCCAGAACATGTTGGGAAAATTTTCAGAAATTTTGGGGATATAAATGGTTAAGGTTCTTTCAGAACTATCTTTTTGCTTACATAAGTGGTGGAATTTTCTATGTAGACCTATATTTTTAGAATGGTAAAATTTTCAATCCAAATGAAAGCATAAGAATTTTCATTCCAACTTTTTAGGGAATTTTGTAACACATTTATCACTTTATTCAGTTTCCAACCTTGTTCAAAACATCCTCAAATACTTCCAGTTTTTCTGGATAAATTTCTTCATCTAAATATTCATTAAGGAATGCCACAAATTAATCCATCTGTTTTAAATAAATTTATTTTGTGCATCTCATGAAATTAGCAATGGGAGTGATTTTTGTTTTACATTTTGTGAGGACTTATTTTGTAATAATTGCAAAAATGTTGCTTGAAAGAGAATTTAAATGGGTGCAATAAATGTGGGAAGAATTGCTTAGTCTAGGGTTTCATTTTTATAGTACTTTCTTGGTTTCAATTGACTCATTCCTTGTTGAAACCTGGTCAAAATTGACCAGAGTTATCAGAAGAATGGGGTGTGGACCTAAGTCTAGGATGAGTATTTGTTTCCAAGGATAAGGTGATTCAATAGGGCTTGGTGTTTTGTTCTCAGGATTATAAGAGGGAATAAAAATAAGGAAAAAAATCAACTTCAGAATTTAGTTTATCAAGAAAACCTTTGAATGGAAAGATAATTTCTAAAATTTTCACATCACATGTGATTTTAATTTTTTTGGTTAACAGGGTTTATAATGAAGTAATTGTGATTTTCTTTGCTGAAGCCCAGAAGTTTTACTTCTTGAGGAAATTTGGAGAATTTATTCTCTCATATTATTTTTCCAATGAGAAAGTGATTATCAAAGCAAAATAATCTAATTAATATTAATTCAATATTTAATATATTCATTTCATCAAATTGTAGCTTTATCAAAAATCCCAGTATAATGTTCAATTAGTCATTTTTATGGAACTATTTTAAGATTTGGGCTCAAGAAATTCATAACAACCAAATTAGGGGGAATCAGAGTTAAAATTGTGAAAAATTTAAAATGTCTCTTTCTGGAAACATATCAATTTTTCAAAAAATATTTTTTATTAAAAAAAAAAATGAATCAATGGGTTTATCTGAAAAAAATTAAATTTTGAAAAAAAAGCATAAGCCTGAAATCAGCCATTTGAATTTTTGGAAATCTTAACTCTGATATACCCCATTGATTTGTGTGTTTTTTCCATATTTTTTCCCCAAATACATTTCACCACAAAATTTAATAAATAATTTTATATTTTAATGAACTGAACTAAAGCTTCAAAGGTGCCCCCTGAGAAAGTTTATAAAATTTCAAAAGATTCAGAACATGGAAATTTGGAAAATTTAAAATTGATTAATATAATAGGGTTTTTGATCAATATTCAATGTGAAATATAGAATATATCATTTAGTATAACATTTTTTAATCAAGTTTTATACTTATTCCAGTGTTTTGATGGTTTAGAGTTCCTTTCAAGAGTGGAACTAGGGAATAAACTATTATTTGAAAAAATAGTGAAGTCTGGATGAATTCCCACTAATTTTGTGGTATAAAAACACTGTGAGTCATTAAGGAACTGGCAAATTCTGCATTTATAAAATTTATCAATTCAGATATGCCCTTTTTTTCTGTATTATTAGGATAAGTTGGCCATATTCCAATTCATCAGGTTTCAATTTAATTTTTCACCTCATTGTTTTAGAAATCACTAAGGCCATCAATGGTAAGGCAAATGAATTTATGTATAATTTTTTATCTGATTTTGAAATGAATATTTTTTTTAATGCATCATCATTCTATTTTTTTAATAAGGCATGACAGAATATTTAGAAATTTTTATTTTATGTAAAAACTGCATGGTAAGACAGAAGGACTCTGTATGTAACATACCACTTGAATGCAGATGGCAATTTTCCAAAATCTTATTGATAAAACCCCTCTCCTTTATATGGGAAGCTTCATGTGGTTTTCAATTTTAAACACATTTCCAATTTTGGTACATTGTATTTTTTTTAGTTTAAATATTTTCAAAGAGTGATTTGATTTAGAATTTGAAGGTTTTTCTGGGAAAATTTATTGTGTGTTGTTTCAATTTTTGGTTTATTTTGTTCAGTCATGTAAATTAGAGAGCAAAATTTTTGTGTATGTTAAAACTCAATTAGTTTATTCTTGAATTTCCCCTTCAGAAGAAAATTATCCTTGCTATTCAGTTCTACTAACAGTCCATTGTTGCAAATTTTTATTTTTACATGAAGTAGAATAAATCCATCAATGTGACTCTTTGGTATGTTGGGTACATCTAGTGAATTTTAAAAGAAAAGTGGTAGATTTTTTGTGCCTTTTACCAATGCATGCTCAATTGAATCAAACATTCAATTTTACTCAACCCAACACAAGGCTCAATTAAATATCTCACACATCTCAATCCAGGCTGTTGTTCCCAAATTAATTCCTGTTTGTGAAAATATATTGGGTGGAACTGTTTGGATAATTGCCTCCAAAGTGCCCCGGTCTTGAGTACTGATGCCATTGCTCCAAATCTGGGGCTTCAAAATCCATCCCATTCCTTCTTCACCATCCACTTGATTCCGCCTCTACAATCCTTTCCGCCCTCCACGATCAACTCATTGATCCACCCTTGTCTCATCCCTCATCCCATTCTCCAGATCCCATTCTCAAGCCGCATCACCATCTCAACCATCCCATCCATTGCCATTGACTGCTCCAACCATCTTAAACATAAACTTCCTCCAATTAACCCCTTTTCCTTGATCAACCATCCTCTTCAATTAAGTCAAATTTCCATTTTACAAATTGATTACCTCAACCAACCAATTTCAACCCAATCATCCTCAAGTTGTCCAGGAGTGAGATAGTTGTTTTGTCACTCCCATAAATCACTTGTTAATGCGCTCTCTTGTCCTTCTTTAGAACTTCATCATCAATGTATCTCATTTCTTTTATTCATTTCAAATCTCCTTGACCTTTCTGTTGAAATCTTTGGTCCTACTGGTCTTATTTTCAATTCAGTGTTTCAAAAGCTTCAGGAACCTGCGCAAAAGAGGTTTGTGTCTTCTTGATTCCCACTCTTCCCATAAAGATAATTTTTTTGGGCTTTGGAAGATTTAATATTACTTTAAAAACTTGGGAATTATTATTTTTGGCTGTATGCCCATCAGTTTAACTTTTAGGGATTTTTCCCCTCCATTTTCCAGAATATATATTCTTTTCAATCCTTGCTCTCCTAGTAGTTTTATTTTGAGAATGATATTTAATTTGGAATGAAATTGACTGGGGTTATCTTTGCCAAAGAATTTGGATTTCTTAAATGAAGCTCTGGTGACTCTGGTGCTGTGATTTCTTTTTGAATATTGCCAAGGAATAAACAAGAATCCAGTAATTTTGACAGTCCATCAGTTTATAAAAACTGCAGTTATACTTAAGTAGCTTATTTAATATCATGATGAAATGTTTTTGATTATTGAATCTATGGTGAATTTATTCAAGGAGATTAATACTAGAATATTCCTTTACCTATTTACTCCTGCTTGTAGTCTTTGGGATCTTTTCAATTTGAATGTATCAAGGTGTTCTTGGATTTATTAAATTGGACCTTGTCTGATTTTTCAACTTTTTTTAATTGAAATATTTGGTGACTGGAGTTTGGCCAAAATTCCAACCCAGTTTCTGAGAGGGGAAAAGTGATTATGTGGGAATGTCTCAAGTAAGAGAAAAACCATTCTACAAGGAATCTAAAATTCAATAGGTCTATCATTCAAACTTAAAAGTTGAATTTAAACAACAAGAGTAAGGTTAAAGATGGAAGTTATTTGATAAGTAAACTGAGTCAATCTCAATATAAAACTTGTTGCACCAAAAATTCAAGAATTTATGATATTAAATAAATGAGAAAAAAATCTCCAGGAAGAAGGAATTTCCTTTAGATGTAATATGAATTGTAGTGTGGATGATTAATACAGACTGATAGATGTCCTTTGAAACTTGGGATGAATTTAGTAAGTAAGGAATGTATGGAAATGAAAGGCATAAGGAAGCAACATAATCTATGGTAAAAGCTAAAAGTAATACAAAGGGTGATGATGGGATGGGGATATTAAAAGTTGATCTGAATTCAAAGTTATTAAAATTTAAATTGATTAACAAGTGATTGCATGGTTGGATAAATTTGAGATAAAATAGCAAAATGAATCCTGAGAGCAATAGTTTGGGTTACTTAAGAAAGAAGTTATAAAGGAGATGTCTATGGAAGGTGAAAACTTATTTTTCAATGGGGACCAGGAATGTATGGAATTAGAAGCTAAGATTGTATTCCAGGTCAAACCATAAATGGAAAGTGAAAGAGGTAGAAAGCCCAATTGCAGAGTTTATTTGCACTAGTCATATGTAATAAACTGAAATATTTGATATAAATTGCGTATAATTACTCATTTATTGGAAAAGTATGATCCCTTGCTTAATACCAAAAGTAGCAAGTGGAATGCACTGAGTTTTTAGTTTTCTTTCAGTTTAATTCTTTTAGATTGAATAAAGCAAATGCTGAGGTGAGGGTATATATAAAAGTTGTTTTCTAACAATAAAAATTTATTTTGAAGCATGAAAAGGTTTTGGTATTGAACTCCTTAAGAATTTCTACAATTAAAGTGCAACTGGTTTATTTGGTGCATTTGGAGGAGGTTTGGAATCTGGGATATAATCATGAGTAGTTATTGGACTTGATATGACTCATAATCCATGAGTTGAGAACTTTTTTGGTGGATTGATAATGGAGGAGTGATTTATTTTACCATATAATTTCATCACTGAGTAGATATTGGTCAAATTAAATAACTTGAAGAAAAATGTGAGTACATTTGACCATGCATTAATATTTATGAAATTTAGCTTTTTCTATCCATTAATTTTTGAAAGCAGATTCAGTAATTATTTATGAATTTTCAATCTTATCATTAGTTTGTTGGTATTTTCAGTGGTGAAGGTTTTGATGGATTCAAATGTATATAGCTGGGTGGAAAAATTAGGATTGTTTGGGATTTTTGATGGTCCTTCTGGGTTTCAGCCTGCTACTAATGCAGAGGAAGCTGAAAAAAGCACCAAAATACCAATAATAGTAAAAATAGATGATAAATCACATGAATAATTGTAAATAAATATTATTACATAAATGGATTTCCCACATTGAACTAGGTAGCATCACCCACTGGACCTACCCTGGAAATTACAACTACTTAACCTCTTAATTTATTGTGTAAAAATAATCATGGCACAGATTTGGAACTTTTTGGCCATTTTAATATTTCATGTGAAAGATAACATAGATGTTTTCTGACTGAAATTTAGTTGGAAACTGAGTTTTTTTTATAGTTTAGGATTCATGTTAATATTTTTGTTTTTTCATAATTTGAGCATGCAGCCATGCCCACCATTAACAGGACTGATACATGCACACATCCCTTTCTCTAGATTTAAAAACGCACAGCCACAGCCATTACACAGTCAAACAGCTGTGCAACCATCTGCTAGGGCTAAAATTAACACAAAAAGACATAACATAAGGGTGACAAAAAAAATGGGAAGGGCATAAATACCTAATATGCATGCCACCAAAACCTCAAATAAGTCAAAATTCTAAAAGAAAGACACGTGAAAACCCCTAAAAATATCAATTGACACTTTTGACCAAAATCCACTTTCACAGACTTCTCAATCTTGAAGAAGTTAAATCTGCAGATCCTAAATGAGATAGAAATGTCCATAAACTTATATTTAATTAATTAGAGTTTCAAAGAAAATTTTTAAAATAAAAATAAACCTAAAAAAAGGATGTATACACTGATTTCAGGCTGATTTTAACCGCTATTATCACAAAAAAAAGCCAGAAATATCATATTTCTTGAAATTTGACAAGTCCAGTAGGCCTACACCAAAATCAGCCTTTGGTACATGCATGAATTTACTGATGGCCCCAGAAAATGGGGTTTTCCCCTCATTTTTCCCTGATAAACCTGATGGAGGCCTCTGATGAACTGAAAAGGGATAGATAAAGGCCCTTTTTAGGCTTTATATCCACCAGATACTCATTATTATACATAAAGACACCATTCCACCCAGGAATCAAGTACCTATTAGGATAAGAAAGTGGTTGATGGCTTTATTATGACCATCTTTTTCAACAGTAAACCCTTTTGACTCAGCTTTTGCACCATGGTAATTCCTCAAAGAATCATAATAGGCCCACTAAATACCCTTGAATTCAGTTATTTCAGGTAGCCTGGTATAAAACATTTACCCAGTAAGTTATTCCTCTCTGCTATTTATTTTTTTCTAACCTAACCCAGCCATACCACATATTTCCTGGATAATATTCCCCTTTTATCAAGGTACCAAAGTCCTGGGTCCATCAATTATAAGTTTAATCCCTCAGGAAGGTGTTAAAGATCCCCAGTCTTAACTTTGCCCCTCTTTTTATTTATTTAATAATTTATTTATTTATTAATTCACCATTAAACCATACCAAACCACCTCCTTAAATTTGCTTTATACATATATTTACAGATTATTGCTGCATAAACATGAAAAATTCTATTTATTGCAACTCTATCACCTCTAGCATCCAAAATATTTCAAGGTTCCTGGAATCTAGTAGGCTGAAACTGGATTATAATTACCAGGTTGAAAATAAAAAAGGGTGATACAGGTGACATGATGGATTTTTATGTCTTGCTACCATTGATTAATGGCTTTTTTGATGTTTGGATGCACTGCAGATGAAAAAATAGGTGAGTTCCTGGTATTTTCCTCAGAAAAATAACTCCTTAAAATTATTGGCCTGCCCAATAATTGAAACATAGAGGAGGTCTTATTATGTCTAAGGAGAATCAATCCCTTGAATAGTTGGCTCCTGCAACAGTAGTTCCTCCATGAAGTAGTAGAGAATTTATTTCAGTTAGTTGATCCTATAGAGTGATGGTTCTAGTATTCTAATCAATGAAATTTGATGCTGAAAAAATATGTGAGCTCTTATTATTTTACTAATAAAAATAAATCACTCAAATAATTGTCTCCTGAATGTGATGAAAAAGATTTTCATATCAATTTTATATTCCTATAAATACAACTAATAATAAACCAATTTCAACAGTAAGTTTCCCATAAATTATTGCAGAATCTATGGAGGACCTACAATTTAATTTAAAACAATTTTCCTCATGAAGAATTAAATGTGGTTTGTAGTAGAAGGCAACAATTGTTTTATCATTTAGATTGAATCATTGCACACTTTTAAATAATTATATTTCTGGCTTGTTGGTTGAGTTATTCAAGTCCCACAATGGTAGTGATGTTTTATTGTGACAAAAAATAACCTAAAAAAAAGATTCATCTGTGAAATATGTAAGTGATCTTCCTTAGAGAATTGAGGAAATTAATAAAAAGGGGCTGATTTATGATTAAATATATTTTTGAGGAAATAAAATTGGGGTGAGAGGGGATCAAAATGAAAATGAGAGACTGGATAAATACTGGAAGGGAAGGAATATTGGTTTGTGTCAATCAGGACAGGAAATTGGAAGAAATATCACTTCAATCCAAAAGATTGAGATTTTTTTGGTTTTCTTTGGAGTGAAATTATGCCAATTTCATATGGGTTGAAACAGGAGAAATATAGGATTATAATTGGAATATAAAATTCTAGATTTAGAGTGAGGAGATGAGGATCAGAAGAATGGGGTAGGAAAAAAATTGAGACAAAAGTAATGGAGCAGGTAAGAGTGAATTTGAATGAAGAGGAGGCCTGAAGAAAAAGGGATGAAATTGAAGGAGGCTGGATATATGAGGAAGAAAGGGGCCAATAATAAATCTGTAAATAAAGCATTTTCAGCGTGCATTTAACTATATGTAGTGAAAATTACAGCCAAAGATCAGAATTAGTTGCAAGATCAGAATTAATTGAATTAAAGGAAATGCTGGAAACTTGTGTCTTATAATGGGTAATGGATCCAGTAATTTATTGGATGAATTGGAATGGATTATTGGAAAAAGCAGGGAGGAAACCTCCTTCAGTAAAAAATATTGGTAAAATTTTGGGCCATGATACAATATGAGAAAGGGAAAGAATTCTGCTCCAAAGAGACCTACAGGCTCTAAAAGATTTTTTACTTAGTTTTTCCTCAAACAGCCAAGTTGGCATTTGATCCTGGCCATCCTGACTGGACCCTTCTAGTCCAACTGAGGTGTATCCACCTGCAAGGGGCTGAAACATCCCCTTGGCTGTTCATTCCATGCCTGGGTGCCCTTTGCAGTGAGGCATAAACATACCTTATGATTGGCTGGACTGGTTGCAGTCAACCAGCCCCTCATTTAAAGCCTGGGATCCTCTCAAACCCTGGTATAATTCTCAAAAGCCACTGTGCTGGGCCCAGGCTCCCCATTGGACCTCTTATTACCTCCCATAGATGCTACAATGTCCATGGGGGCGCCCCCCCCTCTTTAGACAGATTCCCTGGGGGGGGGGATGATGAAATCCACCTCCAGGGGCCCTGGGGGTTGTTTGCCCCAGGGAATTGCTTTGAATTTGGGCTTGGGGGTGGTCAGTTCACCATCAGCACAGCAATTCTACCCCTTGGTGATGAAGGGGGGGGGAGAGTTCCCCTGTATGATGGAGGGCGTGATCAGGTCCCCCCTTTCAATGCCTCCACAAACAGTGTGGTTGCTATTTATATAAATGAATAGAAATATGCTCAGAAGTGAAAAGATGTGGGATCAGCAGCACAATAAGAGAAAAATATGAGCCCAAACTTTTGCCCAGTCTGGCAGAGGATGATGAAGGCTCAGTAGCAGATGCAGGGTCCATAGCACAAAGGGTAGAATTCTAAGCCTAAAACTTGCCTTTTGAAGTGGTGAAAGGCATTTTTTCATGGAAAAAGGGAGTTGGCTGCATTATGAAAAGTATTAAATCAGGACATTTACATCAAAGCTGTATATATACAGTTAGTGAGAAGCATATTTCCAAAGAAAGGTATTGGTGGACTATTAAGTATGCATCCAAAGACCAACTATGGGGTATGCAAAGGGGTTTTGGATTGGGCAGGTGATCATTGGGAAAATGGTTTTCTAAAATTGAGGGCATGGTATGCAGGAGTTGAAGGGGATCTGCCAAGGAGGATTTACAGGTATCTTAAAAGGTGGGCATATGGGGGAATATTGAATAGTAATACTATTGGAGATTGCATGAAATTTTGTAAATATGCATGCAGATGGATCAGGGCTAGGGGGATTATAGCTGAGGTCAGTTCAAGTCAATTGGGGAGGAAAATAAGGAGGGAAGTTAGTGGGGAAATGTTGTTTGTTAATTCTCTTTCTTGTTTTTGTAGTCTGATTTGGGTTTGTATGTATAAGGCCGTTGTATCTCATTATCTACAGGGGTAATGGATCTTATGGAAACTTAGTTCATCTAGGGAATTCTTAGAAGTAGAGGAATAGCACAAAAAAAATAAAGGAAGACTTAAGGGATTTTATTCAGGGAAATAATTTTAAAGGTTTTTCTAGGGAGTTTTACAAAGCAGTTTCTTATTCCTTAGTGGTGGAGATTGGATCAAGCAGGAATTTTGTGGATATTTAATTCTTTACACTCTTTAGAACCACACCAGACTGGTTGTGGTGGCTTACCTGTGGCCAAAACCCCTTACTGGGGTGGAGAGACTACATTTTGGGTCTTTCTTCCCCCTGAAATGACCCTGCAAGGGCCATTGGACTCCATAGTGGGCCAAAAGCAAGAAACAGCGGCCCTGAGAAGGCTGAAACATGGTCAATCGCCCCAATGGTCTCTTCCAGCCCAAAACTGAGTTTTGAAAAATTTTGCAGGCAAGCCTGGCTAGAAAATTATGTCAAAAATACAGAGGACGCCCATAATTCCCCTTAAGCCCATCTACCACAACCAACCCATGAGGGCCCATGTCCCAAATGACTAATTTCACATTTTTTGAGGTCAGTTTCCCCAAATCAGTGACATTCACACAGGCGTGCATGGTCTGTGTGATTTTCCAATTGGCTGTAAAGACCCATCTAGGAAGCCCATTTGGATTAAACCTTTATGTGGCACATATGGAATTCCCCACCCATTTTAACAGATTTCCTGAGCAATCACCTCAACATGATCTGGCTGTTGGTCTTCAGATGACTGAATATTTTTCTACAAATCTGTGGTGATACAATTTTTAAAGAAAAAAAAAATATAAAAAGCTATGGAAAACAAGATAAAATTTTCCCAAAATGTTTCTTTTCTAGCTGTTGCGTGTCAGCTGTGAAAATTATCTTGTATTTTATGAAAGAAAATAAAAAATTCATGCTTCCAAAACACCTATTCAGTATGACCATCATTCTGGGGGTAAAAATATGGAGAGTATGCAGGTTAAAATTTTAGTTGATTTAGGACTGCTTTTCACACTTTTATACATTAGGGTGTATCAAAGTTACGCAAACCTGCCATTTTTTAATGGTGGGTTTCAACCCAAATACTCCATTAAAAATAAAAAAACCCACCTATTTCAGATCAGACATCTCAAATTTATAACAAAATAAGTGGTTTTTTTCAAGTAAAGTATATAAAGGCCTTCAACAGCTCAACCACACATCATTCCACACCATCACCCCTGGTCTCATCCTCTGACCTCATTGGAACACTTCATCACTAATTGCTTCATTGCTATCCTCATAAATTAATCACTCTCATTGCTTCATCACTCTCATCACCTCATTGCTTAATCACTCTCATCAATTTATCACACATTATTGCTTTAATCACATCCATCCTCTCATTCCTTCACCACTCCATCCCTTACTCCTATTAAATGGACCCTCAGCAATCATCTCCCCACAAGTCCACTAAAAAATCCAATGTACCAAAGAAAACATCCCCCAGGAACTCAACATCCAACAATCCTCTCCCATAAGCTCCCAAAGGCTCAAGTCAGCTCAAGAGAGCTGATCACCTTGTTGTCATCTCCTTGTCCTTTCGCTCTCATTGTGTTGTCATTCCTTTTGTTTATTTTCCTTCTTTTCTTTTTTGTATCCTTCTGTCGTGCTTTAGTCATCTTGTTGTCCTGTCTTTATTCATTTGAGAATGACCGCGCGACCCCCTCTCACGCTCCCGGCGCACAACTCGCAACAAAATCCGACCTGTGTCTCAGTCTCCTCGACGCGACCCATCCAGCTTCCACCTTCCAACCATCTTCCAACGCTCCCCCTTCTCACTTGCTCTTCTCACTTCCTGAACTATTCCTTCTCACCATAACCCGCTTCAATTCATTCCATCCATCCGCCTCTATCACCTGCCACTCGATCCAGTATTCACTTCAATTCCTCTCAACCATTCCCTGCTCAACTTAAATCAAAACCACAATAAACCTCAATCTTGACCATATCAAATCTCTACCTAACTCACTCAATCAAAAGTCCCATATCACTTAGATTGATCAGATGTGAGATATCTGACAGTCATCATCATCATCTATCAATCTCCTCCTTCTCATTTCTGCTTCTTTGTTGTCGCAGATCATTGTTATTTTCCTTCATTATCTTCCTTCCCCATCCTCCTTCCATCTCCGTCAGTCCTAAAATCAGAGAAGGCGCTTTGGGTAAGATCTCCATCATTCATTCTATCATCACGCTCCTTCATCAAAGTTGTTTACTCAAGGTTGTTTGCTAGTTCATTGGTCTTCAAAGATAATCAATTACAGAAATCTTTCCTCAACTTATCACGGTTAAAAGCCAAACGTTTGGCCAAGGAAACTACTTGGTAAATTTCAACCATTGAAGACCAATGGATCCCTTGCAATCTCTGCTCAAGACCCTGACGGACTCCATTCCCAATCTCAACAATTCCAATTTCTCTCTATGGCAATCCAAAATCATCACCATCCTCTCCCTGAAAGGAATCTCTCAGTGGCTCAACTCCTCAGAACCCAAGAAATGTCCTCCGGAGGTGAATCTCAAAATTTTTGGATACATTCTTGCCAAGTTAGATAATTTCACTTACATCAACTGCGTCAAGGATCATCTTCTGACCAATGGGATTGAGTTATGGAAAGCAATCAACGAGTTCTACGCTTCTTCTCAGACAGAAAATCAATCCAGAGTTTTCTTCAATCTTCTCAATCTTCAGTTTGACCCCAAGAGGGTTGACAAATTCATCACTGACACTCAATCTTGCCTGCTTCAAATCACCTAGATTGGAATGCAAATGGATGACAACATAGCTGCCTATCTACTACTCTACAAATTCCCACCATCACTCAAACATCTCAAAACAACAATCACTCACTCACTTGGGGAGAGCAAAATCGATGCAGATCTTGTTCTGAGACATCTCAACCAATTCAAAAACAAAGTCATGGCCAGATCCGGTGCCTCAGCTCTGGTGACTAAGAACAACGCCATCAAATGCCAAGCAACCTGGCATAATCCTCAGGCCAATCACGAAAAAAGCAAATGCTGGTGGCTCTACCCTCATCTTCAACCCAATTATGTCAATCATCAAAGCGGCCCGCAGTCAACAACTTCTTCCAACACTCCTTCAAATCCTCAAACTTTGTCCTCAGCGCACCTTGCCTACATCTTTGCCATGATTTTGTCACCAATTTTAAGCCCCAATCGAGTACTACTGGATTCTGGTGCTTCAAGCAGCATGTTCAACGACCCGAACTTCTTCCTTCACCTTCATCCCAATGGAACTGAGGTACAAACAGGTAACCCCAATGCACCAATCTCCTCCCTAGGAAAAGGAACGGCCATTGTGACGACCACTTCTGCCACCATCCATCTCCAAGAATCCCTTTACGTCCCCAATCTCGCTATCAATCTTGTATCACTCGGCCAGCTCATTCAAAAAGGATGCTCCCTGACACTTCTGTCAAAAAACCAGTTCGCTATTACCCTCAACGACACGCAAATCATGTCCGGCGTCATTGAGGACAACCTTTTCTTCATTAACGAAGGATTCAGTCTTCCAGCTCTCTCTTTTTCATTTATCTCCCTATCCACCATCCACAAATGATTTTGTCACCCGCACCATGAAAAGACTTGCCTCATTTCCAAGGAATTCCCCAATCTCAAATACAATCAGCTCAACTGTGTCTCCTGCGCAAAGGGGAAGATTCACCAACAGCCTTTTCAAAGTCACCTTCCTCCAAGTCAAGAATCATTTGAACAGATTCATGCCGATGTCTGTGGACCTATTAACCCGCCCTTGCTCTCCGGATGTCGCTACTTCCTACTGCTGACCGACAACTGGTCAAAGTTCAAGACATGCATACCAATCAGACTCAAATCCGACGTACCAGATGAAGTGATTAAATTCATTAAACTTCATGCCAATCAAAAAGGGCAAATGTTAAAGATCTTCCACTCCGACAACGGCGGCGAATTCATCAATCATCGTCTTTCAAACTTCTTCTCCAAGAACAGCATCAAACATTCCACTTCCGAGCCATATACTCCCCAACATAATCCAGTGGCCAAAAGAGGAAACCAAACCATTCTCAAAGCTGCACGTACCGCTATGATTGATATGAGTATCCCCACATTCCTGTGGGATGAAGTATTGGTCAGCTCCTGCCTGATTCTCAATCTTCTCCCATCCTTCAAGTCCAAAGTCTCAGCCCATGAACTCTGGACCGGAACTCCCCCTAAACTTCATCTCATTTGTGTCCTTGGCTCCAAAACCATTTTCCTTAATCAAGCGCAGTCCACCGGCAAGTTGGACGAAAAAGGCGTAGAGGGCATTTTGATTGGATTTGACTTAGATCTTAATTCGTATCGAATCTACTGTCCTTCCTCAAAATCAATTTTTTGTTCCAAACATGCTAAAATTTTTTAAAAACTACCTCCTTCATTTCCTCTTTCAGATGAACACTCTAACTCCAACTCCATCTTTGATTCTCTACTTACTGATGATTCTCTCCTCATTGATGCTCTAAACTCCCACTCATCTCCAATTGCTCCCTCTAATTACAACAATAATTCTTTGTCTCCTACCACTGAATCCTCTCCCACTCAAAACCTCTCTCAGAACTACCCTAATCCCATTAATCAATCCTTTTCTTCCTCCAACTCGATTTCCAAATCATCAAGGTCAAACTTGGAGGAAGACATCACCGTTGCCATGGAACTGCTTTCACCATCTGTCCCAACTCTACAAGATCAAAGCACCCTCCAAAAACCTCAACAATACGGGTTTGTGGTCCGATCTGTGCCCAAGAACTACTACAAAGCTACCAACTGCAAAGAAAGCTCAAATTGGATTAAATCAATGAAATCGGAATTAACCGGCATTGAAGTCATGAAGGTCTGGGAAGGATGTCACTCGCTTCCCGAGGGCAAAAATGCCTTAACAACAGTCTGGGTCTACAGAATCAAGGACGGCCCCGATGAATCCGGAATTTCATTCAAGTTGTGCTTATGCGTTCAGGGATTTAAACAGGTGGAGTTTTTTGACTACGGCCAAACTTATGCTCCCACTGGCTCAATCACAACCCTCCGAGTACTTCTAGTCTACGCGCTTCATCACAAGCTCACTCTATGGCAGATGGACATAAAGTCTGCATTTCTCCATGCTCCGCTTGATGAAGATATCTTCATCAAAACCCCCCTTGGCTACAATTCTTGTTTCCCTTACCTCAAGTTAAACAAAGCCCTTTATGGACTGAAGCAGGCGCCAAAAAGTTGGTACAAGACCCTCAAAACTTGGCTCCTAAATGAAGGCTTCACCACATCTAGTGCCGACCCATGTCTCTACATCAGCACGACCAGGCAACTCTACGTGTTTGTTTATGTTGATGACCTGTTGATTGTTGGGAACTCTGTTGAATTTCAAAACAGTCTCAAGACTACCTTCAAAATATCACAAGATGGACCTCTCAAAAATATTCTTGGCAACAAACTGGTAGATACCAGAGACGGATACGGACTTCTCCAGACCAATCACATTGACACTGCTCTCAGAGAACTCGGTCTCACCGATTGTAAACCAATTAGTACACCTTTCACCCCAAACATCAAGCTCTCTGGTGCCTCCAATGACAAACACAAAGCTTTCCTCAATTTACACATTAACTTCCAATCATCTACGCGATTCCTTAACTTCATTGCCAGCCAAACCCAACCTGACCTCTCTTACGCCATATCCAACCTTTCCCGCTTCAATAACAAACCTGGCGTTCAACATTGGATTGAGTCAAAACATGCCTGGCGCTACCTCAATTCCACCAGAGAAATGGCCCTGCGCCTTCAAAATCCCTCCTTTCAATACGAAATCAAGGTTTACAGCAATTCTGACGGTGGAAATGATCCCAAATCACGGCGAAGTCACACTGGATATCTCATTATGCTCTATGGGTGTCCGGTCTTGTGGAATAGCAAACTCCAAGGATCAATTTCGTTATCATCTACTGAAGGGGAGCTGAAAGCCCTAGTCCTGGCTACACAAGAGAAAATTTGGCTCTCACAGCTCCTCCTTGAAATGAATCCCTCCGCAAATCACACCCACTGCTCATTCATAGACAATAAAGCTCTAAACAATCTAGTCAATCAAGAATCTCATCATGGCGCCTTGAAACATGTCAATACGCAAATTAAGTGGTTGCGTGAACGTAGAGACAATCATTCACTCATCACTCACCTCATTCCGTCCCATCAAATGCTTGCCGACTCCCTCACTAAAGCAGCTCTAAGATCCTCAGTTGTCAACCTCACTTCCTCCACCTTATCTCCTCACATCTGATCACGGCGGCATGTTGTCATCTCCTTGTCCTTTCGCTCTCATTGTGTTTTCATTCCTTTTGTTTATTTTCCTTCTTTTCTTTTTTGTCTCCTTCTGTAGTGCTTTAGTCATCTTGTTGTCCTGTCTTTATTCATTTGAGAATGACCGCGCGACCCCCTCTCACGCTCCCGGCGCACAACTCGCAACAAAATCCAACCTGCGTCTCAGTCTCCTCGACGCGACCCATCCAGCTTCCACCTTCCAACCATCTTCCAACGCTCCCCCTTCTCTCTTGCTCTTCTCACTTCCTGAACTATTCCTTCTCACCATAACCCGCTTCAATTCATTCCATCCATCTGCCTCTATCACCTGCCACTCAATCCAGTATTCACTCCAATTCCTCTCAACCATTCCCTGCCCAACTTAAATCAAAACCACAATAAACCTCAATCTTGACCATATCAAATCTCAACCTAACTCACTCAATTGAAAGTCCCATATCACTTAGATTGATCAGATGTGAGATATCTGACAGTCATCATCATCATCTATTGATCTCCTCCTTCTCATTTCTGCTTCTTTGTTGTCGCAGATCATTGTTATTTTCCTTCATTATCTTCCTTCCCCATCCTCCTTCCATCTCCGTCAGTCCTAACATCAGAGAAGGCGTTTTGGGTAAGATCTCCATCATTCATTCTATCATCACGCTCCTTCATCAAAGTTGTTTACTTGAGGTTGTTTGCTAGTTCATTGGTCTTTGAAGATAATCAATTACAGAAATCTTTCCTCAACTTATCACACATCATCCTGGTAAACTGGCTCAAAATTTTGTCCAACTACAATGCTTAATTTGGATCCAAAAATGAAACAGAGTTTGCTAATGCAGAGAATCCTGTAGGATTATATAAATAAATTAGAAAATAGCTTGCTGGAAGTCCTTGAAAAGGAATTTAGTATTAATTCTACTACTTTGCAGTATTAATATATACTAAGAGTGGTTTTGAATTGCCTGCCCTTCTAGTACTATAGTAAGTCTGCACAATGATTTATTTAGATTAATTTCTGGTTCCTTTGAGACTTGAAATAGGTCTCAGATCAGACCTAGATTAATTATTAACTTTTTATTGGTAGGATTTGTTGAAGAATGGACCAGATGTAATGGATTATTGGTAAGTGGTTTATCAGATATATTTGATCTTCAAAAATATCCCAAGATGAAGGGTTCAAGGGTTTATCAGAGGGGTTGGTTCAGGAGAGGACCCAAGGATGGGTTTAATCACAGGGGGCTGGGTAGATGAAAAGGTTGGTGGTTGCTTTTGGTTGTGCTCTCTTTCTTTGTAAGGGTTATTTATTGATTGAAGGGTGGTTCTTCTTTAATTTAGTGCTGAATATTTAGGTAACAGAAGAACCATTATTCAAGAACCTGTTGGGTGCTTCAATTAGCTCAAGATGGGTAATAACTTGGTTTCTGATTTCTTGTTTCCCTTATAACTGGTTCACTTATAATATTTATCTGGGTAGGTACCACAGATGGATGAGACAAGAGGTCCTAATGGGTGGTTGATGGGTATTAGGTGGCCAGATGGCATGAAGATAAAAATTTGATAGGGAAAAGAGGCCCTCCTTAAATAGACAAATCCTGCCTCAGGGGGTGCTCAAGGCTTCCCCTGAGGATTCTACCTGTTCTGGTGAGGAACAGTGATATACAGTTACATGAGGCATTTCTGCTGGTTGGAAAAAGCTTGTAAAGTTACATGAGGCATTTTTTCTGGTTTGAAAAAGCTTTTAAGGAGGTTTTTTGCATGCACAGCCCTGCATAAACTGCTGTGAAGTGCAGATTCAATATATTCCTGTGAAGTACTGGCGGTTGGTTTGGTGCTACTTGATACTACCTACATGTGTTGCTGTGCACTAACTGGTGGTTTTTTTGGTGCTGCATGGTCTTGAATGCCTGGATATAATGCTGGGTAGCCCTGTGGTACTTGTACTGGTGGGTTGTTTGGTATCACATGCTTCTGACTACATAAATTGCTGTGTGGTGCTGGAGGTTGTTTTTCACTACATGGTTCTGGCTGCCTGCATGTATTTCTGGGTAGCCCTGTGGTACTTGTAATGGTGAGTTGTTTTGTAACACATGCTTCTGACTACATAAATTGCTGTGTGGTGCTGAGGTTTTTGGTACTGAATTTTTCTGGCTGCCTGCATATATTGCTAGATAGCACTGTGGTACTTGTACTGGTGGGTTGTTTGGTATCATATGCTTCTGACTACATAAATTATGGTGTGGTTCTGAGTTTGGGCTGGTGCTGGTAGTTTGTTTGGTTCTGTTTGAGACTGGTTCCACTTCCTCCTTCCTGTGCTGTTCCTGTATACTTCTGCTCAGCTTTCTGTATGTATATTTGCATGCCATCTGGGTGAGGCAACAGGGTTGGTGTATGGTCCTGGTGTTGAGGGTAGGCTTTTACTGGTATGTACTTGAGGGTTTGCAAGGAATTTATTTATACCTTTGACAGAGCTGTGACACCTGTTTGGGTATGAGTTTGCCACATTTGAAGGGTTCTTGAACTGTATCTTCTGATCCATCAGGGATAGGGTGGTGCTTTGGCTGAGTGAATATAGGTTATTTTGGGTGTAGAATCCATTTCTGAGGTTCATTTGAGGGTTTGAGCTGTTTTTATAGTACAAAAGTGAGTCTGATGGCTATAGGACAGGTTCAGTCTACCCTACCAACCTCCTTTGTCTAAGGTTAATGGTTATCTCCTGATGACCAGTGAACTCAAGAATAAAACCAAAGGTATGCTGGATCTTTTGTCCAAACAGATGCGGGAGCAATTCAAGAACTATCAAACCAAGTGCAAAGAAGACCACTCAATGTCAATCTCCACTGGCTTTGGTATCACCAACTCCAATAAAGCAAAGGGAATCAACTCAGTGGTTGATAAGTTTGACTCAATTTATCCTTTTTATGTTCAAATGGATTAAATCTTTTGAAATAAGGCCAATATCACCCCTTGAGCGACTTTTGATGCCCAAAAATCAGATTAAGTTGATGCTGAGGAACTGGCTGTGGATGCTCAACCTAGCAATGATGATCCCAATGAAACCTATGAGTGGCCCCAATCTAATGTAGAGTAGGATATTCCAACAGAATAAGCTCCAATCACGTCTACATCAGCATTGATAAAAAATTAAAACCCTTCCTTGGACCCCTCAATTCCTAATTTGGATTGCTCTCTTCCTAGGTTGGAAGAAATTAACAACTTGGCCAATGAGGAGCAAGTGATTCCTGTATTTCTATTGACACTACCATCAAACTCTGCTCAAGTAAGGAACCAAGATCTTTCCTCTTCTGTCTTGTTAATCCTGACTGATTTAGATTGTAAAAAAATAGGCTCATCTATTCCTGAATGGCCAAATAATCAAGCCAATGGGGCCTCCCACATCCCCTTCAAATGAGAGAAATGATGTTCCCACACAAACCTCCTCTGCAAAGGGAAAGCAAAAGGCCTCAAAATCCATCAAAATCAACCCCAATAGCCGTCAAAAGAGGAGAAACACTTCAAATTTTTCTGGCTTTGAGGATATCATGGAGAAGAAAGATTCAAGTAAGTGCATTGGATTCTCCTTGCTTTCAAAATCAAGCACATTCCTATTTTCCTCCAAAAAAAAGTGAAATCATAAATTGAATATGAAAAACTCCAATTTGAACAGGAGAAGTGGGATTGTCAACTGGCTATGGATTTTAAAAAGCATAAAGCTGAGAGTTGGGCTCATCAAAAAAAGTTAGATGCTGAGTGGAAAATGAAAAAGGCTAAGCTGGAGTTTCAAAAAGAGGAAAAGGAGAAGGATCAAGAGGAAGACCAACTCCAAAAGGAGAGGCAAAGGCTAGCCACAGAAAAAAAAAGATAGGTTATTGGTAGCCATGTCATGTATTGGTAGCAGTAGAACTGTCAATCAAATAAAGGAAATTACTTAATTTCTTGGCTTGTGAAATATTTCCTTTGATAAAAATTTCAAAAATAAAAGCAAAAAAATTATCTAAAACAATTTTTGAGCCTATTTTTAACCCCAAAAATGAAAAAATGTTTTTTAATTTTATTTATATTGTTTTTTCTAGAATATATTTGACCGGTTTTCAAGTCTTTTCAAGTGTTGAGATTTGTATTGTTAATTTGCAAAGACATAGCCATCCTAGTATTGGTGGCAGAATCCACTGCAGGAAAAGTGAAGTGCTTGTACTGGTTTGCTGCCAAAACAAGTTTGACAATACCTTTTTCTTTAAAATCAATTCCAAATCCAAATTCAGGGAAGAAAAATTGGCCATCAGATACTTGATATTCATTGTTGTGGTTGATAATTTTTCAATTGGATTTCTTGGTTGGCACCAGCAGTACAAAGGAATAGGAGGAGAAATTACCTTTGTCAATGTGGGGAGAGTTGTAGAAGGAGTCTGAGGTGAAGGTGATATGAGAGGAGCAGTCAAACGGAGTGAGGAAAGATCCGAATTCAAATGAAGAGAAAGGTGGGATATTGTTTTCCAGCATGGTTTCTTGGTTGGAATTGTGTGCCATTCTGGATAATTTTCTTAACATCTGGCCTAAAATTTGTGATAAATTTTCAGACCTAAGCTTCAAAAATTTAACCTCCTTGGGAGAAGATTGAATAGATGATTTCTTCAAATAGTGTCCAAAAGGTTCAGAAGGGTGTATCAATTTTTTCCATCCAATTCCCCACATTTTCCCACCCCAAGATCTTGAGGGATCAACTGTGTTGAAAAAATTCTGGGATTGGTGAAGGAATTTTGTAACCAAGTTGATTTCCTTCTTTTATTGATGGGATATTTTATTCAATGGGAAAAATTCAATTCTTGCAACCAGAGAGTGGCAATTGGAAAAACCAATAACAGAAAGTTTTCCAGACCTGGAGAAATGGAATTGTTAAATATTCTGTTTGGATTTTCCAAACTCTTCAGGGTGGGTTTTTCAGTTTCCTTTTTGGCAGAAATAGAAGGGTAAAAATCCAATGGTTGCAGTTTTTGTTGAGACAAAACCACCTTTTCTTTAAAACCATCCTCATTTACTTCCAAAGAGATTTCAGAATCTCTCATTTGAGTTCTCTTTTGCCAAAGAGACCTCTGCTTGCCACCTCTCTTTGTGTTTTTTGAATCTATCTCCTTCCATCTTGATCCCTCCCATGCACCTGCTGACCTTGGGGTGAGGATCAAGAAGGAACAGATCCAGTTGTATAACATTCTGAGTGGTGTGGGAGAAGCATTGGCTGTCCAGAAAGTGGACAGGAGTTGAAAGAACAAGGGGTCAAAAGGTGTTTGCATTGCATGGCATCCAAAAAAAATAATAATAAAAAAATGATTAGTTTGATATAATCAAGGTAGATGATAAACAAAAAAAACTATACTGGAGCTGGGGGGGGCTTGGTTTTCTGGGCTGGAGGGAGAGGTGGGGGAAGTGGGGGGGCTTGCTTAGAGTGGGGGGCTGTGGGGGGGCTTGGCCATTGGGGCAGCAGGGAGAGGGGGGGGGCGTGTTGGCAGAACCGTTGCTTGGTCACCTGGGAAATCAGTGGGGGGGGCAGCTTGGTTGCTTGGTTGGCTGGGAAGTAGGGAGAGGGGGGGGTGGCAGCGTGGTTGCTTGGTTGGCCAGGAAATTGGTGGGGGGGGGTGGCAGTGTGGTTGCTTGGTTGGCCAGGAAATTGGTGGGGGGGGTGGCAGCTAAGTTTCTTGGTTGTCCAAGTGGTTTTTGTTTGGACAGGAAATTGGTGGGGGGGGGAAGTGGCAGCTTGGTTGCTTGGTTGGCCGGGTAAGTGGTGGGGGGGCTTGGTTCCTCTGTTGGCCGGGGGTTGCAGGGGGGGGCGCTTGGTTGGCTGGGCAGGAGGGAGAGGGGGGCAAGCAGAAACCAAGAGGGTGAAGGGCCGCAAGCAAGAAAGGGGGTGAAGGGAGCAAGCAAGGTAAGCAAGGGGGGGAGAAAAAGAGGAGGGGGGGCCAAGTCAGCAAGGGCTTGTTAAAATTATGAAGAGATGCTTCAGTTCAAAGTGTTAAAAGAGGTTGAGGAGTAATCTTGTGACGCCAAGAGAAGCCATTTGGGGGAGCCAGAGGAGGGCACTCCAAGTTCAATGTAATTAAGAACAAATGATTGTCATTCAATAGATAGAAGGCTGCTTTAAGTAGACTAAGTACAAGTAGGGCTGACTAGTGGTTAAAAAATGAGGAACAATAATGAATATGAAGTATTCAAAGCTGAGACCAAGGAATCCCTACTGATAGGAGGACACAAAGGACAGACTGAGAAGTGAGGGAAACTAGGATTGATGACAAAGGAGGAACTGGAACTATAACTAAGAAAGTATAGTATAGAGAGCTCACTAGGCACCAATACTCAAGAGAATAACAATAACTGTAAGTGCAAGAAGTCAAACTGAGATGCACTAAAGATTCAGGCAATACATGCAGATGACAGAAATTCCAACAGGCCCCCTTGCCTGAAGCTTTAGGGAGGTGAAGGCTTAATAGAATAGATAGACCAGTCAACATGGAATACTTTTAGATGGCAGAAACCTAGAAAAATATAATGGGAATTGATATGAAGAATGCAATAATGAAGACACAAGAAAGAAATAGAGAACAAAAGTTGAGGTTCTTCAAGGTAGTGAATGATTTGAAGGATTGCAGTGACAAGGTCTCAAGCAAGCAATAGCAGGTAATGGTGTGGAGAAACTTCAAGCAACCTTAGAGCTTGGCAGTAGTAGGATCTAATCAACTTGAGGTAGAGATGAACCAAACAAACAAGTGTGAGGTTGGTAAGGATGACAGAAAGGTTGGTAAGAGCAATTGACAAAGCAAATGCGGGGTTATTCAAAGACAACTACTGAGCAAACATTGAGGTAGTAATTGGATCATACAGGTTTGTTGCTACTTCAAGAGTTGAGCAGGCAAGAAAAATTGATCAAAGACAATTGATTGCAAATAGATTCCAGGCAGAGGAAGTGCTGGAAAAGCGGAGATCAAAGGAGCGCAGGGTTGCCAGATGAGTTAAATCAATATTTGATGGATTGTCCAACCAAATGCCGTGAGATTGATGCTTGATGAGTCAAGAAATCAAATTTAATGATGGGTTGGCAATAATCAAGCCAAGTGGAGATAAAAATGGCAAGATTATTGGATAAAGGGACATGGAAAGGCAGCTTCATAGAGAAAGGAAACAAAGCAAGAATCAAACAAGCAAAGCCAATGGAAATTGAAAAAAGAAGGAGACCAAGAGAAGACAAGGTTTTTGGAAGAAATGCAACTGAAATATTTAGGGGCCATCTATGGAGAGAGCCATTGTGGAAGCAAGAGGATCAAAGCGGCCAGGATGAAAGGATGATACCAAAAGATGGATGATCATGGGAGCACTTTGGCTTTTAACTGTGTTAAAATTATGAAGAGACGCTCCAGTTGAAAGTGTTAAAAGGGGTTGAGGAGTAATATTGTGATGCAAAGAGGTGCCAATCAGGGGAGCCAGAGGAGGGAACTCCAAGTTCAATGTAAGTAAGGACTGATGATTGTCATTCACTAGATAGCTGGCCCCTTTAAGTACACTAAGTACAAGTAGGGCTGAATAGTGGTTTAAAAATGAGGAAAAATATTGGATATGAAGTATTCAAAGCTGAGCCCAAGGAATCCCCACTGATAGGAGGAAACCCAGGACACATTGAGGAGTAAGGTACACTAGGATTGATGACAAAGGAGGAACTGGAACTCTAAATACAAAAGTATAGTATAGAGAGCTCACTAGGCAGCAATACTCAAGAGAATAATGATAACTGTAAGGGAAAGAAGTCATACTGAGATGCACTAAAGATTTATGCAATACATTCAAACAAAAAAAATTCCAACAGGGCTAAGTATGCAAGAGAGGGAGGGAAAAGGAGGATGAGGAGGAGGGGGGAGCTTTGCTGGGGTGCCAACCAAAGGAGGAGGGGAGGTGATGGGTGAGGAGGAGGAGGGGAAGTGATTGGTGAGGTGGAGGTGGAGGGTGAGGAGGAGGAGGGGAGGTGGGTGGGTGGTTTTGAAGTTTTGGTTTGGTTTTGGCTAAGTCCACCAAAAAAAAAAAAAACCAAGTCAGCCTAGGATTCTTGGTTGAACAACCAAAACCAAAAAAAAATGATGTGATTTTTTACCTATTTTTAAACCAAAAGCTACTCATAAAAGTGAGCAAGTGTGAGGGTTAGAATCTGCTCTCTCATGGCTGGGGATGAGGGACCAGATGAGACTGGGATGAATTGAGGAGGATTGGGAAGTTCTTCTTCAAATATTTTTTCCCAATCATCTTTGATGTTGAAAAGAAGTTTGTGAAGGATTGAACAAGTGATAATCCAGTGGATGCAGTACTTCATGTCTTTGGAAGATTGGAGCTGGTTTTGCATCTTCTTTAAGCTGGCCCATCTTCCTTTCAGGATTCCTATTGCATGCTCAATTCAAAATCATGATTGGGCAAGATAATAGTTGAAATTGGTTATGCCTTGATCATCGGATGAAAAATTGCAGTATGTTGGAACCACATATTTTCCACTAGCATAAGCTGAATTGGCCAAAAGGTATTGATCTTGCCCAAATTAGTTATCTGGTTGTTGGGAAATCCGCATCTGATTGAAAAAATATGAATTGTTACAAGAACCTATAAGGTCAGCATTGAGGGATATGAACTTATTGTTGTTGTAAAAAACTATTTGTAGTGACACAGAGTATCTATAAAAACCAACAAAACATATTTGGTCAGTGTGTTATCAAAGGATTTATCAAAGGCTGTGGAAAAGAAATGAATCAATTTCCTTTTTTCCCAATCAAAATAGTGGTTGCTATCTAACTTGGGTTTTTGAATCAAGGGGATAGTGGTTCCATCAACAAACCCAATGCAACCGGGAAAGCTCCTTGTCTCCATTAATTGAGATATCTCCTTGCGTTCTTCTTTGGTTGGCCAAAAAGGGACTGAGCAATGGAAAGATAGGATAGAAATCATGACTCTTTTGGTGTATAAGTCAATGGATCAATAACTTACTGAGAATAGACTTTCCAATTGATGAATTGCTGCTCAATTTCCATTTGATCCCAATCTACAAACAGAAACAGCCAGTTTAATAGCTGGATTGCATTGATGATTCCAAGAATTTTTCTGGAAGATGTGGTGGTCTTCAATCATCTCCAGAAGTTTCATGAATGAAGGCAATAAAGTTTGGAACAGTTTCTGGAAGGTTAAGTTGGGGAGTAGATGAAGCCTTTGCCTTTCATAAATAGGGTTGTCGAGAGTGTGTCTTTGTGGAACTATTTATTGATTTCAAAATAGAGAATTCAAAGCTAACCAAGTTGATTCCAAATTGGAGTCTGAATCAGAGTCTGAATCAGAGTCAAATAATAAACAAATTTCAGTCAGCTTTTTTGCATTTTCAACTTGCTACCGGGAAGTTTTATTGGAAATGTTGAAAAAGATGATAATTGGATTTGTATGAAGCAACAAAGATGTGAAGCAATGGAGATGTGAAGTGATGGGGATGAGATGTGTGTGATGCAATGGAGGTGGGACGGGCATGAATTTGCTGAGGTGGAGATGTGGATGGGTGTTTTGCATGCAAAGATGTGTGTTATGCAGTGGGATGTGTGTGATGTGATGTGATGTGTGTGATGTGATGTGATGTGTGTGATGTGATGTGATGTGTGTGATGTGATGTGATTTGTGTGATGTGATGTGATGTGTTTCATGTGATGTGATGTGATGTGTGTGATGTGATGTGATGTGTGTGATGTGATGTGATGTGTGTGATGTGATGGAGATGAGATGTGTGTGATGAGATGATATGGATTTTCTGAGGTGGAGGTGTGGATGGGTCCTTTGCATGCAATGGATCATGGATGGATGATAATGGCAGGTTTGATGTTTGAAAGCTGCCATTTTCATGAAACTTGCCATTTTGAAATACACCAGTTAGGGGGTATTTGTATTTCAGAAATCCTCCATTAAACATGGTGGGTTTGTTCAAAACAAATGGTGAGTTTTTAATGGTGGTTTTGCTAAATTTGATACACCCTATTGTTTTTTCCCCTTTTTGAGAAAGTGTTCTCTCAAAAAACATGGTATTTGATGAATCTTTCACCTAATTAGTGCCATAGGTCTTGTGCCAAAAAAATTTACTGGGTTGGAATTGCTTTTTCTTTTTTATTTTAATGATTCACTTTGAAAAGTATTGATTTATAGGAGTTTCTCTTCAGTAGCTTAAATATGAGATTTATCCCAATGACTCAAAATGTTCCGAAAAGGTTTTTCAAGCGTTTTCAGAATTTTTTTCATATTTATGAGTTATTTTGGGATGTAATTCAATAAATTTTTGAAAAATACTTGTTATATTTATGAATGGAGGGCCATAAAAAGGTTTTCTGCATAGGTATAAGGTTCTTAATGTTCCCCAGGGAATCATTTAAGCAGATGTGTGAAATGATAATTTGACCCAATTCCCAAGGGGTCTGCTTAAAATATCTTCCTGCATAAAAATAATATATTTGATTAAATTGAGGGCCTAGGAATTTAATAAAGCTCCTGGATTGATTTGAGGAGTATAGATTTGAAGAGGTTGCAAAAATTTGATTTAGGGAATTTTGAATATAAAATATCTCTTTTCAAAGAATTTCCAAATCTGATAATAATATTTCAATTTTTTACATTGAAAAAGTGTTGAATTTATTTTTTTTCTTTTAGGATCATTTTATTCAGCCAGTATAATAATCATTTCACAAGAGTTTTATTTGCACTTAATGCAATGTATGGAAAATATTCAGTGAGGCATGGATTCTTTCCATTGAGTGTTTCATGAAAATGGAGTTTGCAATTGGATATAAAATATTTTTATGTTTTGATTGTACAGTTTGTTTCATCAATCAATCAATTTCTCAATTTGAGTAAGGAATTAACTCTTTGAAGTATTTCATTTCTTTTCTGCTTTTTTTGAGGATTTTTGAGTATAATTTGAATTTTTGAATAAATCCATTTTCATCTTGCTTGCTGAGAATGGTTAAGATGGCCAGAATATTGGGATAAACATAATGGTCCCAAGATAAATTCAAAACTCCATAATTACCAAATCCATGCCATTCTTGTTTTATTCAAATGTTCTGCTATGCACACTACCACCCAAGGACTATAAGTCTTTAGCCTGAAAGCCTGAACAGCATTTTGAAAAAAAACATCAGGTCTTCTCAGGTAAAAATAAGCAAACCCATGCGAATTGGACAGGCACAATGGCCCATCTGGAAATGGTGCACTGAGCTTAGTGGCTAAAGCATGAATAATTGATCTTGATGTCATGGGTTCAAATCCCATATTACACAACTAAATTTTGGATTCTAACACTAATTTTCAGAAATTTATGATTTTAGCATGTTTTTTTGCTAAATTAATGCCTTCTCTGAAGAAAGGCATCAACATAGTATTTTGATTTTTACTAATTTTTTGCCTGCAGGTGTGGTTTACCACTACAGGGAGTTGTGTAAAAATTGAAAGCTTCTTCAAATGAAAAAATGTCTCAATATATAAAATGAAGGTCTGGTACACGTTTCTAAGATTTAAAGAGCTTCCTAGGGTTGGAAAACAAGTCCATTGGGGCAGGTTCAGGCCTTTCATGGTTCAGAAACTTCCAGGGGTTTTAATGCAACCCTTTCAAAGATTTAATGAGCATTTGGAGTGTTAAAGAATACCTTTTCAGGAAAACCAAACTGTTTGATTTATGAGAAAAATAAAAAATGATAGAAATCAATTTTCATTACACAAAATGGGGTATTTCTGTTGGAAAAATAACATAAAATACAAAAATTATACATATGCCTATTTCATGAGGAGAATCCAAATATTTAGAAATATTTTTAAAATAAAATAAAGTGAAAAATAACTATAAAAAGAAAGAAAACAGAGTTAATTGAGGATAATTCAATATTTCTGCTGGAATGGAATGACCTTTGTACAAAACATAAAATAAAATAGAAAAGTGCTATAAATACCTATTTCATAATTTGAATTCAAGTATTTTGAAATTTTGAAATTTCTTCAGATAAAAAACATTATTATGTAGTAAATTTGATTTAGTTGTTTTCAAGAAACCAAATTGCAACCACAGTGAGTTATCCTGATTGGGATAACCTTCCGCAGCTTTGAATGAATGTGCTGCATCCTGGAGTTATCCCTATTGGGGTAAGTCCGTTAGTTGCGGAAAACCATATTTTGGTGCAACTACAGCTGGGATCTCCCTTGCACCAATGACTGTCTCAAATCCCCTAAAAATCCTCACCTCAAACTCAACCAAAAACCAAGAAATAAAGATAAAGAAAACTCACCTAGAACAGGACCAATAAATTGAAAAGAAAAATTGAGGCTCCTTCAAACAAAAAATTGAACAACCAGCCATCCAACCAAAAAAAACAAGCAGCCTTCAACCACTCAATAAAAGAAAAGGAAAACAAACACCTTGTGGATCTAACATAGAAACCCAAGATCAAGACCAATCAATCTACCACTCAACCCAAAATAGAAGGGGGGAGAGCTTCAACCAACACTACAATACAGGGAATTGAAAAACCCTTCAGGCAGAATAAATCAAAGCTAATCGCAACAGCTAGAATATAGGCCACAGAACAGTCTTCCAGGAGACCCAGGCTGTATACTAAGAACCACTTTCAGACCCAAGGGAAGACTAAGAGCAAGGAGGATAAGGATAAAGAACCCCACTCAACCTGATGGTCAAAATAACTCTCTTCACTGCCTTGACATGAAGACCTAACTCTCACACTCTTTGCTGATTCCACTTGCCACAATAATTCTGTGCCCTTTTTGTCTCTCCATCTGTCTTTAGACCAAACCACACAGGATTTCTGGTTTTAGAAAAAGATTAATAAAGAAAAACTTCAGGATGAATAGACCTGTAGTTCAACACAATTAACAGTAAAATATGCTCCACTTCAAAAAGCAGCATCAACAGCTCAAGCACTTCTGTATGGAAGAATATTCAATAAATCAAACAAGAAAACCCAAACTCACTCTTAGAAACCAGCAACAACTATGTTGGAAGCACTAACCAAAACAATCATAAAATCCCTTGGAAATGTCAGTTATTACAGGATTAGAAACAAGTTAAACATACCTATCAGACAAGATACAATATGCAAGTCCTGTTCATTTGGAAAAATAACTAATGCATCTTTTAAAAACAGACATAAGCTAGCATGCAGGCCCTTTGAAGAAATCCATCTGGAAATTTTTGTACCCATCATACCTTCCTCAGTTGAAAATAACAGATACTTTTTAACTGTGGTTTAAAGTAACTCCAGATAATGATTGGGTATCCCTCTCAATTCCAAAGAAAAAGATTTTGAAGAACTTTTTTTCATATCCTAGATCTTGGGGCCAAACAATTTGGCTACTATCCCAGAGTTCTGAACTCTGAAAGAGGCAGCAAATTCAAGCACAAATTTTTCAAGGAATACTGAAAGAAGAACTTGATAATGAAAAGATAATCCAAACCCCACACTCCTCAGCAAAAGGGACTATCAGGAAGAAACAACAGAAAAATAACTGAGTCAATCAGAACCATCTTCCATCACTCTTTCCTGAAAAAGAATATGTGGAACTTTTTTCTCAATACCAGCACCCTTAAACTCAACCAGATACCCAGTCAAAAATCCAAAAAATACCCCTACTATCTCTTCAAAAAAAAACTCTTAATTTGGATTACTTCCACCCCATTTGAAACCCTGTCTACTTCCTAACACTACCCAATAAAACCTTCTCAAAGCTTGAACCCAAGGTAAAAACAGGTCTTCTGATAGGCTTTAACCAAAATTTGAGATCCTCAAACATCTTATCAGACTCTGGTAGCATTGTTGAGACCAAAAACATCATATTCCTTACCATTTTCCCCACAACAAGCAGCCAACCATCCATAGAAATTGAGTTTGATAACAAAGACCAAAGAAATCCAACACAAAATCTCAGAGAAAGATCCTCAAGAGTCAAACCAGTCAAGTACACATACCTCAGTACTCTCAACAAAATTTTTGGAAGCCATCAATACCAAAAATAATTCCATCAAGAAAATGGAAGTATGGGAATATGCAACCATAATCTTAGACTCCTATCTAAAGAATGTCATGGTATTGAAAAAAAATACTACAGCTGTATCTTCTCCTGAAAAGAAAAAGGCCAGAATCTGCATCCAGGAATTCAAACAGATTCCTGGCATAGAATATGACAACCATCTCTCTCCAACAGGAAAGCTCACTACTCTTCTGAAACTACTCATGCTTTCCATCTCCAAAAGGATTTCCCTTGGAAAGTTTGAGGTGCAGGCAGTGTTTCTTTATGCAACTCTGAAAGCAAAAATTCATATTGAAACTCCCTCAGGTTTCCCAAGAACTTCCCCCTTCCTCAAACTGAAGAAATATCTTTACAGTATGAAAAAAGCTCCAGCCAACTGGTACAGAACCCTCACAAATTGGCTCAAGGAGATCAGGTACACTCCATTCAAATACAATAACTACCTTTATATTCACTAAAAATCCAACTCTTTACTCTTCTTTCATGTAGAAAACCTTATTGTAGCTGGAAGAACCCAAGAATTTGAAGCCCTCTTCCTCTAAATTTTTCCAAATTCCTCATATCACAGTTCAGACACCCTCCTGGGAATGGACCTTCCCATCTCAGATCTCAACATAACTCTCTCTCAAAGTAAAATTATCAAGAAAGGACTCAAACTTCTAGGGCTCTCCAATGGTAAACCCATCCTCACTCCTCTTACTCCAATAATCCAACTTGTGAAGGAAACCAAGGAAGAAATATAAAATTTCAGAAAGCTCAAAATAAATTAAAGAACCTATACAGGAATTCTGAACAAACTCTCCTGCAGAAATCAGCCAGATATATCACCAGCAGTGTCCACTCTATCCCAGTTCAATTATAAACCAGGAATAAACCTGTCACACTTCAAGCTTAAGGGTTATTGTCTTTACCACTTTGACATATCCTTTCCTCAGTAACATCTAACTCAGTCCATAAGCATGACACAAATAAAGAACAACATCAATGGTGCCTTCTGAAGGAGAATTCAGTATTACTTTTACTAATTTGGAGTATTGGTAAATTGAGGTGGTTTTGAATTGCCTCCCATTCTAAACTATAGTAAGTCTTCCAATATTTTTTAATTGGTGTCTTGTTTTGTTTTAGACTTAGGTTGATGATAAATTCACAACTCTAGTCATGTGGGAATTGTGCAGGGACCCAAAAAACCTGTGGGACTTGTGTAGGGCCCCACACAACCTGTGGGAGTTGGGTGGGGCCCCACACAACCTGTGGGAGTTGGGTGGGGCCCCACACAACCTGTGGGAGCTGTGTAGGGCCCCAAACAACCTGTGGGATTTGTATAGGGCCCCTGAACGCGTGGGGGCCCATACACTACTCCAAAGGGTTGTTCTAAACATGCGCAACCCCTGGGGGGGCATATGCCCCCCATAATGGGCATTTTTGATTTTTGTACCCCTGTACACAACCATATTGTTTATTAGGGAAATGTTAAATTTCAGGGCTCATTGAGCCGTGCACACGTTTCAAATAGGGCCGTGCAAATGGTTCAAATAGGGCGGTGCACACGGTTCAAATAGGGCCGTGCACACGGTTCAAATAGGGTCGTGCACACGGTTCAAATAGGGCTGTGTAGCACACCACACGGTCCAATCCAAGCTGTGTATGACCCCCCATGGCTCAGAGAATTGTGCAGCCAACCCAGCCTGGTCTGCCGGTGTTTGGGATTCCACACGCCACTGGACCGCGCTGAGCCAAAAAAAAGGAATGAAAGGGTAATAACATAAACCATAAACTAAATAAACCTTCCAAAAAAACAGAAATCAACCAAAAAATTAAAGAATGTTCATTTTGTGGTTAAAAAAAACAAAAAAATAAATAAAAAAAAGGTACTATCCAATGGACTAGCCCTAAATTAAAAAGAACCAAAAAACACAAGTAACTGGACTAGCGCTAAACTAAAAACACCAAAAAAAGACAAGAAACTTGACAAGCCCTAAAGTAAAAACACCAAAAAAAGACAAGTAACTTGACAAGCCCTAAAGTAAAAACACCAATAAAAATACAAGTAACTTGACAAGCCCTAAAGTAATTTCAACTTCACTAGCCCTAAAGTAAAAGGGCCCAAAAATTAAAGAAGTCTTTTGACCAGCCCTAAAGTAAAAGCTCCCAAAAAAATACAAGTCTTTTGACCAGCCCTGAAGTAAAAATACCAAAAAAAAAAACAAGTTCAACTTGTGTTAAGCTGATCCCATCCCAAGCTTAACATAAGTTAAGCTTGTGATGGAATCAGACCAACACCAGTTGAACTGACTTACCATGAAACTTTCATTCAAAACAATCAATATAATGATGTTAACTCAAAACACTCAACATAATTATGTTCAAAATGTGATAACCCTTTATATTAATAGAACTTGTCAGCTGCATTAAAATTACAATTTAAAAGAAACCCAATGATGAAATGAAGTCAAAGTCTATTACAATCTAGAATACATTTTCATTTGATATTTGAGATGATCAACCAAACCAGAGGCTTTTTTAGAAATCAAGGAACGTGGTTTTGCTACAATGGGTGGGATTGGAATCATTTCTCCCTCAAGTACAAATAGAACCCAGTGGTTATTTTTTACAAAGGAAATGAAAATTTTATCTGATTGATCAGTAACAACATTTTTAATTGGATTATAAGTATCAAATGACTCCAATGAAATGAAACATATAGGTCTGGAATATGGGTCTGCTATGATTTGACCATATCTAATTTAGCCAGCCATTTTTAGGAGGGAATCTTTTCATTTATTTCTTAAAAATCCGGTCTTTGTTAAATCTTTTCAACCTAATTTGCACCACCAAGCATCTTAATGTAGCATGCTTTATTTTTCTCCAATGTTTGTATCATTTATTTTCTCACTTTAAACCAACCATTTTCTTCATAACCAAGAAATTTAGCAATGAATCTAAAGCCTCAATTCCCATCTCCAATTGGATCCCAAACCTCACCCAAGAACTTATGTAATTTCTTGGTTATTTGATTGAGGTATTTCACATTTTGTTCCTATCATGAAAACAAACTTGGTATTCATTTCTTTAATCAGATCAATTAAATGAATACTCACCACAGATGGGCTTCTGGTTGAGCTTTGCTGCACGTTTGCTTCCTCTGAATAGCATTCTGATTCCAAATATAGTGATCCCAATTTGCTTTCAGTCTCTTCCTCTGAACTATGAAATTCAGATTTGGATTCTGCCAAATTTGAATAACAATTCATCATTAGTTAGTAACTAAGTTCACTAAACCAAAAACATGAACATATCCCAAAAGAAAAGACTAACAATCTTTTGTCTTTTCTTTCTTGGAGCCCTTCTAGTCCTTTTTTCCCCCTTTGGTTGTTTTTCAACATTCTCAAACAGATATTTTTCTTGATGCATATCTGTCAATTTTGGCCTGCCCCTACTTGATTGTAAGACTTTAGGTTCAAGTCTTGACTTTGATTGATATTTTGTAATCTTCTGAATGATATACTTCAATAGGCCGTTTTGCTCATGATCTGGAGATTCCAAGATCATTTAATTCACTTTTTAATGTAACTGAGGAATTCCTAGCATTTCATTGACATCTCACTTAAAAAATTCAAAAGTATCAACCATTAGTGAATTAGGAATCATTAATCAAAAAGCATTAATCACACAGTGATTTGAACAATCCAACTTAAGCCAACTTACAGAACTAGAAATGCAAGGGTCATAGTCCAAGCTACACTGAAGATGAACATCTTTGGGTACCACAGATCCTCTGAATGCTAGAAGGTCACCTATTTGGTGGGAACAGGGCAAACCCATAGTCTTGGGATATGACTTGGTGCACAGTTTGCCATAATGATCACGTTTGAACTTCTTGAATTGTTCCCTAATTAGCTGAATTGCCTCTAAAGATAATTTGTAACCCAATGGTAACAGTTCAGGTGGAAGAACTTTCCCTAACTTAATTTGAGAGTTATAAAGTGACGCATGAACCAATTTAATTAGATTCAAAACTGTTCCTCAAGGCTTTTCCAAACATCCAATAGGTTTCCCAAAGAGTTTGCAAGGAATTGTTTGAGGGTTGCATGGGCCCCTTCAACCCAAGATATTGTCTTGTTTCTAAAATCTGGGTTTATACAAGTCCACGCTGTTAAAAAATTCTCTTTGATAGGTAAAATGTTATTTTACATATACTCAAGTACATCCTCATAGTCTTTCAAGAAAAACTATACAAGTCAAAAGGTCAGAACCAAAAACTAGGAAGAATAATAAGAAGTGATTTGGACCTACTCTGAGTTCTGCATCATTGAACTCTGCCTCCTCCTTGGTCTTTGAGGCCCCATAATTTTCCCACAGATTCATAAAGCTTTTCCATCCTTCAACATCATTAACAAAGGGCGCTTTACAGTTTGCTTGTATGTTTTTAGAAAAGTGCCAAGTGCAACACTATCTTGATGACTCAGGGAAACTAGATTCAATAGCACAAATCACAGCTTTTTTGCAGTCTGTCACAAATAATTTTGGAAGTCTCTCAGGATCACAAGCCAACTCCTTTAATGCATTTAGAGACCAACGGTGGAACTCAAACGTTTCTTTTTTTATAAAGACAACAGCTTTTGTGAAAGTTTTCCAATTGGCTGTCATTCCTATAACATGCAATGGTGGGGTTTTGTACTTATTTGTCTTATAAGTAAAATCCAAAATATCAATATGATGGAATTGTTTTTAAAGCTTTACTGCCTCAGGATGTTATAACTACAGGGCCTCCAAGTGACCCTCTCCACTGAACATTGACCGGTGAATCCAACTTGTTTCTTCAAGCTTTTCATAGAGTAACTCCATAACAATTTTCCCCTTTTCTTCTCAAATTTTTGCCTTCTGCTTAGTGTTATAAATTGTTTGGTCATCAACATAATCCAGCCCATCCATCTTGATAAATTTTCTCTCAAGTTGTAACATATTGAGCCCATCTTTCATGCCTTCCTTAATTAGATCCAAGGCTTTCCCAGAGATTCTCCTCAGTTGAGGATGCACAGGGGGATTTTCAGATTGTTGATGGTTATGTTCCGTTTCTTTATAGGATATTTGCCACAAGGGGTCTGCCTTTGTGAAACTTTCATGGATAAAAACTTGCACCCAACCTTCCTTGATTGAGTTTGTCTAGAACATTTGGTAAGAAGTTTTCTTGAATAGGAACAATTTCTATCACAGGCTAAATCAACATATTGGTCACACTTTGAGTTGAAAACTGTTAAAGAGTAACAATGATTTATTGCCCATGTTTGAAAAAAGTTTTGTGCCTCTTCCCTAGTAGGAAAAGCTCTCACAGGAGGTGGGTCAAGCGGATCTGTCATAGTTACATAGTTATATTGATGGCATGCACTCCATCAGTTTCAATCAAATTTAATCCCGCAAAGACCAGTAACATAAAATGTTACTCACGACCAGAGGTCAAATGCCACTGTGAAAAAGTTTGTTCCTCAATTGTCACCCTTGATGAGGATGCAATTGGGGCTTCCAATGTTTCATTAACCAAATACTTTTTTTCTTTTTCCAATGGTTTGTTGATGGCACTATCAATGTAGAACTTCCACGCAGCAATGTCAGAAGAAAGAGGGCTTGCCACTGTTCCCATGCAAAAAAATGAAATTGTATACTTCAGTATTCAATCCAACTTTCAATTGAACAAACAAAGTTTACTCACGTTTGAGTTGAGAAAGAATTGTTTTCAGAATTTTATATGATTTCAATTTTCACTTAACTTTCACTTGAGTTTAACTTTAAAGTCTCTTTGGGATTGCTAGGTGTGGAAAAACAGTCCCACAAAGTATACCTTGACCCCAAATTTGGGTTGATGGAACCCAAGTGTGGTCCAGGGCGTGCCCAAAATTCTGGCACAACTTCCAGGGGGTTGTGCCCCCCAAAAAACAGCGTTTTGAGCAATTTGTGGGGGTACACGGCACAAATTAGCCATGTTTGGGGGTTACAAAGCTCCTAAACAACCCCCTGGGGGTTGCGCGTGTTTGAAATAGCCATTTGTAGTCTTCTATGGGCCCCCACAGCTCATTTGAGCCATGTAGGGCCCTACACAACTACCACACGGTTGGAGCCCTGAATTTAACAGTAATCTATTATTTATTATTTATTATTTATTATTTATTATTTATTATTTATTATTTATTATTTATTATTTATTATTTATTATTTATTATTTATTATTTATTATTTATTATTTATTATTTATTATTTATTATTTATTATTTATTATTTATTATTTATTATTTATTATTTATTATTTATTATTTATTATTTATTATTTATTATTTATTATTTATTATTTATTATTTATTATTTATTATTTATTATTTATTATTTATTATTTATTATTTATTATTTATTATTTATTATTTATTATTTATTATTTATTATTTATTATTTATTATTTATTATTTATTATTTATTATTTATTATTTATTATTTATTATTTATTATTTATTATTTATTATTTATTATTTATTATTTATTATTTATTATTTATTATTTATTATTTATTATTTATTATTTATTATTTATTATTTATTATTTATTATTTATTATTTATTATTTATTATTTATTATTTATTATTTATTATTTATTATTTATTATTTATTATTTATTATTTATTATTTATTATTTATTATTTATTATTTATTATTTATTATTTATTATTTATTATTTATTATTTATTATTTATTATTTATTATTTATTATTTATTATTTATTATTTATTATTTATTATTTATTATTTATTATTTATTATTTATTATTTATTATTTATTATTTATTATTTATTATTTATTATTTATTATTTATTATTTATTATTTATTATTTATTATTTATTATTTATTATTTATTATTTATTATTTATTATTTATTATTTATTATTTATTATTTATTATTTATTATTTATTATTTATTATTTATTATTTATTATTTATTATTTATTATTTATTATTTATTATTTATTATTTATTATTTATTATTTATTATTTATTATTTATTATTTATTATTTATTATTTATTATTTATTATTTATTATTTATTATTTATTATTTATTATTTATTATTTATTATTTATTATTTATTATTTATTATTTATTATTTATTATTTATTATTTATTATTTATTATTTATTATTTATTATTTATTATTTATTATTTATTATTTATTATTTATTATTTATTATTTATTATTTATTATTTATTATTTATTATTTATTATTTATTATTTATTATTTATTATTTATTATTTATTATTTATTATTTATTATTTATTATTTATTATTTATTATTTATTATTTATTATTTATTATTTATTATTTATTATTTATTATTTATTATTTATTATTTATTATTTATTATTTATTATTTATTATTTATTATTTATTATTTATTATTTATTATTTATTATTTATTATTTATTATTTATTATTTATTATTTATTATTTATTATTTATTATTTATTATTTATTATTTATTATTTATTATTTATTATTTATTATTTATTATTTATTATTTATTATTTATTATTTATTATTTATTATTTATTATTTATTATTTATTATTTATTATTTATTATTTATTATTTATTATTTATTATTTATTATTTATTATTTATTATTTATTATTTATTATTTATTATTTATTATTTATTATTTATTATTTATTATTTATTATTTATTATTTATTATTTATTATTTATTATTTATTATTTATTATTTATTATTTATTATTTATTATTTATTATTTATTATTTATTATTTATTATTTATTATTTATTATTTATTATTTATTATTTATTATTTATTATTTATTATTTATTATTTATTATTTATTATTTATTATTTATTATTTATTATTTATTATTTATTATTTATTATTTATTATTTATTATTTATTATTTATTATTTATTATTTATTATTTATTATTTATTATTTATTATTTATTATTTATTATTTATTATTTATTATTTATTATTTATTATTTATTATTTATTATTTATTATTTATTATTTATTATTTATTATTTATTATTTATTATTTATTATTTATTATTTATTATTTATTATTTATTATTTATTATTTATTATTTATTATTTATTATTTATTATTTATTATTTATTATTTATTATTTATTATTTATTATTTATTATTTATTATTTATTATTTATTATTTATTATTTATTATTTATTATTTATTATTGATTATTGATTATTGATTATTTATTATTTATTATTTATTATTTATTATTTATTATTTATTATTTATTATTTATTATTTATTATTTATTATTTATTATTGATTATTTATTATTGATTATTGATTATTTATTATTTATTATTTATTATTTATTATTTATTATTTATTATTTATTATTTATTATTTATTATTTATTATTTATTATTTATTATTTATTATTTATTATTTATTATTTATTATTTATTATTTATTATTTATTATTTATTATTTATTATTTATTATTTATTATTTATTATTTATTATTTATTATTTATTATTTATTATTTATTATTTATTATTTATTATTTATTATTTATTATTTATTATTTATTATTTATTATTTATTATTTATTATTTATTATTTATTATTTATTATTTATTATTTATTATTTATTATTTATTATTTATTATTTATTATTTATTATTTATTATTTATTATTTATTATTTATTATTTATTATTTATTATTTATTATTTATTATTTATTATTTATTATTTATTATTTATTATTTATTATTTATTATTTACTATTTACTATTTATTATTTATTATTTATTATTTATTATTTATTATTTATTATTTATTATTTATCATTTATTGGAGGCTACACAACTTGATTTTAGTTGTTATAGCTGCCACACAACTCAAATGGGACATGTAGCATGCCACATGGCCAATTTGAGTCGTTTAGCATGCCACATGGCCCATTTGAGTTGTGTAGCATGCCCAACAGCCCATTTGAGTCGTGTAGCATGCCACACGGCCCATTCGACTTGTTTAGCGCCCCACACAGCCCATTTGAGTTGTGTAGTGTGCCACACGGTCCATTTGAGTTGTGTACACAACTCCACACGGCCCACTTGAGTTGTGCACACGACTCAAAGAGTTGTGAATTTAACATTAACCTTACACTTAATATAGGCCTCAGATCAAACCTATGACTACATGTTAGCTGTGGGGTGGCATTATTTGTGGAAGAGTGGCCCAGATGTGTTAGGGGTATTGGTCAATGATTGATCAGATATATATGATCTTGAACAATATCCCAACTTTAAAGGGTTCAAGGGTTTATTAAAGGGGTGGTCAGGAGAGGAACCAAGGATGGTTTATCCACAGGGGGCTAGGTAGAGGAAAGGTTGGTATATGCTTTAGTTGTTCCCTTTGTCTTTATAATGGTATTTGTTGATTGATGGGTGGTCCTTCTTTAATTTGGTTCTGAGTATTTAGGTCACAGAAGAACCCTTATTCTGGCACCTAATGGGCTGGTTTAATTTGGTTAAATATAAGTAATAACTTGGTTTCTGATTTCTTTTTTCCTTTTATAAATGGTTCACTGATAACATTTATCTTGGTAGGCACCACAGATGAACACTGATGGGTTGATGGGCAGAGCTTGTTGGCATTCTGATACAACCTGGATAGGGCAGAGAGGCCCTCCTTAAATAGAAAAACTGGTCCTCAGGGGATTCTCAGGGCTGCCCCTGAGGGTGCCCTGGGGATTCCCCTGTAACAGTGGGACACAGTTACATGAGAAATTTTAGCTGGTTGGAAAAAGATACTGCATGAAACTGAGGCAATTCAGCTGGTTGGACAAAACACAATGCATGAAACTGAGGAAATTCTGCTGTTTGGACAAAAGACACTGCATGAACCTGAGGCAATTCTGCTGGTTGGGGGGAAAATTTTGCTCAGGATTTTCATGCATGCACAGCCTTGCATAAATTTCTGTTAGGTGCTGATAACGTTGGTCTGGTGCTGGTTGCTTATTTGGTACATACCTTTCTTCCTGCATGTATTGCTGTGAAGTGGTAGAGTAGACTTTTACTGATAGTTTGTTTGTTACTCTTGTGTGCTGATGGTTAGTTTGGTACTGCATGGCCCTGACTGCCTGCATAGGTTGCTGTGTAGTCCTGTGGTTGGTACAGGTAGTTTGTTTGGTCCTGCATGGTTCTGGCTGCCTGCATATTTTTCTGGGTATCCCTGTGGTACTTGTACTGGTGGTTTGTTTGGTGCTGCATGGTTCTGGATGCCTGCATATTTTGCTGGGTATCCCTGTGGTACTTGTACTGGTGGTTTTTTTGGTACTGGTTGAGACTTCTTCCACTTTCTCCTGCCAATACTGTTACTGTATGCTTCTACACAGCCTCCTGTATGTATATTTGCTCATATGTTTGGTTCTGGTTGGGAATGTTTCCACTTCCTCCTGCTTGCACTGTTCCTGTAAGGTTCTGCACAGCCTTCTGTATGTAAATTTGCCTGATTTTTTGGTGATGTGAGAGGAGCTTAACTAGCTGCACTGCCTCCTGTATCTGTTTTGCTGTATTCTGGCTGAGGTGACAGGGTTGGTGTATGGTCCTGGTGTTGAGGGTAAGCTGTTACTGGTATATACTTGAGGGTTTTGCGAGGTATGTCTTTATGCCTTCCACAGAGCTGTGACACCTGGTTGGGTATGAGTTTGCCACAGTTGAAGGGTTCTTGGGCTTTATCTTCTAATACATGAGGGGTAGGGTGGTACTTTGGAAAAGTGACTATAGGTTATTTTGGATGTAGAATCCATTTCTGAGATTTATTTGAGGGTTTGAGATTTTGTTATACTACATAGGACAGGTTTGGCCTACCACACTGTTACATTCTTGAACACTCAGATTCTATTGTCTTGCACCTACACTATTACCTTGGAAACAACTGTACTGTTATTTCATTTCCCATTCCATTCTTGTCATTAATTTCCTCACGCCTCTTAAATGTAGCTGGCCATCCATCAGGATCTATCTAGTAACTTTGGATTAACTTATAAAGGCTGTGTTGCCTGCCTGAAGATTTTCTCCCCAGTTAGTTAATTTCATACATTCTTGCATCTTGATAAATCCAGTCATCAAATTGGGCTTGGCTTTGGTTTCCTTTCCATTGGAACATTTCTAGGATCTGGCTGTGTTTTCAGCCACCCAATGCGAAGTTTGCACTTTGCATTTAGTCTTTCTACCTTGCACTTGCCCTTGCACTCAGTCCCTTCCTTTGCGCTCACAATCATCTAAGAGTTCCCTATAGTACATGGGGTGGTTGTGTGACAAAACAACTGTAAGGAATTACTTCACTGCTGGAAATTCCTTGGCAGAACTACCTCAGACTGTCTCTCTCTTTCTCCTTCCTCCTTTTCTTCCTCCTCTAGACTTGAAAATTTCAGCAATGCTAACTGGTCTAATGACCTTCGCTCCAGAAAATGAAGAAGTAGTTAAATCTGTCTCTGGCTCAAATTAACCATCTCCTGGAATATCTTCAAAAAGAAAAACATCAAATTATCATCCAAAAAGTGAAAATTCAATTCTATTGCCAAATGCCACCAAGAAATTCTATGGATATCAGGACTAATCCAAAATCTGTGGCCCAATAATTTTCTGACTCCCATATTGAATGTAGAAAATAAAGGACTGACCAAAAAAATCAAGCACTTTGGCTTAAACTCCAAGACCAAACATCTAGACATTAAAATCAAATATATTTGAGATCTATACCAAAAAAAGATACTAGAAGTGAAATTAGTTTCCTCCAAAGACATGGTTGCTGATGCTCTGTCCAAGGCCTGAAACTCAGCCTCTCTCATTAGACTCAACAGTAGGACCTTCACCTCAAGGCATGGGGGGCATTGAAATTTCTTCAGATCAAAAAAAAGAAAAATTATTATTTAGTTGCATTGTTGCTTTCAAGAAACTAAATTTCAACTACAGTGAGTTATCCAAATTGGGATAACTTGCCACAGCTTTTAAACAAATTCACTGCTTCCTGGAGTTATTGAAATTGCAATAACTCCTGTAGTTGCTCAAGAAAAGATTCCCGCAAGACTACATGTCATAACCACAATCTGGCTCAGTCTCCTCAGTCATACCCAAGCCTCAGCCAATCTCAACCCTTGGCAAAATCTACCTTCCACCCCTGGATTCACATGCTGCACCTCCTGGAGTCTCCTCCTGCATACCATGCAGCCCTCAGTCAATCTCCCAGGCATTCCATCAACCTCTCTATGGCTTGGTGCATCCTCATCTCTCCTTCAAATCTATCTGGTATGAGAAGTACATACTCTAAACCCATATTACATACTCCTGTATGGACAGCCCATACTCCAGTTCAGTACATGACCTTCCTGGACAGGCCCATTACCCAATCAGTCAAACCACTGCCTCAAGCACAATTGGTTAACATTTAATACAATGGGAAATTTCAGCCCCAGAATCAGTCATCCTCCTCAAGGCATCCTCTCAGTTCTCACATATACTGGCCTCTCTTGTCAGCTTGCTACTATAGCAGGGCAACCTTCAAAAGTAACAGAAATAACATAAAAATAATAATAATAAAATTGAACTGAGAAGGAGTAGTAAAAACATGAATAGGGGGTATCAAAGTTAACCAAACCCGCCATTTTTTAATGGCGGGTTTCAACCCAAATCCGCCATTTCAAACCCGCCATTAAAAATCAAAAAAACCCACTTATTTCAGATCAGACATGTCAAAGTTAACCTGAAATAAGTGGGTTTTTTCAAATAAAGTATTTAAATGCATCCACCACCTGTCCGCGTCATACACCCCTGTCTTCCCACCTCCTTCTACCTCCGACCTCATCAGAAAATTTTTTACCCCCACCCTCATCATAAAATTGATTGACCACTCTCATCACTTTATCGCTCTCATCACTTGATCACTCTCATCCACTTCATCACTCTCAAAACTTCATCGCTCTTAAAACTTCATCACTCTCATCACTTAACCGCTCTCATCACTTGATCACTCTCATCCACTTTATCGCTCTCAAAACTTCATCACTCTCATCACTTAACCGCTCTCATCACTTGATCACTCTCATCCACTTTATCGCTCTCAAAACTTCACCACTCTCATCACTTTATCGCTCTCATCACTTGCGTAGCCCAAACTCTTTCAAATGGCCCCTCAGCGAACCTCCCCCCGCAAGTCCAACACACCCAAGAGAACATTTCCAAGGAACTCCACAACAAACAATCCTCCCCCATCAGCTTCCAAGGGCTCAAGTCAGCTCAAGAGAGCTGATCACATCATCCTGGTAAACTGGCTGAAAATTCCCTCCAACTACGATGCCTGCTTTGGATCCGACAACGAAACACGTGTTGGCAGACCTCAATCCTCTAAGGTCAATGGTTATCTCCTGATGGCCAATGAACTCAAGAACAAAACAAAAGGTAGGCTGGATCTGTAATCCAAACAGATGAGGGAGCGGTTCAAAAACTATTGAGCCAAGTACAAAAAGGCCCACTCCATGTCTATCTCCACTGGCTTTGGTATCACTGACTTGGACAAAGCCAAAGGAATCAACTTGGTGGTTGATAAGTTGGACTCCATTTGTCCTTTTTATATTCAAATGGATGAAATCTTCGGAAAGAAGGCCAACATCACCCCCCTAGCTGCTTTCAATGCCCAACAATCCAATTCCGTTGATGCCGAGGACTTGGCTGGGGATGCTCAGCCTACCAATGGGGACCTTGATCAAACCTTGGCCTTGGAGTGGCCCCCATCTGATGACGAGGAGGATATTCAAACACAATCGGCTCCAATCACTTCTACTTTGGTATTGATTGATCAGTCAATCCCGAACTTGGACCCCTCACTTCCTTCTTTTGATTGCTCTCTTCCTGGGGCAGAACAACTGGAGAACTTGCCCAATGAGGAGGATGTTATTCCTGGATCACCATTGCCATCAACATTGGCTCAAGTAAGGAACTAAATTGTTTTTGATTCTGTCTGGTTGCTCCTGACTGATTTACATTGTAAAAAAACAGGCTCATCCATTTTTGATTGGCCAAAAACTCAAGCCAATGGGGCCTCCCACATCGCCTTCAAATACTAGTGAGGACTTTCAGACTCAAACCTCCTCTGCCAAGGGTAAGCAAAAGGCCTCCAATTCCATCAATTTAAACCCCAAAAGTCATCAAAAGAGGAGAAACACTTCCAGTTTTTCGGGCTTTGAAGAAATCATGGAGAAGCGAGATTCATGTAAGTTGATTGATTCAATATCCTTGCTTTCAAAATCATGCTCATTGCCATTCCCCTCCAAAAAACAGTGAAATCATGTTGCTGTCCTTCATGGTATCACAATTTGATTCAAAGGCAAGTTTGGCCAAATTACGAAACATTTGTCCTAAAATTCGGGATACTTTGTCAGCCTTCAAGTTGAGGAAAGCGTACTCTTGAGGAGAAGATCTAATGGATGATTTCTTCACATAACGTCCGAATAACTCCAAAGGGTTCATCGATTTTTGCCAACCAATTGCCCACATTTTTCCACCCCAAGATCTTGAGGGACCAACCGGGTTGACAAATTTTTTTGAACTGTGAAGGAATGTTGTCACAAAGTTGATATCTTTCTTATCTTGCTCAGATAGTCAATCCAAAGGCACAAATTCAATGACGGCAACAAGAGCATGGTGATCAGATTGGTCGAGAACAATAAATTTTCCATGGTGGAAGAAGTGGAAAGCCCCAATTGTCTGTTTTGCTTGCTTAAATTCTTCCTGGGTGGGTTTTCAAGGGTTGATTTTCTTTTCAGCCATGATAGCAGGGTACAGATCCAAAGGGCATAGCTTTCGTCTAGACCAGGCAAACTTTTCCTTGATCAAGTCGTCAGTCACTTCCAAAGAAATTTCCAAATCCCTCATTTGAGCCCTCCTTTTTCTACGATTCCTCTGCTTGCCACCTCTCTTTATGTTTTTCATACCATCTCCTTCCATCTTTCTCCCTCCCAGGCACTTGCTGCACCCGAGGTGAGGATCAAGGTGAAATTTGAATGGATGTATAACATTTTGAGTTTGGTAGTCATTGAAGGAATTGATATCAAAAAAGGGGTTGGACAAACAAAAAGACCGGTCAAACAAATAAAAAAAAAAAATGTCAGCAACGTTCTCATTATGGAAACGGTGGGATTAAAAAAATAAAAAAGAGATGAAAATCAATGATTCCTCTGCTTGCCACCTCTCTTTATGTTTTTCATACCATCTCCTTCCATCTTTCTCCCTCCCAGGCACTTGCTGCACCCAAGGTGAGGATCAAGGTGAAATTTGAATGGATGTATAAAATTTTGAGTTTGGTGGCCAGTGAAGGAATCGATAGATATCAAAAGAATAGAATTAGATGGGGAGGAGTGGTAATGATGAGGAGCCGCAGCCGGCATCATACTAGGCAAACCAGACTGTCTCAGGACGTAGCTTGGTTGGCGTAACACTTGAGAGAATGAGTTCTGGCCAAGCTCAAAAAAAAAAAAAAAAAAAAAAAAAAAAAAAAAAAAAAAAAAAAAAAAAAAAAAAACGGGGAAGTCAGTTCCTGTACCCTACAAAAACCCTGCATCAATTGGCCAAAACAATTGGCCAATCGATTGCGAATCGATCGCTCAATTGATTTGCAATTGATTTCAAATCAATCAAGCAATCAATGGCCAATCAATTGCAAATTGATCAAGCAATCAATTTCTCAATTGATGAGAGGAGAAATTGGAGGAGGGGAGGGGCTCACCTTGAGGGATTGACCAAGGGATCCAGGGGGGGACTACAGGTTGAATGATCAAAGGATCAGCAACTGGTGAGGGGAAGGAAGAGGAAGAGCGTGGAGGGGGCTTACCGGGATTAGGAGGAGGGGATTCAGTGAGTGAGGTGAGATGAGGTGGTAGTGATGAGTGAGGTGGTTTGGTGAGGAGGAGGCAGGGTTTGACCGGTGAGTGAGTGGGGTGGATCCAGGGGGGGACTAAAGGTTGAATGATCAAAGGATCAGCAACTGGTGAGGGGAAGGAGAAGGAAGAGGGTGGAGGGGGCTTACCAGGATTAGGAGGAGGGGATTCAGTGAGTGAGGTGAGATGAGGTGGTGGTGGTGAGTAAGGTGGTGGTGATGAGTGAGGTGGTTTGGTGAGGAGGAGGCAGGGTTTTACCGGTGAGTGAGTGGGGTGAGGTTGAAGGGGTTGAGTGGTGAGGGGGAGGGGGGTGGCATTTGGTGAGTGGCAGGGTTTGAGGTGGAGGTGTTTTTGGATTCAAGTCCACTAAAAAAAAAAAAAAAAAAAAAAAACTCAGCCTATGAATCTTGGGTGAACAACCAAAACCAAAAAAATACGGTGAAGGGAATTTTTACCAATTTCAAAATCAAAAATTACTCATCAAAGCAAGCAAGGGTGAGAGGAAGAATCCGCTCTCTCATAGAAGAAGATGAGGGACCAGATGAGACAGGGATGACTTGAGGCGGATCAGGAATATCACCTTGGAATATTTTGTCCCATTCATCTTTGATGTCGGCCAAAAGGTTGTGAAGGATTACACAAGTGATAATCCAGTTGATGAGGAACCTCATATCTTTGGAACATTGGAGCTGGTTTCGCATCTCCCGTAAGCTGGCCCATCTTCCTTTCAGAATTCCTATGGCATGCTCAATCCAAACTCGTGATTGGGAAAGATGATAGTTAAAATCAGTTTTTCCTTGATCATTGGACAAAACATTCCGGTATTCTGGAACTAAATATTTCCCACTAGCATAAGCCAAATCGGCCAGAAGGTATTGATCTTGGTCAAAGTAGATCTCTGGTTGTTGGGCAATCCGCATCCAATTGAAAACATATGAATCATGACAAGAACCTGGAAGGCCAGCATGGAGGGAGATGAACTTCTTGTTGTTATTGCAAACAAGTTGTAGTGCCACGGAGTATCTAAACAAAGAGATGGAACATATTTGGTCAGTGTGTGATCCAAAATTTTATCATAGTGATTGGAAAAGAAATGAATCAATTGCCTTTTTTACAATCAAAATAGTGGTTGCCATCTAGCTTGGGTTTTTGACTCAAGGGGATGGTGGTTCCATCAACGAAACCAATGCAACCAGGAAAGCCTTCTGTCTCCATTACTTGAGATATCTCCTTGCGTTCTTCTTTGGTTTGCCATGAAAGGACCAAGCAACAGAAAGATAGGATAGCAATCATGACTCTTTTGGTGTATAAGTCAATGCTTCTGTAACTGACTGAGAATAGATTTTCCAATCAATGGATTGCTGCTCCATTTCCATTTGACCCCAATCTACAAAGAGCAACGGCAAGTTGGATGGCTGGATTGCGTTGAGGATTGCAAGAATTGTTCTGGAAGATGTGGTGGTCTTCAATCATTGCCAAAAGTTTCATGAAAGAAGGCAACAAAGTTCGGAACAGTTGCTGGAAGCTTAAGTCAGGGATGAGATGAAGCTTTTTCCTTTCTTACATAGGGTTATGGAGAGTGTGTATTCTTGGAACCATGTATCGCTTTGCCAACAGAGAATTCAAAGCTAACCAAGTTGATTCCAAATCAGAGTCTGAATTAGAGTCTGAATGGGAGTCAAAAAGTAGCAAAAGTTCAGTCAGCTTTTTTGCGTTTTCAACTTGCTGGCGGGATGTTTGATTGGACATGTTGAGAAAGGTGGTGAGTGATGTGGGGTGATGAGATGATGATGGGATTTGTGTGAAGATGGGTATGTGAAGGTATGTGAAAAACAATAGAGATGTGTGTGATGCGATGGATATGGGACCGGTATGGATTTGCTGATGTGGATGGGTGTTTTTGATGTGATGGATGGTGGATGGATGATGATGCATAAATGGCGGGTTTAATGGCATGTTTGATGATTGAAATCCGCCATTTTCATGAAACATGCCATTTTGAAATACACCAGTTAGGGGGTATGTGTATTTCAGAAACCCGCCATTTTTAATGGCGGGTTTTGTCAAAAAAAATGGCGGGTTTCTAATGGCGGGTTTGCTAACTTTGATACGCCCTAATATTATTGCAAAAACGGATTCTCCGCCCAAAATTAGGTAGGGTCACTCACTGACCCCACCCTTGAAATCCAACTCCATATATTTTTAAATAATTAAGGAAAGAAAGACCAAAATACCACGGCACCACTATTGAACTTTTTGGCCAATTAAATATTTCACACGTATTGTCACGTATAGGTTTCACACCTAAAATTCAGTCAGAATTCAGGTGTTGTTTATATTTTAGGATTTACAGATGGAAATGTGTTCTGTCACAATTCTGGCACGCAGCCGCGGCAGCCAATGAACCTGCGCGTGGCTGAACTAAAGCTCTGTCACTCTGTCAAAGTTGTGTACGCAACCCCGGGCCTCTGACAAGTACGCAGCTGTGGGACTACTGGTTGACAAAGTGACAGGCGGCCTGAGAAACTTATGTACCATGTAAACATGCTACAACCCATACAGGAACATTCTACATATGTAATAAATGTTCCCCTGGATAGTAGATAGTCTAAAAGTACATAAAATCATAGAAAATTCTTAAATGATCTTTATACATATTTTTATTAAATATAATTAAAATTACCAAAAATGTCAAAAATAAGACAATGACTACTTCTAAAAATATATTAATATACTTTAATATACTATTATGAGAATTTCTAGACATCAACATTTTTGTGAAATTTTAAGAAAACTTACTATGTAAAAATATTACATGAATACCCATGACTTCCATTTTTAAGTAATTATTTTAGTAAATCAACTGAATTTCGAAAATAAGGAGTAAAATTAATATCATGACTTTACTCCAATTATTGAATACATAATGAGAACTCACCTGACATCAGAATATCCTTACAAATGTCAGTTAAAATAATTACTAACTTACTGGGAACATTTGCTAAGGATAATTAATTAAATAATAAATAAAAAGGACAGATTAGTGTTATTCACACGTCCAAATATTGATTATAAAGTAGAATAATTCCCATACCCTGTGGAATTAGATGCTAACAGTGTTACAGCACCAAGAAAACGTAACAGGCTACCACTGGTTACCCTGCAGGCCTCAGTTTCCGTCCCTTTGAGCCCCTGTACCCCTCAGAAGGACAATATTGGGACTCCAAAAGCTATAAATAAAGAGCTCTTTTGAGGATATTGATACCCAGAGACCCAGTTATATTTATATCCAGAAACTGTGCCAAGGTAATTAAATACTTATAAGAGATAAGTAAGTTATTTATGGCTTAGTCTGATTAATAATATCCATCCTCAACCCTCTTTTTATCAATTTAAACTACTGAACAACCTTATAACCCCAGTATACAGGTTTAACCCATCATTTCACGTCCCAAACAGATACCCAAAGTATTTAATAATATACAAGTGAGTCTTATTATCCTTTCTCTGTTGTGGCAAGCCTCAGGGAGAATTCTCTCCTATGGATCTTTGCCAGGAGCCCCCAGTAACTGTGAGACCACCAATAATGACAACCATGAGGGTACTGGAACCCATGAATCAAATGTTGATGGACAAGGAACAGCCCCAAGTACTTCTGCCCTCCCCCAACCTAGAGCCAGAGAAGGTAGTAGAATTAAGCCCCCCTCCATTACAAGAAGATTCCCTGCAGCCACCCCAGCAGAATCTGGCCAAGGAAGCCAGGATCATAGACTTAGTCAGAGAGCATGTGAAATATTTGGAACAGTTCAAAGAAGCCCAAGCCAAAGAGGAAATGGTATCTATGAAAAAGATAATCTCCCAGGCAAAAGCTACCCAGATAGCTCTTCAGAAAATGATTCCAAGGAAAGAGGTAGAATCCTACATAGAAAAGTGGAATCCTTGGGATCAATTAGCCCAACTGAAAGGAAAAGGATCAGGAAAGAAGAGATCTTCTTCCCATCCAAAGCCAAAGGGAAAGAAGGATTGGTATCAGATAATATCCTTAGCTCAAAAGTGGAAAAAGGTGTACAATAATTAGCCTCTAATTCTGAACCCAAACCAAACTCTAATTTAATTACTTCCTTTTCTAATTATATGCGCCATAATTTCAAAATTGTTTGTGGAAATTTGGAGGGTTTTTATACCCAGATAAATCAATTAACCTCATTAGTAGCCAAATTAATTAATAAACAAACAAAAACTGTAGGAATGGAAGATATTAAAGAAAATACAGAACAATTCTTGGAGACAATTAATAAAGGTAGAATCAGACAGACTCAAACAATTGAAAATATGTTATCAGGTATCCCAGAAGATTTTATTATGTATTTTCAACCTTTAAAAGAAGAATTGGTAACCACCACTAACAGCTCCATTCTTTCCATTAGTGAGAAATTAGATCTGCTGGATAATAAAGTGGACCTGCAACTTAATCTGATTAAGAATGATCTTAGAGACTTAAAAGTCCGTCTGACCAACCCCTTGGGAAGTACCACAGAGGAACCAAAACCTCCCAGAAAAACAACTATTACTAGGAATGCATAGGAGTGACACCTTCAGGCCTAGTTCTACTCCTGAGATGGAAAAAGCTCTCAAACTTTTACCCCCAATTTCTGAATGGCCTAAGCTCTCTGGTGAAGGAGAATACAATCATATAAATTTCATTAAATTTATTGACTATACTATTAACTCTTATGACTTACCAGAAGATATTGCTGTATTCAGGCTTCCCAGACTATTTGAAGGAGTAGCTTTAGCCTTTTTTATCAGTAAAAGAGAAGAAGTAGGATCCTTAACATGGAATTCTTGGAAACTTCTAATTAAAGAACAATTTGGTTCTAGAATGTGGAAAAGAAAAATGATGAAAAATTTCAAAAATTCCTCATTTGACCCCTCCAAGGATAAGCCTCACAAATGGTGCTTGGAACAGAAGAGAAGACTAGATTGCTTCTATCCAGATGCTGATAAAGAGGAAGTAAATGAAAGACTCCTCAACTTGTGTCCTGGAAATCTTAACCATAGTGTAAGATGCAGGATGAGTTGGATGCTGACTTACCAACTCTAACCAATGTGTTAGAAGAAGTCATAGACATGAATGGGTTAGACAAGAAGGTTCCTTCTAGACCTAAAGAGAACTTCAACATTAACAAAACCAGAGAACAACCCCCTCTGATAAATACCTCTGATAATAAGAAACCTAATTAGAACAGGGACAAAGAGAGAATTCCTGGAACTTGTTGGAATTGTAACAAGACAGGGAATATGATACAAGACTGCCCATTACCAAAAATAAAGATAGAAGTCTTGGAAGGAGAGCAGGAGGTTGAAGGGACTCAGAACTATGAAGATATAGCTGATATTGAAGGATCCCTTTCTGAATGTGAATTGATCCTGACCAACCCTGTTAATGTTATGGAAGAAGATATAGGCACTTCTATAGAAATCAATAACATCCATGGGGGCTCTAGTTTGCCCCAAAAATTGGATCCTACCTTAATTCCTAGACATATCAGGGATGTTAAACCATTAACAGGTAAACATATGAGTGGCAAGAGTTATACTACTGGTCAAACTTGCTATGCAACAGGATTGTATAGAGACAGACCTATAAGGTTATTACTGGATAGTGCGGCTTTCTGCTCATGTGTCTGCACTGAATTCTTGAGCAAATGGGATCCCGATTTGAAAGAAAACCTTCTGCCTCTCCCAAAAGCAAATTTTAGCTCTTGCAACTCTACCATGAATGCTATTGAAGTATGGACTGCTACTATAATATTACCCCATACTAAAGGATATTTGAGAATACAAGTAGAATTGGTGGTATTGCTCAATGGACTATGTGACTACCTGATAATAGGTAATGATGCTTTATGTCTATATGGTAAAGATGTGTTCCAGAGTAAAGAGAGATACTTTACAGTGGGTGGTAATTGGGACAAAAAGTTTAAGATATGCAACATCCAATATAACTTCCCCTCTTCCACTTATCAAAAGAATTTAGAAGACTTTAATCAAGAATACTTCTCTAAAGCAGCTCTGAATATGAAACTTTCTGAGGAACAGAAGAAAGATATATTGACAGTCTGCTTTGAGAACCAAAATGCTTTTTGTACTAAAGATCATCCCATTGGTGATATCAAAGGACATGAAATGGTATTAAAATTGACTATTAAGCCTTCTTATCCTCCAAACTTAAGAAGACCAGCTTATCCCTCTAGTCCTAAGTCTAGAATAGCTCTTGAGGAACATATCCAAGAACTGATAGACTTACAAGTATTAAGGAAAGTAGGGCACAATGAGCAGGTAGATGTGACCACACCTGTAATCATAGCTTGGCATAATGACAATTCAAGAATGGTAGGAGACTTCAGAATGCTCAATAATTATACTCAGGCAGATTATTATCCTTTACCCCGGATTAATCATGCTCTACATAGCTTTTCCAAGGCCAAATATATCACTACTATGGATATGCTTAAAGGTTTCCACCAGATACCTATAAGCCCTGAAAGCAGGATTTTTATGAGAATAATCTGTCATTTGGGAATATATGAATATCTTAGGATGCCCTTTGGTATAAAAAATGCCCCATCACACTTCCAGAGAACAATTGATACAGTTCTAGGTACATAAATCAGACAAGGATGGATGATGGTATATATAGATGATGTTATCATATATTCTGATGATTGGGATTGTTGGAATAAATAGCTCTTCATCTCATTATTCTTCTCTTTTCCATCCATTTCTCATGTCTCTGTTTCTTTATTACATTCTCCTTCAATCTTTTTCTTTTCTATCTTTTCTTTTCCTACCTCATTTCCCTCATCACTTTCAATCACCTGTCATGTGCGCGCCTTCACTCACCTCAACCACACCAGTCACATGCGCGCACACATATGTCACAAATCTTAGTTCCGTTGTACACTACCTGAGGGCAGAGTTTGGGCCAGACTGAAGGATCTCTTTCCTCATCCTTTTGTCTGCTCTCAATCTCTGCGTACCCTCAGGTAAGTTAATTTGTTATATCTCTCACTTTTCCTTCATGTGTCTGTTTTGTTTCCTCTGATGATTATCCCCATTCTCATGTGAAATATTATCCTTCTGTCTGCTCTCAATCTCTGGGTACCCTCAGGTTTTTCTGCGCACTCTCAGATCCAACAGGTTATGAGCCCAGAATATTTTTGATAAATAACGCGCTTACTATCTTTCAGAAGGATCCGTCACAACTTGTGCCGTCAAATTTACAATCATGGAAGACAACACAAATGTCTCGCATCAAGTTCTCAAAACCCCATTGATCATTCCCTTAAGTGCTCCAGGATCCGATTCAAACTATCTGGATTGGGCTATGATCCTCAGAATCCACTTCCGAGCATCCAGCGTCGGATACCTCATCAATAACGAACCAAAGAAACCAACTGATGAGATATGGTCACAAGAAAATCACGCAGTATGCTCAGTTATCTCAAGTTCAATCACCCCATCAAATTTTCAGTTCATACGCAAACACAAGGAAAGTGCGCTAGGAATGTGGAATGCTTTACAAGACGCTCATCAGGACAGTTTGTCTGGAGGTAGAATGTACTGGCTACAAAAACTCCTTCTCACCAAACTCAATGACAAGGAAATGACCACTCATCTGTACTAAATCGTCTCTTACGGGGAAAAGCTATTTTCACTAATCACCCCCAAAAACCCATTAACTGCAGATGATCTTCAATCAACTGCCATACTCTTATCCCTACCCAATGACTGGCTCGGATGTGTATCAAGCATGATGAACAAAGAGTCCGTTCCTTCCTCAAAACTTGTCTCAGCTTTAAAACAAGAGCATCTACGTTGTCAAACTAGGAATGAAGACGCTATGGCCAACTCAGCCAGATCACAACAAAAAAAAACTCCCTCCTCTAATCAAGATGCTGAACCAAGACAACCCAGAACCTATTTATGCACCTACTGCAACGTCAAAGGTCACTCCTTCTCAAGATGCACAGAGTTACAAAGGGCGCTGGATCAAATTAAGAAAAACAATAATAAATCAAAGAACTGCACCACCACGAACAAATCAAGATCAGTCAAAGCAAATATGAGTAAAACAAATGCAGACGTCAAATCCAATTCAGATGATTTTTCTGACTCTCAGATTGTAGTCCATGCCGGATCTGCTGTAAGCTGCCCCACTAAACCTGGCCAAATACCACGAAATGATTTCAATCTTGACTTGGGTTGTTCAGTTTTGATGACTCCATATTGCAATCAAATCAGAAACAACAGTCCGGATAGCACAACCATTCGTCTGGCGGATGGGTCCACAATCTCCTCACTTGAGAAAGGAACCATCAATTTCCCTTTTGGAAAATTGAAGGCTTTGGTCGCTCCAGATCTCCAAGATCCTCTAATCTCCATATCAGGCATCTGCGATTCAGGCATGATGGTGGTTTTCCACAAGGACAGCTGCAAAATCTTTGACAAATCAATCTCCAACATAAATCAACAGCCACTTCAAACAGGATACAGGAAGGGAAACCTCTACTATCTACCACAATTGAGCATAAGCAGCAAAGAATCAACCCATTCAAGCATCAATCAAACCTCTGACAATAGTCTTTTTGGTTATCATTGTAGGTTATCTAACTTAAACTTGAAATCTCTTCAAAAATATCTCAAGACACATGGCATCACACCACAACCAAAGAACAAGAAAGAGGTTCAGCAGTGCGTCACATGCGTTCAATTGAGAATGAAGAGGCAACCCTTCCACTCTTGCCTGAGCTATCTTTTGTCAAAACCGGGAGAAATCATTCACATGGACGTGTGCAGTTTTGAAACCACCTCCAGGGAAGGATACCGGTATTTTTTTACCTACATTGAACATTGCTCAAAAGCCATTTTCTCCTATCCCGTTTGCCTTAAATCTGATGTCTTTCAAACCACCAAACAGTTTATCCCCTTTTTTAAAAACAAATACAATGCAAAGGTTACCTCAATAAGATCCGATAACGGCGGAGAGTATCTAAATCAACCCATGAAGGCCTACCTTGCAGAAAAAGGAATCTCCCATGAACCTGGTCCTCCAAACTCTCCTCAACTGAATGGTGTTGCCAAAAGGACCAACCGCACAATATCTAACTTAATACAGTGTTCTCTTCTTTCATCAAATATACCAAACTCCTTCTGGGCGGACGCCCTAAGACACGGTCTTTTTTCTTTCAACTCCTATCCTTGCAAGACCCCAAAAGGTTTTGTCTCTCCAAACTCCATTCTCAAAACCCCCAATGTAGAACCTCAACATCTTCACCCATTTGGGTGTCTTGTATGGTACAAAGTCCCTGAAGCTAACAGAAAAAAATTGGATCAAAAAGTTTGGCCTGCTGTGCTTCTCTCCTACCTGACGGACCACACTGGATTCCATCTTTTTGATCTCACTACCAAGAAGGTGATCAAATCCAGGGACTGCCTATTCCATGACTCCTGTTTCCCACGTGGATCACCCCTCACCAAGGATTCATCTTCTCAGTCCCCCGTACCTATGGAACTTCCTTGGCCTGAACCCCCTCCAAATACTCCATCAACTTCTCTATCTCAGCCTTTAGTTCCTTTCTCATCCAAAATTCCTGATTCCCACCCCCCATCCGTTCCTTCTCCAAATGCAATCTCTCCTAACTCTGTCTCCACATCATCTCCGCCCCCTGCCCCTCTTTCTGTCGTCAACCCTAACCCTTCTGTTGTTCCCACATCTCTACCCTTTCGCTCATCCAGCCCTGCTCCATCCAATGACTCCATCATCCTCCCCCCACTTGTTCTCACTCCCCCACCCATGGCTCCATCCTCTCCAGAACCACCTTTGCCGGAACCCCACCCCTTTGCCCTCCCCTTGTCTCCTCCTTGAATTCCCCCGCCTTGTCAACCTCCCTCTACACGTCTATCCTCTTGTGCCTCTTGCCCTCCAACCGGCTACGGGAACTTCTCAGGACATGCCTCTGTTAAGGACAATCTAACCGCCCCTAAAACATGGAAACAACTCCTGCGGTCTCCTCACTGCCGTCGCTGGATCATCTCGGCACAAGAGGAGATGGCCTCACTCCAGGGCATGAAGACATGGACTCTTGTCCCTCCACCAAAAGGTCAAAAGATCATTTGTAGCAAGTGGGTTTTTAAAGTGAAGGTGCGTCCGGATGGCTCCATCATCAAGCTGAAGGCCAGACTTGTCACCATGGGTTTCACCCAAGTCTGCGGTTTGGATTTCTCCGAGGTCTTTGCTCCCACTCTCTGGCTCAAAACTCTCCGGCTCCTTCTCAGCCTTCTGGGTCACAAGGGATGGGTGGGTTGTCAGCTGAATTTCAAAACCGCCTTCCTGAACGGTCACCTTGAAGAACCCCTTTATATGGCCCAACCGCCCGGTTTCGAGGACCCTAGCCATCCTGACTGGGTCTGCAAGGTCACAATGGCAATATACGGACTTAAGCAGTCCCCTGGTCAGTGGAACCTTGAACTAAACTCTGCTCTTCTTTCCCTCAGATTATCCCGCTCACGCTACAACCCTTCCCTATACTACAAACTATCCAACGGTGAGCTGATTGGGGCCATTACAGCCCATGTTGATGACCTTGCCATAGTCGGCACGGATTCATTTGTCACCTCCCTTATTGGTGCCATCAGCAACCGTTTCAAGGTTGGTTTGGATGAGAATCTTTCCCTTTTTCTCTCTATCTCCATCATGCGCGACCTTGACAGTAGGGTAGTTTCCATCTCCCAAAGCCACTACATTTCTTCTATTATGGTATCCTTTCTCCCCAACAACCACCTCACTGTCTGTACTCCCACCGACTTTCACTTCAAAGATCTCCTGCAGCGCACATCTGATTCCCCTCCATCACCACCCCAGTACAACCAACTTATCGGCTCTCTCCTGTGGGTGTCGCAATGCACCCGCCCCGACGCGGCATTTGCTGTCAACTGGCTGTCCCAATTTCTTCAATACCCATCCCTGCAGCACTGGAACGCCGCTCTCCGCATCCTCCGGTACCTCAACCACATGCCCAACCACCGCCTTACACTTGGTGGTCCCTCCATCAACCTATCGGGCTATTCGGACTCAGACTGGGCCAAGGATAAAGAAGATCGCAGGTTGACCTCCGGCTACAATTTTCGTCTTGGAGAAGGGGCCGTCTTGTGGAAATCCAAGAAACAGCCTACAGTTTCCCTCTCCAGCACCAAAGCCAAATACAAGGCGCTATCCGATTCCTGCAAGGAAGGCCTTTGGATCCGGAACATGCTTTGCAAGCTCCATCTGAGGGATTATTCACCGGTTCCCCTTCTTGTCAACAATGAAGGCGCTGAAGCGCTTGCCAAGAATCCCAAACATCACTCCCGCACAAAACACATTGAAGCTTGCCATCACTTTATTTGTGAGTGCGTCGACCGCGGTGTTTTCACGGTTGGTCACATCCCCACAAAAGACATGCTGGCAGATATGCTAACCAAGCCTCTGTCCCGTGTTCTTCTCAAAGCTCATCAGCATATGTTTGGTCTCACAGGCTTTGGCTAGCAAGGGGGGATGTTGGAATAAAGAGCTCTTAATCTCATTATTCTTCTCTTTTCCATCCATTTCTCATGTCTCTGTTTCTTTATTACATTCTCCTTCAATCTGTTTCTTTTCTATCTTTTCTTTTCCTACCTCATTTCCCTCATCACTTTCAATCACCTGTCATGTGCGCGCCTTCACTCACCTCAACCACACCAGTCACATGCGCGCACACATATGTCACAAATCTTAGTTCCGTTGTACACTACCTGAGGTCAGAGTTCCGTGTATTTTATATACATATTATCTTTGGGAAATATATTCTTTAAGAATATAAATTAAAGGTTCCAAAGTAACCAGGCCTACTTGTTTTCATACTGAATTCCCTGAAGAGAGGTTTTAAAGATCCCCAATATAATTTTTGCCCCTCTATAAAAATATTTAATAATCAATTTACTTATATTGATTTATAACTATAAACCATATCCAAACCAATTTACCTTGCAATAAGATTTATCAAAATTTTTCACGGATTTTTTCTGCATTTATTGAATAATATATTTATTATTTATTCTATCACCTCTGGTAGCTAAAGGATAGCAAGGATATTGGCATCCAGGAGGCTGACAAACATGGTTTGTTTAAAGTAAGAAAAAGAATGATGCAAACATTGGAGAAACATAAAGCATTCTACATTAAGATTCTTGGTGGTGCAAAGGAGGTTGAAAAGATTAAACAAAGACTTGATGTTGAAGAAATAAATGAAAAGATTCCCTCCTCAAAATAGCTAGCTAAATTAGATATGATTGAAATCATAGCAGACACAAATTTCAGACCTATATGTTTCATTTCATTGGAGTCATGTGATACTTATACTCCAATGAAAAATGGTGTTACTGATCAATCAGATCCAATGTTCATTTCCTTTGTAAACAACAACCACTGAGTTCTATTAGTAATTGAGGTAGAAATGATTCCAATCCTGCCCATTGTTGCAAAACTGTGTTCCTTGATTTCTAAAAGAGCCTCTGGTTGGGATGATTATCTCAAAGATCAACTGCAAATTTATTCTATATTATAGAGACCATAGACTTTGACTTTGTTTCATCATTGGGTTTCATATAAATTGTAATTCTAATTCAGCTAAAAAGTTCTATTAATATAAAGGGTTATCACATTTTGAACATCATCATGTTGAGTGCTTTGAGTTAACATAATTATTTTGAGTCTTTTGAATTAGAGCCCAATTGTAAGTCAGTTCAAATTGTGTTGGGCTGATTCCATCATAAGGATTATTTTAGTCCTTATTATGGGATCAGCTTAACGCAAGTTGAACTGGTTTTTTTTGTTTGTTTTTACTTGAGGGATTTTCAAGTTACTAGTCTTTTTTTTTGGTAATTTTACTTTAGGGCTTGTCATGTTACTTGTCTTTTTTTTGGTGTTTTTACTTCAGGGCTTGTCAAGTTACTTGTCTTTTTTTTTGGTGTTTTTAGTTGAGGGTTATTCCAGTTACTTGTGTTTTTTTTGGGTCTTTTTACTTTAGGGCTAGTCCATTTGATAGTCCCAGTTTTTTTGTTTTTTATTTTTTTTATTTTTTGGTTTTTTTTTAAACAAAAAATCAAAAATTTTTGATTTCTTTGATTTTTTGGTTGATTCCTGTTTTTTGGAAGGTTTATTTGATTCATGGGTTATGTCATTGCCCTTTCATTCAAATTTTTTTTTTGGCTCACCGCAGTCCAGGGGCGTGTTGGATGCCACAAGACTACATTTGAGCCGTGTACAACTCCACACTGCTCAAATGTCATTGTGTGTAATCCAACACGCCGTTGGACCAGGCTGGGTGGGCCGCACAACTCTTTGAGCCGTTGGGGGTTGTACATGGCTTGGATTTGACTGTGTGGCGTTCCACACGGCCCAATTTGAACTTTTTCCAAGGCTCAATGAGCCGTGAATTTAAAATCACCCTAAAGAAAAACCACACCCCAATCAATTAATAACCCTTACAAAGAAAGAGAGCAAAATAAAAAGAAAATACCAACCTTTCCTCTACCCAGCACCCTGTGGGTAGACCCATCCTTGGGTCCTCTCCTGAGCAACCCCTTTGGTAAAACATTAAACCCTTTAATATTGGGATATTGGTTAAGATCAAATATATCTGATCATTAAATGACCAATAATCCAATACATCTGGTCTTTTCTTCAACAAAACGCACCAATAACAGTTCACAATCAATCTAGGTCTGATCTGAGACCTATTTTAAGTCTCAAAGAAACCAGACATTAATTTAAATAAATTATTGTGCAGACTTACTATAGTACTAGAAGGGAAGGCAATTCAAAACCACTCATAGCATTTACTAATACTCTGAAGGAGTAGAAGTAATACTAAATTCCCCTTCAACTACTGCCAGCAATCTGTTTTCAACTTTATTTATATAATCCCACAGGATTCTCTACAGCGCATGGGTTTAATGTTCTTCTAAACAAAAGAATGTTCAAATTTCAACATTTGATGAAATGTGGAAAGAATGTAGGTCCAGAAGTGGTTTTAGGAACTGGGATATACAATGTGAGAAGTTTTTGGATCCATGTAAAAATAACATCACCCAATCAACCATGGTGCTGCTGAATTGGATTGAAAGGCTTTATTTTTTTTAGTTGCATTGAAAGCCTTATGTTTCTGGTCTATCATTTATTCTTTTTAGTAAAAGCTTTTTTTAAAAAAAAAATTCATTTAAATCACACTTTATCATTGTTTTTCAGTGGGAAAGTTTCCAATCAAAATTAATGCCTCTCATTCAAAAGAATTATTTACATAATTTGAAAAGGTCTATTTGAGCCATAATATTTTGATTCATCTTCAAAAATACTTATTTTAATGGAGTTAGCTTGAAATAGTTTTTAAATACTTTTTTGAGTGAGATGTAAAAAGTAATTCAACCACTGGATATATCACTTCTTAATAAAAGAAAGCAATTTTTTTATATTTAAATTTCCTATGCTTTGACCTGGGGAATATTTTTTTATAAGATTTTAAAATAATTGAATTCTCCTCCTGAAATATGCATATGCAATCATGTTTGGTACAAAGTTTGTTTACATTCCTTCAGAAATCTTGGATTTTCTTCAAAAAAAAAATTCATATTCTTTTATAATTATTTATGTTCTTGCTGCTTTTTTGGTTTGAAATGTTCAAACATATTTTTCTTCCAAGCATCAACTAGGTGCATAAAGCATTTCTGTATGTTTTTTTGTGTGTTTTATGTTTATTAGAAAGGTATTCAAATTCTACTGAAAGTATTCCTTGTGTTGAGAAGTTCATTTTTATCAATTTTATGATTTTTATTTCATGAGATGAAGTTTTTCCAAAATTGAAGCTCAGATTTGAATTCCTTGAAAAAATCAATGTCTATAGCATTAAATGAATGGTTTTCATATTTGGATTCTCTCAAAAATTCTACCCCAGTAAAACCCTGAAGGGTGTCTGGAGGCCTTATATTAGCCCCTCAGGTTCTCAATTGATGTTCACAGGCCTTGGGGGGCCAAAAAGGCCCTCATAAGGTGTTTTCTGCCACCCCAGACAGTCTTTTAAACCCTCAAAAGGCTTTCCAAACCTTACTTTTTTGAATTCATGTCTTTTATGTATTGGAATGTGTTTTTAATGTTTACATGCCTTTCTGGGGTGGGAACCATGCCAGAATGGATCAAATTAGTAAATAAATTAATATCATCACACCTTTCTTCAAAGAAGGCATGGATTTATCAAAATAAATGCTAAATTCATGCCTTTTTTGAAAATTGGTGTGGATTTGGTAACTTTGAAGGTGTGAATCAATCCTGGGCCATATCTGTGATAAACCTCAAATTTTTGCATGGTTATATTATTGATTATATTTTTTCTAAATTATTCTGGATAGGATATGGAAGAATTTCATGGAAGATTCAACCTTAATCTTCTGAGAATACAAAATTTTATGTAAGCCAATCTATGAGTAGTATGATGCAGAAACAATGATAAGACATTTAGTTTGATTAAATGAAAATAATTTATCTGGATGGAACAAATAATATTTCTTAATTATTAAAATTCTTAGAATTTACACTTTTATTTTGAATTTCGCTTGATCATTGGATTTAGGAAGGCTTTTTTTCATTTCAAAACTCTTGTTTGATCATTAGGTCTCAAGATCATTTCTATTGAGTTTTGATTTTTTTTATGCCTTTTTTTTCAAATGGTTCAGAACTTCTTTGAGGAATATTCAGTTTTATTTTTAATAAATCTTTTTAACATTTAAAATTAAGTTTTAATGCTGGGTGCTTGCCCTCCCCCCCCCCTTGTAGGCTTCTCTCTACCCCCAGAGATTTTTAATACATCTTTTTAACATGTAAAATTCAGTTTTAAAGCTGGATGCTTGCCATCCCTCCCCCCCCCCTTGTAGGCTTCCCCCTAACCCAAGACTCATCATTGGAGCCGCCACACATGAGGTTACCACATGAAAAATTTGTGAAAACATTATTTCTAATGAAAGGATCCATGCCAAAATTCCTCCAATGTAATCAAGATCATTTTAAATTCCTTGGGAAGTAAAAAATTCCAAAATTTGTGGGCTTATCATGTGTTTTTGGGTAAACTAATTTGTTTTTCATAAAAATTGACAGTTTTTCTTCTTCTTTGGTTGGATTAAATATTTATTAATAAATCAATCTTAAGGAATTCTATGGTAAAATCTCAACACTTGAAATTCCAATGTTCATTTACACCAATGTTGAATTTTCAAAATTTGAATTTACTTCTTGTTTCAGTTTGTGTTAATTTCTTGCATTTTTCAATTCCAAAAAATTCAAACAAATCAATTGAACAAAAAAAATAGGGTGCATCAAAGTTAGCAAACCCGCCATTAGAAACCCGCCATTTTTTTGGACCAAACCCGCCATTTTTAATGGTGGTTTTCTGAAATACACATAACCCCCTAACTGGTGTATTTCAAAATGGCGGGTTTCATGAAAATGGCATATTTCAAAAAACAAAACCCACCATTAAACCCGCCATTTATGCATCATCATCCATCCACCATCCATCACATCTAAAACACCCATCCACATCACAAAATTCATACTGGTCGCATCTCCATTGCATCACACACATCTCATCTCCATTTCTTCACATCTCCATCTTGACACAAATCCCATCATCATCTCATCAACCCACATCACATCCATCCCATCATCATCTCATCACCCCACATCACATCCATCTCCATTGCATCACACACATCTCATCTCCATTGCTTCACATCTCTATCAATTTTCACATCTCCATCTTCACACAAATCCCATCATCATCTCATCACCCCCTATCACATCACTATCTTTCTCAACATGTCCAATCAGACTTCCCGCCAGCAAGTTGAAAACACAAAAAATCTGACTGAACTTTTGCTACTGTTTGACTCCCATTCAGACTCTGATTCATACTCTGATTTGGAATCAACTTGGTTAGCTTTGAATTTGCTGTTGGAAAAGCAATACATGGTTACAAGAATACACACCCTCCACAACCCTATGTATGAAAGGCAAAAGCTTCATCTCATCCCCAACTTAAGCTTCCAGAAACTATTCCAAACTTTTTTGCCTTCATTCATGAAAATTTTTTAGATGATTGAAGATCACCACATTTTCCAGAAAAATTCTTGGAATCCTCAACGCAATCCAGCCATCCAACTCACTTTTGCTCTTTGTAGATTGGGATCAAATGGAAATGGAGCAGAAATTCATCAATTGGAAAATCTATTCTCAGTCAGTTATGGAAGCATTGACTTATACACCAAAAGAGTCATGATTGCTATCCTATCTTTCTTTTTCTCAGTCCTTTCTTGGCCAACAAAAGAAGAACGCAAGGAGATACCTCAAGTAATTAGGTAAAAAATACCTTCACCAAATTTTTTTGGTTTTTGTTTTTCACCCAAGATTCCTAGGCTGAGTCCGTTTTTTTTTTCTCATTTGGCGGGGTGGAATTAGCCAAAAAAGACTCAAAACTTCCAAACCCCCCTCCTCACCGCACCAAACCACCAGTCAAACCACTCACCTCACCCCACCAAACCACCAGTCAAACCACCCACCTCACCCCACCAAACCACCAGTCAAACCACTCACCTCACCCCACCAAACCACCAGTCAAACCACCCACCTCACCCCACCAAACCACTGGTTGGTCCACTCCTTCCTCCTCCTCACCCACCACCTCCCCTCCTCATTTGGTTTGCCCCCCTGGTAAGCTTCCCCCCCCTCCTCCTCATCCTCCCCATCATCCAATTCTCATCCTTTGATTCATTCCCCTCCAACCCCCTTTCAGGCCCCCTACCCTGTTGGTTGATTCCCCAGGTAAGCTCCCCCCTCCCTCCTCCTCTTCCCCCTTTTCACTCCCTCTCACCCCCTCTCACTCCCTCTCACTCACTCACCAACACCCCTGCTCTCCCCCTCTCCATTGGTATCCCTCCCATCTCACTTGGCTTGCTGGCCCCACCCCCCTTGCTCGCTTGGCCAACCCTGCGGCCCCTCCTTCATTTGCTTGCTTGGCTGACCCCACCAGCCCTCCCCCTTGCTTGCTTGGCCAACCAATGCCGCCCCCCCACCTTGCTTGCTTGGCCAACCAATGCCGGCTCCCCCCCACCTTGCTTGCTTGGCCAACCAAAGCCGGCCCCCCTCAACTTGCTTGCCTTTGGCTGACCAACGCCGCCCCCCCCCCCACCTTGCTTGCTTGGCCAACCATGGCAGCCCCCCCCCCCTACCTTGCTTTCCCGGGAGACCAACGCCGGCCCCCCTCACCTTGCTTGCTGTGCCAACCAATGCCGGCCCCCCCTCCCTTGCTTGCTTGGTCTACCAACGCCAGCCCCCCCTCCCTTGCTTGCTTGGCCAACCAAAGCCGGCCCCCCCCCCCTTGCTTGCTTGGACCCCCACTAAACCCCCCCCTTTCCTGGATCCTGGGCCCTGCCTACCTGGCCCCAGGCCCAACCCCAACCAAATCCAAAAGCCTGGCCCAATTCCCTCACACCCTGGTAAGTTTTTTTTTTTTCTTTGGGTGCTGATGTGATGTCTTTTTTTGGTACAGTTTTTTTTTTTTGGTGATCACGTTTCTGGTGAACTGGGGATCAAGTCAAAGTTTGGTTTCATTTTTTTTGATCCAATCTTGTTTCCCTGATGATTTCCATTTGACTGACTGTTTTTTTTTTCAATCCCGCAAAAATTATTGGTGAATATCCAATTCTTCTCCCACCCCCCTCAAAATGTTGCGCAAACAATCAAATCCCATCTTGTTCCTCACCCCAATCAGAGAATATGGATGGGAGGGATTGAGATGGAAGGAGATGGATTCACCAACATAATGAAAGGTGGGAAGAATAGGGCCCATCACCAAAGGAGGATTTGAATGAGAGATTCTGAAATATCTTTGGAGGTTACTGAGGAAGGTATTAATGAAAAGGTGGTCTGGCCTGGTTAGAAACCGCGTCCTTTGTATCTGTACCCTTCAATTGTCTCCAAAAAGAAAAAGAATAGTCAAAAACCCACCCAGGAAGAGTTAGCAAACAAAACAAACAATAAAACAGATACATTTCTTCCACAGTGGAAAAGTAATTGTCCTCAATTGATCTGATCACCAAGCCCTGGTGGCAATAATTGAATTTTTGCCCTTGGATAAAATCTCAGAACAAGATAAGAAGGACATCAACTTTGTCACCGCTTTCCTTCATGGTTCAAAAAAATTTTTCAACCCAGTTGGTCCTTCAAGATCTTGGGGTGGAAAAATTTGGGCAGTTGGATGGCAAAAATTGATGCACCCTTTGGAGTTATTTGGAGGTTATTTAAAGAAATCATCTATTATATCTTCTCCTCAAGAGTATGCTTTCCTCAATGTTAAGGCCAACAAATTATCCCAAATTCTAGGACAAATGTTTTGCAATTTAGCCAAACTTTCCTTTGAATCAAATTGTGATACCATGAAGGACAACAACATCCCCTCTTTCTCTTTGTTGTAATTTGGTTCCAAGCCTACACATTTTTATTGCTCCCCACACATCACTTTCATCTCAGATTCTTTTTACAACTCTCCTCATATTGACAAAGGCAACATCTCTGGCTACTCCTTTGTAATTGTGGTTCCAACCAAGAAATAAAATGGTCAACTTATTAGAAATACGGACAAATATCAAGTATTGGATTGCCAATTTGTTTTTCCTGACCTTGGCTTTGGAATTGATTTCAAGCAAAAAGGTATAGTCAAAATGGTTTGGGTGGCTGATAAGTACAAGCACTGTACATTTCCTGCTGTGGACACAGAAACCCATACCAGAATGGCCATGTCACTTCAAATTAATAAAACAACTAGAAACACTTGTAGGGACTTGAATTATGGCCAAATTTACTCTAGAAAAACAAAAAATATCTTTATGTTGGTGGGGTTAAGAATAATCTCAAATGTTGTAATCAAAAATATTTTTTTTGTTTTTATTTCACCCATGCAAATTCATTTACAAGCCCAGCATTTGAGTTATCTGCTGTATTTCATCTACTTTTCTACTGCTACCAATGCAAGCCAAGGCTACTGATACCTTATCCTTTTTTTTGGTTGAAAGTTGTTCCCTCTCCTTTTCCAGTTGTGCTTGCTGTCAATCCTTCTCCTTTTCCTCCTTTTGAAATTATAGCTCAGCCAGTTTCAACTTCCACTCAGCATCCCATTTTTTTGATGAGCCAAACTGTTGGCTTTCTTCTTTTGAACATCCATGGCCAGTTGACAATCCCACTTTTGCTTTTCAAACTCAAGTTTTTTGGATTCAATTTGTGTTTTGACTTTTTTTGCAGAGGAAAGAAATGAGCATGATTTTAAAAGCAAGAATATTCAACCAATGGACTTACATGAATCTTTCTTCTCCATGATTTCTTCATAGCCCAAAAAAACCTGAAGTTTTTCTCTTCTTTTGATGACTTTTGGGGTTCATATTGATGGAATTTGAGGCCTTTTGCTTACCCTTGGCAGAGGAGGTTTGAGTCTGAAAGTTGTCACTAGTTTTGGAAGCCAATGTGGGAGGCCCCATTGGCTTGAGTTTTGGGTCATTCAGGAATGGATCAGCCTGTTTTTTTACAGTCTAAATCAGTCAGGATTAACCAGACAGAAGAGAAAAGAGCTTGGTTCCTTACTTGAACCAATTTGAGGGTAATGGAGACTGAGGAGTATCTTTTTCCGCATCAGCAAGGTTGATGAGATCTGCTAACCCAGGAAGATAGAAATTCAAAGAAGGAGGGGAGGGTTCCAAGGTATGGTTTGACACATCAATCAATGTGGAAGTAGACCTGATTGGAGCTGATGGCATTTGAATATCCTCCTTTGCATTGGGTGAGGGCCACTCAAAGGCAAAGGTTTCTTCAGTATCACCATTGCTAGGCTGAGAATCCCCAGCCAAGTCCTTGGCATTGACTGAATTGAATTGTTGGGCATCAAAAGCGGCTAAAGGGGTGATGTTGGCCTTCTTTCCAAAGATTTCATCCATTTGAATATAAAAAGGACAAATGGAGTCCAACTTATCAACCACCAAGTTGATTCCCTTGGCTTTGTCAGAGTTGGTGATACCAAAGCCAGTGGAGATTGACATGGAGTGGGCCCTTTTGTACTTGGCTCAATAATTCTTGAATTTCTCCCTCATCTGTTTGGATGACAGATCCAGCCAACCTTTTGTTTTGTTCTTGAGTTCATTGGCAATCAGGAGATAACCATTGACCTTAGAGGATGGAGGTTGGCCAACACTTGTTTCATTGTCTGATCCAAAGCAGTCATCATAGTTGGAGGGAATTTTGAGCCAGTTGACCAGGATGATGTGATCAGCTCTCTTGAGCTGACTTGAGCCCTTGGAAGCTGATTGGGGAGGATTTTTTGTTGTGGAGTTCCTTGGAAATGTTTTCTTTGGTGTGTTGGACTTTTGTGTGGACTTGCGGGTGGAGGTTTGCTGAGGGGCCATTTGGAAAGAGTAAGGGCAATAAGGTGATGAGAGGGATAAAGTGACAAGCAAGATAAAGTGATGAGAGATATGAAGTGATGAGAGCAATAAAGTGACAAGAGACATAAAACAATGGTTGTATCCTTTGGATGAGGTTGGAGGTACAAGTTCTTGTTGGATGTAGAGTGATTAGAGGGATTAAGCAATTAGAGAGATGAAGCAATGAGAGCAATGAAGCAATGAGAGCAATAAATTGGTGAGTGATCAAGTGATGAGGGTGATAAATTGATGAGAGTGATGATGAGCTTGATGATGAGAGTGATAAAGTGATGAGAGTGGTGAATCTTTTGATGATGAGGCTGGAGTTAAAAGAATATTCAATGAGGTTGGAGGTAGAAGGAGGTGGGAATCCAGGGGTGGATGATGTGAAAAGGTGGTGGAAGCCTTTGAATAATTTACTTTAAAAAACCCACTTATTTCATGTTAACTTTGACACATCTGATGTGAAATAAGTGGTTTTTTTATTTTTAATGGCGTATTTGGGTTCAAACCCTTCATTAAAAAATGGCGGGTTAGGTTAAATTTGATAGGCCCTAATTGAGTAACAGGAATAAAATTGAAATTCAAGCTTATTTTGACCCTGCATTAATCATTCATACCATCATTTGAAATTTCAACAAATTTTTTTGCTTTGTTTTTGGGATGAATTGCATTATTTTGGTCTGATATGAACTTTCAAGCAGCTTTTTCTAGATATTTAAATAGTCATTTTCACAATTTTAAGTCTCCCCATAACCAAAATTTAAATTTTCACTCTTATATATACTCACCCAAAATCAAGGATTATTTTTTAACAAGTAAATAAAATAACTCTGTTATCATTAGGGCGTATCAGAGTTGAGAAAACCCACCATTTTTTAATGGCGGGTTTCAAACCAAATCCGCCATGTCAAACCTGCCATTGAAAATCAAAGAAACCCACTTACTTCACATCAGACGTGTCAGTGTTACCTGGAAATAAGTGGGTTTTTTCAAATAAAGTATTTAAAGGCTTAAACCACCTGTCCATGTCATCCACCCCTGGATTCCCACATCCTTCTAACTCCAACCTCATTGGAAAAAAATTGATTCATTGGTCTTCATCTCTTCATCACTATACTCATCACTTTATCACTCTCATCACTTTATTGCTTTCATCACATCCATCTAACTCTCATTGGATCACTATCCTGATCAGTTCATCACTCTCATCCATTTATTACTTTCATCACATCCAGCTAACTCTCATTGGATCACTATCATTATCACTTCATTGCTCTCATCCATTTATTTCTTTCATCACATCCAGCCACTCTCATCCTCTCATCACATCATCACTCTCACCACTTAAAAACACTCATAGCCGTTCATCCCCTTCATCCCTCTTACTATTTTTGTATGCCCCCTCAGCAATCCTCCCCCCGCAAGTTCACTAAACAATCCAATGGAACAAAGCAAACATCCCCAAGGAACTCAACATCCAAAAATCCTCCCCCATCAGCTTCCTAATGCTCAAGTCAGCTCAAGAGAGCTGATCACATCATCCTGGTAAGCTGGCTCAAAATTCTGTCTAACTAAAATGCTTGCTTTGGATTGTACAATGAAACATGCGTTGGCCAACCTCCATCCTCTAAGGTCAATTCTTATCTCCTGATGGCCAAAAAAATCAAGAATAAAACAAAAGGTAGGCTGGATCTGTCATCCAAACAGATGAGGGAGAAATTCAAGAATTATTGAGCCAAGTACAAAAAGGCCCACTCTATGTCAATCTCCACCAGCTTTGGTATCACCAACTCTGAAAAAGCCAAGGGTATCAACTTGGTGGTTGATAAGTTGGACTCTATTTGTCCTTTTTATATTCAAATGGATGAAATCTTTGGAAAGAAGGCCAAAATCACCGCCCTAGCCTCTTTTGATGCCCAAAAATCAGATTCAATTGATTCTGAGGACTTGGCTGGGGATGCTCAGCCTAGCAATGGTGAACCCAAAGAAACCTATGAGTGTCCCCCATCCAATGCCAAGGAAGATATTCAAATGCAATCAGCTCCAATCACTTCTACTTCCGCGTTGATTGAGGAGTCAAACTCAACCTTGGACCCCTCCCCTCCTTCTGTGGATTTCCCTCTTCATGGGGTGGAAGAACTGGAGAACTTGGCTGATGAGGAGAATGTCATTTCCGTATCACCATTGCCATCAACATCTGCTGAAGTAAGGAACCAAGTTCTTTTCTCTTCTGTCCAGTTAATCCTGACTGATTTAGATTCAAAAGAAACAGGCTCATACATTCCTGAATGGCCAAAAACTCAAGCCAATGGGGCCTCCATTATCCCCTTCAAATGAGAGCAATAATGTTCTCACACAAACCTCCTCTGCAAAGGGAAAGCAAAAGGCCTCCAATTTGATCAACATCAACCCCAATAGCATTCAAAAGAGGAGGAGAAACACTTCAAATTTTTGGGCTTTGAGGAGATCATGGAGAAGAAAGATTCAAGTAATCCAATTGGATTATCCTTGCTTTCAAAATCAAGCACATTCCTATTCCCCTCTGAAAAACAGTGAAATTGCAAATTGAATCTGAAAAACTTCAGTCTGAAAAGGAGAAGTGGGATTGTCAACTGGCTATAGATTTTCAAAAGCAGAAAGCCAAGAGTTTGGCTCATCTGCAAAAATGGCATGCTGAGTGGAAGTTGAAACAGGCTGAGCCAGAATTTCAAAAAGAGGAAAAGTAGAAGGATCAACAGCAAGTGAACTGCAAATGGAGAGGGAACAACTGGCAACAGAAAAAAAGTATAAGTATTCAATGACTGCAGCATACATTGGTAGCAGTAGAACAGTAGATGAATTAAAGCAGATTAATCAAATTCTGGGCTTTCAAATATATTTTCTTTGATTAAAAACTTCAAAAGAAAAAAAATCATTTTTGATTACAACAATACTTAAGACTATTTTTAACCCCACCAATAAAAAAATTTGTTTTCTTTTTATTTATATTTTTTTTCCTGGAGTTTATTTTACCACTCCCCAAGTCCTTACAAGTTTTTCTAGTCTTTTTTTTATTTTCATTGACATTGCCATTCTTGTATTAGTTGCAGTCTCCACAGCAGGAAAAGTACAGTGCTTGTACTTATTGGCTGCCCAAACCATTTTGACTACCCCTTTTTGCTTGAATTAAATTCCAAAGCCCAGGTCAGTAAAAACAAATTGGCCATCAGATACTTGATATTTGTCTGTGTTTTCAATAATTCTTCCATTTGATTTCCTTGTTGGAACTGCAAGTTAAAATGAATACTCAGAGATGTCACATTTGTCAATGTGAGGTTAGTTTTAAAAAGAGTTGGATGTGAAGGTGAAATTCCAAGAGGAGTCAAATGGAGTAGGCCAAGAACTAAATTTGAGTGATGAGAAGGAGGGGATGCCATTGTCCTTCATTATTTCACGGTTTGATTCAAAGGGAAGTCTGGCCAAAGTGCAAAAAATTTGTCCTAAAATTCAAGAGACTTTGTCTTCCTGAAGATTGAGAAAAGCATACTCTTGAGGGGAAGATTGAATGGATGATTTCTTCATATAGCCTCCAAATAACTCAAAGGGGCCCATCAATTTTTTCCATCCAATTGCCCACATTTTTTTCACCCCAAGTTCTTGAGGGACCAACCGTGTTGACAATTTTTTTTGAATTTTGAAGGAAAGTTGTCACAAAGTTGACCTTCTTCTTTTCTTGATCAGAAATTTTATCCAATGGGACAAATTCAATTATTGCAACAAGGCTGTTGTGATCAGACTTATTCAGAACAATAACTGTTCCATGGTGGAAGAAATGTAATTGCTTGATTGTCTGCTTGGAAAGTTCAAACTCAGCCAGTGATGGTTTTTGATTGTTCTTTTTGTTTCCAGCAGTAATTGCAGGATACGGATCCAAAGGTCATAGTTTCCTTTCAGACCATAGAACCTTTTCATTGATGCCCCCCCTCTGCAATTTCCAAAGAAATTTTGTATGCCCTCATTTGATCCCTCTTTTTCTTCAAATCCCTCTGCTTGCCACCTCTCTTTATGTTTGTTGCCTCATTGCCTTCCATCTTGTTCCCTCCCAGGCAAATGCTCCTCTTGGGGTGAGGATCAAAAAGGGATTAAATTTGGAGTATAAAATTGTGAGTGTGGTGGAAGAAGCAATGGAATTGAAGGAAAAGCAGTCAAAAAAGGATTACCAAAAAAAAAATGTCAGTCACGTCATCACAAAAAAAAACTTACTGGGTGTGGGCGTGAACTAATTGGGTCAAACTTATTGCACCCAAAAAAAAAAAAAAAAAAAAAAAAAAAAAAAAAAAAAGATAGTTACATCATCAAAAAAAAATAAAAAAAATACCAGGGGCAAACCAATTTGGCCGCAAGACAGGTAGGAAGCGGAACCACAGTTGAATTTGAGGGGGGTTTGGCTGCCGTTGAGGTGGAGGGGGGGGGCGGTTGAGGGGGGGGGGGGTTGGCCGCAGTTGACACAGAGGGGGGGGGTGGGGCCAAAGTGGAGGGGCAGTCAAGGGGGGGGGGGGGTTGCTGGCCGTCAACGCAGATGGGGGGGGCAAGCAACCAAGGAGGGGGTTGGGGGGGTGACAAAGGTGATTGGGGGGGGCTGGTGAGTGCTGGTGGGGCCAGCAACCAAGCAAAAGGGAGGGGGGGAGGGTGAGTGAGAGGGAGCAAGTGAGAGGGGGGGGAGGGGTAATTGTGAGGGGGGGGGAAAGGGAGGGGGAGAAATTGAGAGGGGGGGAAAGCAAGAGGGGGGGCAAGCAAGAGGGGGGGGGGGGGGGGAAAGCAAGAGGGAGGAGAGGGGGGGATGCAAAGGTGAGGTTAGCAAGGATGGGTGGGAGGGATGGAAAAGCAGAATGAGGAGGATGGGGGGGGCTTACCTTGGAGATCAACCAAGGAGGTGGGGGGTCCTTAAAGTGAATGTATCAAAGGATCAGACTTGGATGATGGGGAGGATGAAGAGGAGGAGGAGGGGGGGGGGAGCTTACCAGGGGTTCCAAGCAAAGGAGGAGGGGAGGTGGTGGGTGAGGAGAAGCGGTAAGGTGGAGGTATTTGATGAGGCTGAGGTGGTGGGTGAGTTGGAGGGACCAGTGGTTTGGTGGGGTGAGGTGGAGGGTGTTTTTTGTCTAAGTCCACCAAAAGAGAGAAAAAAAAAACAAGTGAGTCAGCCAATGAATCTTGGGTGAAAAATCAAAACCAAAAAAATATGGTGAAGGGATTTTTCACCTATTTTGAAATCAAACATTACTCATCAAAGAAAGCAAGGGTGAGAGGAATAATCTACTCTCTCATAGAAGAATATGAGGTACAAGATGAGACAGGGATGACTTGAGGCGGATCTCAAATATCATCTTCAAATATTTTGTCCCATTCATCTTTGATTTTGGCCAAAAGGTTGTGAAGGATTACACAAGTGATAATTCAGTTGATGCAGAACTTCATGTTTTGGGGATTTTGAAGCTGGTTTTGCATTTCCCTTAATCTGGCCCATCTTCCTTTCAGGACTTTTATTGCATGATCAATCCAAACTTGTGTTTGGGCAAGATGATAGTTGAAATCAGTTTTTCCTTGATCATTGGACAAAACATTCCAGTATGCTGGAACCACATATTTCCCACTAGAAAAATCTTAATTGGCCAGAAGTTATTGATCTTTGTCAAAGTAGATCTGTGGTTGTTGGGCAATCCGCATTTGATTGAAAACATATGAATTGTGAAAAGAACCTGGAAGGCCGGCATGGAGGGATATGAACTTCTTGTTTTTATCACAAACAAGTTTCAGTGCCATGGAGTATCTAAACAAACAGACCAAACGCATTTGGTTGGTGTGTGATGAAAGGTGTTATCAAAGTTTTTGGAAAATAAATGAATCAATTTCCCTTTTTTCCAATCAATATAGTGGTTGCCATCTAGCTTGGGTTTTTGACTCAAGGGGATGGTGGTTCCATCAACAAAACCAATGCAACCAGGAAATCCTTTGGTCTCCATCACTTGAGATATCTCCTTGCTTTCTTATTTTTTTGGCCAAGAAAGGACTGAGCAACGGAAGAATAGGATAGCAACCATGACTCTTGTGGTGTATGAGTCAATGGTTCCATAACTGACTGAGAGTAGATTTTCTAATTGATTAATTGCTGCTCCATTTCCATTTGATCCCAATCTACAAAGAGCAACAGTCAGTTGGATAGCTGGATTTTGTTGAGGATTCCAAGAATTGTTCTGGAAGATGTGGTGGTCTTCAATTATCTCAAAAAGTTTTATGAATGAAGGCAATGGAGTTTGGAAAAGTTTCTGGAAGCATAAGTTTGGGAGGAGATGAAGCTTTTGCCTTTCATACATAGGGTTGTGGAGAGTGTGTCTTCTTGGAACCATGTATTGCTTTTGTCATAGAGAATTCAAATCCAACCAAGTTGCTTCCAAATTGTAGTCTGAGTTGGAGTCTGAATGGGAGTCAAATACCAACAAAAGTTCAGTCAGCTTTTTTGCATTTTCAAATTGCTTCCAAGAAGTTTGATGGGACATGTTGAGAAAGATGGTGATTTGATGTGGGGTGATAAGATAATGATGGGATTTTTTTGAAGATGGAGATGTGAAGCAATAGAGATGTGAAGCGATAGGGATGTGAAGCAATACAGATGTGAGGCAATAGAGATGTGAAGCAATAGAGATGTGAAGTGATGGAGATGTGAAGTGATGGCAATGTGAAGTTATGGAGATGTGAAGTCATGGAGATGACATGTGTGTGATGCAATGGAGATGGGACCAGTATGGATTTGCTGATGTGGATGGGTGTTTTGGATGTGATGGATGGTGGATGGATGATGATGCATAAATGGCGGGTTTAATTGCAGGTTTGATGTTTGAAATCTGCCAATTTCATAAAACCCGCCATTTTGAAATACACCAGTTAGGGGGTATGTGTATTTCAGAAACCCCCCATTAAAAATGGCGGGTTTTGTCAAAAAAATGGCAGTTTTCTAATGGCGGGTTTGCTAACTCTTATACGCCCTATTTGATATTTCTGTGAAATTATTTTTGGAAAATTCAACTTAAATTTGGTTCACATTGCCAGGATTTAATTAAATTATTTCTTTCCCCCAATGAATTCATTCCTTTTTGAATTTCTGAACCCCTGATTTTTCAATTACAAGACTAAAAAAAATTAAATAATGCCAGATTATTTACCAATTCCACACTCTTTCAGAATTTGTGGATTTCTGCTTTTTCACAGCCTATGAAGGTGTTTGAAACTCAAAATTAGTGTAAAATCTTGTGTATTTGGTAATTTTAATCCCTCATTGGGTATTTAATGAATTTTAAAGGCTTTTTCAGGAATCCTTAGCTTGGAAAACCACACCTTTCTGAGTGCTAAAGGCTGTTTTGGGCCTTGGAAAATGGATATTGCCCAAGCATTCTTACTATAGTCATTCAGGAATCCTGTGTGGGGTTTTTAAAACCAGTTTCAAGAATTCAAACATGGAAAGTCAAAATGATTCTTTTGAAATAGAAAAAGATCATTAATATTTTTAGGGCATTAGTTTTCTCACGCATCCAAACCTTTATTTATGCATTTTTATGTTGCGGCGCGGTTGGGCCCCTTTGGTATTTCACACAAAAATACTTTATTTCATGCATTTTTCAGGAATACATTTTTTTTGATTCTGAATTTGCAGCCGGGTAAAGGATTTCTTATACCCCTAACCAAAATCTTTTCTAATTTTGGAGCCATTAGAGCCCCTTCAAAAATGCAATCAAAAAATGAAAAATTCTGTAAAAACAAATTTTTGCATGGGTTTTTGGATCATTATTCTGGCTATTTTTATTGTTTTTTTTTTGGTTATTTCAGCTTCCATAAATTTTTACAAACATTAAAATATTCTTATAATTTTCTTGAATATTTTTTGGATTTATCCTATCACCTTAACAAATTCCTTCAAAAAACACAAAAAATCAAAAAAAAATTCTCTTTGGACATTTGAATCCTTTTATTTTCCTTTTTATTGCATTTTTTGGGGTAATTCAAGCTATAAAAAATTTAAAACAACAATAAAAGAGAATTTTTTTTTTGTATTTTTTGGATGTATTATTTTACCTTAAAAAATTCCTTCAAAAAAGCAAAAAATTCAAAAAATTCAATTTTCTAATTTCACTTTTGGACCCTTATGTTTGCCATTTTGAATAATTTTTTTTTTGGTGTTTCAAGATTTGAGAATTTTAAAACAACTATTCAAGAGCTTTTTAAAAGAAAAATTCCGGATTTTTGGGTTTCATTTTTGACCTTTAAAAATTCCATCAAAAAACCAAAAAAATTGAAAAATTCACTCTTCTTTGAGCCCTTCACAGGCATATATTCAATATGACTGAAAATGTTTTCCTGGGACCATCACCCATCTTGGAGCTCCACAATTATCTTATAAACCACCCCCTTGACCTTTTCCACCCTCCCATCACCCCCCACCACACCATCCCACTACCATACCATACCACACCACACCACACCATACCACACCATACCATACCACACCATACCATACCACACTATACCACACCACACCACACCACATCAAACCACATAAAACCACACCACACCACACCGCACCACAACTTTTCAAACCACACCACTAATGACTCATCAGAACAAATTAAGACTCCAGATACTTCCAAACAAGAACATATCTTTTTCCAATGGCTCAAGAAAACATCCACCCACTTTTGAAAGCTGTTTCAACTGTTTCACCAGGCCCATCCTCCATTACCTCATCTAATCAAAATAGTGATTCAAATCCTCTTGCTCCTTATTCATCTACTCAAACTCTTGATTCCACTCCTCTGGCCCCTCCTCCTGAGCTATCATATAATCAAAAGGAGGAGCTGGTTGAGGCTATCCAATCATGGGCAAAGTCCCATGGATATTCCATGTCTACAAGATTATCAAATTGCAAGAATCAGGCCTAAACTTACCAATTTTATAAATCTGGGGAATACAAAACCAGAAAAGATACCCCCAAATTTAAAAATTCAAAAAAGACCAATTGGCCTTCCAGGTTATCAGGGAATTTTTCAAAAAGATTGGGTGTTTGGGTGGTAAATGTTATATTTCCAGAGCACAACCATCCACCTTCCATTGATCCTTCCACTCATCCCATCCACAGAAGAATCCAAGGGGAGCAAAAGGAGGTGGTTGAAAATTTATCCAAAGCAGGAGTTCCCCCTTTTAAATTTCTCAACTCTCTTATACAAAACTCATCATCACCTATCCATACAAATCTCCCTACAATTTACAACAAAAGATCCCAAATACAAAAAAAAACCCTTGATGGCAAAACTCCTGTGGAAGCACTCATACTGGAACTCAGGAATTCTTCTTTTTACTACAAAATGAAAAATGTGGATGGTTAAATTACTTCTTTATTTATTTCACACCCTGATTCCATGAAACTTCTCAACCTTTTCCCTAATCTCATTATGATGGACTGTACATATAAAACCAACCAATTTGGAATGCCGCTTCTTCATATTCTTGGGGTAAACAGTTCTGCTAGAAGCTTCTAAGTTTCCTTCTGTTTTTTTTTATTTCAAGAGAAAAAACAGAACTATGATTGGTCCCTGACTTAACTTCAGGAAATTTTAGAAGATAAAGAACATAGTGTGACTTTTACAGAAAAGGAAAAAGCACTTATTAGCTCAATTGAATCAGTTTTACCTTCCTCTCATCATCTTATCTCTGTCTGGCAAATTTTCAAAAATTTTCAAACTCATTGCAGGAAGCACTTGAAATCTAAAGATGAATGGAAGCTATTCCAGAAACAATGGCATCATTTTGTCTATTCAAAATCTGAATCAAGCTATCACAAAAACTTTGCAAAAATTTCTCTGGTCTGGAATCCTCCCACTTCTGACTACCTTCTTGAAAAATGAATTTGTCTAAAAATAAAATTTGTCTCCTATTTGGCAAACAAATACTTTCACTTTGGAAACACAAGTAAATCAAGAATGGAAGGTGCTCACTCCTACATTAAAAGATTCATCAATTCTTCTATTGGCTCTTTCTATAATTTAGTTCAAAAAATTTACAGTTCCATTACCATCCAAAACTGTGAGAGAGCCATTGAAGCCTCTCAGAAAGAATTCAAGCATCTCATTGTTTTTCCTCACTGTGTGTATCATCTTTCTGGAAAGATCCGCAACTTTTCCCTCAAAATCATCCATTCATCTCATCAAGGTCCTGATTCTTCCACCAATTGCAAAAACTGTGATCACTCTTCTTACATGGGTATACCATGTGTTCACAAATTCAAATTGGCCATCAGAAAGGGTGAACTCTTCCAACTTGAAGATTTTCATCCTCAATGGCATGTCAAAGCTCCCATCTAAGTAAGTTTTTCTCTTTTTTTTTTTTGGGTGGGGATTCAAGCTCAAATGAATAATGTCCTGATTGATTTTGATTTTCCTTTCTGCAGCTAACTGCAAACCCTGAATCAACCAAAGATTCAGCAAAACTTGAAGTTCCAACCAAAGAAAGTAATTAAAACCTATATTTCACTAAACGTTTTGAAGCATTAATCAAGTTGCCATCTGTTGAACAGCTATATAATCTGGGTGGAAGAATGAAGATGTACAGTGGAATATATCAACTTACCGTGATTGAAGAGCCAAATTCCACTCAAAGATCCAAAGTTAGAGGAAGACCCAAAGGAGCAGCCAATAATTTCAAGAAGATCTTTCAGTCATCAAGAAAAAGAGATCCATCTGGTTTTGAATATTTAGAAGAAACCAAGGGGAGAGGAAGGCCAAAGAAGAAATTAATAGCAAATTTGAAGGTCAGTAACCAATTTTTTGGACAAAAAAATATGTCAACATCCATATTTAATTTTTTTTTCTTATGTGTTCAGGTTTCAAGAAGGTGCAAGGAAATCCAAGGGAAGGGGAAGTTAAAAAAAAGGAGGAATAAGAGGAAGAGGTAATTTTATAACTATAATTATTTTTTGTGCAATGGGTTGTTTTTTTTTAATGAGTACGTGTCATTTTTTTAACATAGAGTGAATTGCTGACTGAAGAGGAATATTCAGAAGATGAAGAGGTGGCAGATTTGGATGAAGGGGAAGATTCAGCAGATGAAGAGCTTCCAGATGCCGATGTAATTAAGATGGTTAGATTTCATTTTCTTTTATTTTTGGCTAATTTTTTGGATATTATTTTTCATTAATTTTTTCATTCAAACCTTTATCAGAGGTCTGGAACCATTGTGAATAAGCAATTTGCTTTTCCTGAATAAAATTGTGGGGCAAGAATCAAGAAAATAAAGGTATCTAATGAAGATGGTGATGCTCCTTATCATCCTCCTGGGGGGAAGGTATCAGCAGCCCCAACAATCAGTGACAAAGTGAGTACATTTGGTATTTTCTCATTTTTTAATTTTGTCTGATTTCTTTTGGGGTTTTCCGCTAGGTTTGCTGCACATTATCTTATTCTTCTTCTGGAATATTTGACCAAGTATCAATTGAAGAAGTGAGTATTATCTTTTGTCCATTTTTTTTTATAAAAATTCTAATTTTTGGTTTTAGTTCCAATACAAATATTACATTTCCCCAAACACAGCCATTCCACATATCTCCCATGTTCAAGATGTCATAGGGGATGGAAACTGTGGCTTTAGAGCAGCAGCAATTTGCTTGGGGAGGATCTCAGAAGACTGGATTGAAGTCAGGAAAGAAATGGTGAAAGAGCTTGATTCAAACCCAGTCTTCAAGGACCCAAGATTACTGCGTGATATCTGGGGTGAAACTTTCCAAGAAGCAAGAAGGCAACTGAACCACCTTTCTGGCCCAGCTCCCATAAATATGTGGATGAAATTTCCATGCCATGGTTTCCTTCTGGCTGAAACATATAAGTATCCAGTGGTTCTGTTTTCTCCTTTAATGCCTTTCACTTATCTTTTTCAGAATTCCCCTCCCACTCCAAATTCCAAAACTTCTCATATTTGCTTCATTCTTTTAGAAGAATCCAAACATATGGTCTCATTCAAGTTCAAGTCTGATCATTGGCCAGCTCCCAGTTCAGATCCACTTTGGAAAAGCTTTGTGACAAAGGATTCCAAATCTTGGAAAACCATTGTTCAGAGAAATTTGGATCTTGGTAATGAGGTTTTTTTCCCTCCACAAAAATCAAGTAGAAAAATAAAACCAATCATAGTTGAATAAATTTTAATATTTGTATCCATATTTGTTCTTTATTTTTAATTTGTTGAATGAAGCTTGTAAGGTGTATGCAAGAATGCAGATGATCTTCAAAGAGTATTCATGAACTGTTTTTTTGTTTTTTAACATTCAACATTCTGAAAGCTTGAATCACCCAAAAAAATCAATTATATAGGCCAACAAAAGGATTCAAAAATCCAGTGAGAAGAGTGAATTTTTCAAATTTTTTGGTTTTTTGATGGAATTTTTAAAGGTCAAAAATGACATCCAAAAATCCTGAAAATTTTTTTGAAAAGCTCTTGAATAGTTGTTTTACAATTCACAAATCTTGAAACACCAAAAAAAATTAGTCAAAATGGCAAACATAAGGATCCAAAAGTCAAATGAGAAAATTGAATTCTTTGAATTTTTTGCTTTTTTGAAGGAATTTTTTAAGGTAAAATAATACATCCAAAAAATCTGGAAATATTTTAATGCTCTTTGAATGTTGTTTTAACTTTTTGATAGCTTGAATTACCCAAAAAAATCAAATAAAAACAAAAATAAAAGGATTCAAATGTCCAAAGAGAAATTTGATTTCTTTGATTTTTTGTGTTTTTTGAAGGGATTTTTTAAGGTAAAATAATACATCCAAAAAATCTCCAAAAAAATTTTTAATGCTCTTTGAATGTTTGTCAAAATTTGTGGCAGCTAAAATAACCAAAAAAAAAGAGGCCAAAATGATGATCCAAAAACCCATGGGAAAATTTGTTTTTATGGAATTTTTTCATTTTTTGATTGCATTTTTGAAGGGGTTCTAATGGCTCCAAAATTATCAAAGATCTTGATTAGGGGTTTAAGAACCCCTGCTATGGGGCTGCGCAGTCAGAATTCAAGAAAAAAAATTCTTGAAAGTTGCGTGAAATAAAGTATTTTGGCGTGAAATACCAAAGGGGTGCAACCGCGCAGCAACGTCAAAATGCGGGAAATAAAGGGTTGGATGTGTGAGAAAAATAATGCCCTATTTTTATTTTGAGAGGAAGATAAGTCTGTGATAAGATTTTATAGAAATATCAAGAATGCAATTGACTGCTAAATCATACTCCAAAAAATGAATCTCTTTGTCTCAAATATGAATTTCCAATAGGCCATAAATACCATCATAAAAAAAGAAGCGTTGCGCCGCCAACCTCATATCCCACCAATGCCCATAGCGATGATTGATAGCGATCGGACAAGTACCCCATGGTGTAGAATAACCGTACGAACCTTGGTGGATCGACGAAGACCGCTCGGAGGAAATTGATCGGTCTCGGAATCCGACTCACGACTAACACTATACATACATGGTCGGACCACCATGTCGATCTATCCATGCTAGTTTTGGCCGTGAGATGTTGATCTCCTATTTCCTTGGAGTGAGATCATACAAATATCTAGATTCAACCTGTATGAGCCTTGAGATTGGGATGCTCAGGCTGGCTTGCACTTACCCTAGGGCACCTGTGTCATGAATTTTTCTTAGCATTCCGATGTTCACGGACAATCTACGACGCCAAGGGCCAAGCTGTTGAACCATAAAGCATAATTAGCATATGCATCAAATGTTTACACACGAATCAACTTATACTGCAACATCAGACCTGAGCGGCGAACAAATAGGTTTCCCTCACTAACTATCTCGTCCGTCATTCTCAGGTAAACGGAACAGTTCTCTATATAGCTCACAGATAACCTTGTAAGAAAGGGACACGATAGGTCATACTGAACTGGACACTGATCATCTCGTCCGTCACTTTAGGCTCATGTCCGCGAGAGCCTCAACAGACGGTGAATAGGCTTCATGAAGTATTGGGTTATTTACATAAATAAGTATGTTAGCTTGGGAGGAGTTAGGAGTGCCGCACAGCCGAACCGTCAGGGTTCCCCATACTTACTTTTAATTATCACTGTAAATATAAAAATGCATTGATATCGTCCCACTGAACTCGGTCACCTTCTAAACTGCACCCAACAGTGAGACATATCTATTTGAAGTGCATAGACCCATGACCTTTCCTATCGATCGATCGATTGTCAATCTTGTTTTTTTTTTTCCCTCTCCCTTCTTCTCCTCATTTTTTTTATTGACACCCCTAATCGGAGTCGTAGAACTACCCAACGATAATATATGAATTCATAGATTTAATCATTTCATTTGCTACCCAAAATTCATCGATATCGATTTGTCATCTTCACCCATTCACCCGTATGATCGTATCACTGGACTTGGATATCACTGATCCACCCCGGCCTACTCCCCGCCCTCCCGGTCCGCCCGGAGTTCTCGATTGACTGCTGGATCTCACCGATCTTACCGATCCTACCGATCCTACCGAATGTCTGTATAATCCCGTGCGACCACCCTCGACCCCAACGATAAGTATCATCTCCCTCAGTTCTACAATATTTAAATAGGTACGTCGAGCCATCGATCTTCCCCCCTCCCAATTGCGATAACCAACCAAACCATTTATCAAACTTGATGCTTACCTCTTCTCTTGCAATTTACAGCAACAACAAACCCCTCCCCCTGAGCACGTGACTCCCCCTACTTGACATCTCATCAAAAGCTGCAACCGTGACACTTCGGTCGATTTGTAATCTTCAAGCAACATTCGGAAACCGTCTTTTGGGGGTTTGATGACGCTCGCTTCAACCATCCAGGATGAACTCAAGGGGCACGACACGGACCAGGTGGCGATGATGGAGGAGAGATTGATCTTGCTCGATCAGGATGACCATGCTATCGGGGAAGAAAGTAAAAAAAACTGCAAGTTAGAGATTTCTGCTTAGGTCTCAGCTCATCATTGAATGGATGAGATCATGATGACTCACCCGCCTTTTTATTTTCATTTTTCATCTCTTGATGCTTGTTGGTTGGTATTGGATCGATGCCCATCCATCCAGGTCATTTGATGGCCAATATCTTACCACCTCGATCACTTCTTCATCGAGCGTTTTCTTGTTTTCTATTCAGACCTTCGGACGGCCAACTGCTTCTTCAAAAAAGAGCAGCCGAAAAAATCACGTTTCCTAACCTCTGGACGAATACGTGTTGCAGTCACCCTCTGGCCAACGAATATGAAATGGCCCTCGATGAGCAGATTGGTCATTCTAACTTTTTTTCTCTTCTCATTATTTCCTCATCATTCATCGCAAAATCTAATAGCTTAACCTTGATTTTTTTTTCTCTTGATCTCGTTCGTTTCGCCTGATTTTAATGTTGATCTCAATTCTTTAGGTGTACGACGGGCTGCTCAAAGAAAATTGAATCATGAACTTGGAATCAAACCTGCACAGATACCAATTTCGGACTTTGTATACCTGACTCGAATTCATTACTTAGCCGCCAGTGATGGCCTCTGGGGAGAGCACGAGAGCAAGTGTTTTTTGTTTTCCTCGATGAAAATACATCGGTATTATGAAGATGACAAATACAGAAAGCCTTGTTGGCCCATTAGTAAACACGCTGACCCGATTGTGCTGGAAATTGCATCCCCTCTCGCCCATCACAAATAAATTTAGTTGATTACATCCTTTTCATCACTGCCGAGGTAGATTTGCATGTAAATCAAAATGAATGCTCAGAAGTTGCTTGGGTCTCCCCGTCTGACCTTAGGTCGATGATTGCCGATCCCAGTTAAGTTTCGAGCACAGAGGGAATCAAATATAGTTTTAGCGTCTCTATGATCATCACGAAACTCATCAATGCCTTATTCTGGCTTGCTCTTTTTGGTAATGATCATCAGGCAATCATTTCACACCCTGGTTCAAATTGATCGTCAACCGGTTTTTATTCCCTTGGTGGAATGTTTTACTCAGTCGATCCAAAGACCAACCGATCGACGCAAGGGTACTCACTAATGCAAAAGATGACTTGATTCATCGAATGAGCTGATGATTGACAAAGATTGATTCAAACTTGAAAAGAACCGGAAACGATGTTGTGCTTCGTCTGCTTTGCCGTTGGACACATCAGCTTCACGCCTGCAAGTGTCAACCGTGTTAACCTTAGTAGTAACCTCAATTCCAGTTCATGGTTATGTTGGATTATTTCTGTCTTTCTATCCTTAATCATATTCCCTGTTACCCTACCAAAACTCTAGACCAGAACGTCTAGATTTGTTTTGTGTTCAGTTAGCAAAAGGATCTCTCCATGTTACCCCACTTCATCTGTTTTATCCCTACTCTGCGCTCAAAACAAATGATTACAATCAACCTGAAATGCGTTTGAACAAGCAGAAGGAGTCAACAAATATACTCTTACTTGCTTTGATCCATTTGACATTCTTCATTTGGGATGCACAAAAAAAAAACAGACCGGACATAACTTGTTGGCTTGCTTCATGGTTTGATAACATCTGTCTTTCTTTTGTTAATTTTTTTCTCAATGGAAAAGAAAAAAAGAATGGTTTCCAGAGCCTTTCAGATTGATTGTACTATCCATTCAAGTTTTGAGAGAGGAGTTTGTGCTTCATTGAGGAATTGATAAAAGACAAATCAGAAGAAAAGGACCTTAGTCATCATGGGTGAACACAAGGGCCAACAATGGACTTGGTTACAAGATTTGGGACTGCATGGGAGAATCAATCAAGATTGAACATGCAGTTAAGTAAAACAGGGGGGGGGAGACCAGAGTTAGCCAATCTGCCCTGACCAACCCTTGTTTTTGTTTGTACACAAGCTTTGTCAGTCTTGAATCATGGGTATCCAAAGTATGTATATTGCTCTAGGAATGTATTTTCTTTTTTTCTGTGCAGGTTTCAAGGATTCCATGAGTTTCCAACAATTGAATTCAAAAGCAGATGACACCATGAAAAAAACAATGCTCACCTGATTACAAGTGATCATTGTTTTTTCATGGTGTGAGGTTGAGTCAGTAACCACATCACAAAATTCTCCTGATGATCAATTGTTGAGGCCTCTTCATTCATTTATATATTATCTCTGGTTTTTGTTTTGTTGAAATTTCAAAACTTGCAACTTTGGATTTGTCAAAACATGTGTTTATTCCCAAAACAAAACATCAATTTTGATAATCAGATTTTGTGTGATCAGCTTCCACCTTTGTTCATCCTCTGGGATGATGAATGACTTCCATTTTCTCTGCTCATCTTTCAACTTGAAAAATCTGACCATGAAGTATCTCATCTGTTTCTTTTTTTCTTGTCTCTAATCCATTATTTTAGATTCAACACATTTTTTTCAAAGAATTTCAAAAAATCATAAAGGACTGTTAAATTTGCAACCCTACGCAACCTGTGGTTGTGAAAGGCCGTTCACAACCCAGATGGGTTGCAAACCGCACCATGCAAGCCGTTTTGAGTTTTGGTGTGCCACTTGCAAATTTTTATTTTATTTATTTATTTATTTATATTTATGTTTTTACAATTTTATTTATTTATTTATATTTATATTTATATTTATATTTATATTTATATTTATATTTATATTTATATTTTTTCAATTTATTTATTTATGGGCAACATTAAATTTGTATTTTTTTGATTTTATTAATTTAATTTATTGATTTATCCTTCTATTTATTTATTTTTGATTTAATTACTTATTTACTTACTTACTTATTTACTTACTTACTTTTTTACTTACTTACTTATTTAATTACTTAATTATTTAATTACTTACTTATTTACTTATTTATTTATTAATCTTCAATTTACTTACTTATTTATTTATCTTTGCAGATTGTTGAGTTGTGAACCTCTGTTCACAACTCATATGGGTTGTGAATGGCTTTTCACACCCATTTGCAAATTTAACATTGCCCATTTATTTATTTATTTATTTATGGGCAATGTTCAATTTGTATTTTTTCATTTTTGATCTATTTATTTATTCATCCATCTATTAATTTATTTTTAATTTACTTTTTTTCTAAAATTTACTTACTTATTTATTTATTAATTTTTGTTTGCAGCTTGTTGAGTTGTGAACCTCTGTTCACAACCCATATGGGTTGTGAACAGCTTTTCATGCCTGTTTGAAATCCCTGGGTTTCAAATCTAACATTTCCCAGTCAAAAATACTGGAACTCCCAAGAAATGATTCTATGCTATCAAGAATATCCAAGGGTTATTGAGGATTTGGATCACTGGATGGTTTTCACTACTTAAAAGAAAAGGATGGATTTATGCCAAATGGTCCATGAAATTGATTGAAAAATAAATTAATGAGAAGACTCATTCTCCCTCTTATGGATCCACTGATGAACTCAATGTGTTTCTATAAAAAATTTTTTCTCTTGAAAATTTGTTGATTTAAGAAACTCTTTTATTGATGCTGGTTGATGATGTAGATTCAATTTTTATTGTAAATTGTTCGAAAAACTAATATTTCAAGATCTCCATACAATATAAATCTTTGAAATTATTGAAAAATTGGAAATTAAGCTGAATAAATTAAATGAATAAAAATAAAAGAAAATATAAAAAACAAGAAAATTGATTTTAATCAGTTTAATAAAACTAGGGAAATGTTAAATTTGCAACCCTACACAACTTTTTCATGGCCGCTCCTGACCCATCTCAGTCATATAATGAATCTTAGAGAATTGGGATCTGCATGACCATTGTTACCCAATGGGTTAGCTCTATCTGTCCTGGAACTCATCCTTCAACTTTGATTAATTACTCACCTGCATGTCCATTGTGACCCAATGGGTTAGCTCTATCCATCCCAGAACTAGTCCTTCAAATTTGATGAAGAGAGGAGCCTGTCCGGGATGGATGGACTAGTCTATATACAAGTGAGGAAGCCTTATAGTAGCATACATGTGCAAATATGTTTATAATCTACTGTATGTACTTAGCTTTGCCTGGGTTTATTATTCCATAGTTACCCAATTTGTAATACGTGTCATCACCCTTCTTTACATCCCCCTCATGTTTTAAAAATTTTGGCCACCCACTCCCAAGTCCTTCAAAGCAATGCACATTTTATTTGGTCCCAGCGGCTTGGTTAACACATCCACCCTCTGATTATGGGTGCTAGTCCACTGTAAACTCACCTTGTGCTTCCAAACAAAATTGTTGACAAAAAAGAAGGCTCTTGAGAGATAATTTTTATGCTTCTTTGAGGTTTTGTCTCCCGCAATCAGGATTGCCAATTCATTGTTTCAGAAAATCTTCAACGGAACGGATCCTACCAGGTTGGTCAGTAGAATTTTGGGTAAGCCAGCTGCTGAGTGCCGTCTGACAGCGCCACATATTCTGCTGCACATGTTGAAAGTGCTACCAAGCTCTGGCTCTTTGATCTGCACGCCACCGGGCATCCACAGTATGTGACCAGGTGGCTAGACGTTGAGCGTTCATGTTTGCCGCCCCAATTTGCATTGCTCCATAAGGTGAGTGACTCTTTGCCGGGCCATAAGGCCAGAGCATTTGACAATGTGCCGCAAAGGTATCCAAACGAGTGATCCAGAGCCACCCAGTGTTCTTTGGAAGGGTTGTTGCAAACCTGGACAGGAGATTCACAGGAAATGACAGATCCGGGTGCGTCCCTGAAGCCAGATACATCAATGACCCAATAAAATGTTTGAACAACTCTGGTTCCACCGCTTTGACATTTTTAGTCTCTAAATCATTTTCTAGTAGGGGAATCCATTGGGGATGAGCTCCACACTCTTAGTCTGTCACTATTTGCTTTGAGAGGACCATCTGGGACAATTCAACGCTTCCAGGGGTCTGCTCAATGGTTATGCCAACAATCTTCCTTGGGTTTTCCTGCCACTTCAACTTGACTTTTTCCTCCATCCCTTTCCAGAGCTCCTGTAAGAGGCGTTGGGATGATCCTACAACAAAGCTGTCATCTACATGCACCCACACTATCACAAGGTTGTCCCCATTTTGCAACAGGTATAAGGAGGGTTTAAGTTGTTGTGTTGCAAAACCAAGCTTTGCCATGATTGCACTGAAGAATTTCCACTAGCAGCGGGCCACTTGTTTTGTGCCATATAACAACTTATTCAAACGCATGACCATACCTTTCCACTTGGGTCTGACCTCCACTGGTGGCTGGACATATACCTCTTCAGCAATTGGACTGTAGAGATATGCCAAACTCACATCAAAAGTTGCCGTTGGGAGTTTCTGTGACAGTGCCAACACAAGTAACATCCTCAGGACGTTCAAGCTTGCCGTAGGGGCGTATGTTTTGTTACAATCAATGCCCATCAGCTGATTGAATCCTTTCACAACCAGATGCAACCTTCTCTCCAGTAACTGGCCCTCCTCATCTGTCTTATTTGCCAGTACCCACCGCATCCCCCACACCCTCATCCCTGGGTATGGCTTGACTGGCTCCCAGACCTTGAGTTTTTCAAACTTTTCAACATTGTACTCCGCCAACCCCCGCCATTGTGCAGCAAATTCACCCCGCAGTGCATCTGCTAGCAATTGTGGTAGGTGATGGTCCTGCTTCACGGGCATTGACTGGAAAAACTCCCTCTTGCATTGTGCAATCTTGTTGGTGGATTCCTGTCCCAACTTCAGAGAAAGCTGATTCAGTATTTGTTTAATTCTTCCCTTCTTCTCCTCAGCTACCATGGGTAAGTGTTGAAAATTGGGGAAGACTGCGGACGTGGAATGTATAACCCTCCGCTCCTTTGGCAACCAGAACAGCCAGCCTGCGCTGGCCACTGGGTATTCCAAAAGGCAGAAGTGTTGCCCATGCTCCTCTAGCTTTGAAGTGCATCACTCCTTTGTTGTGTAGACAATTGCCCAAGCACCAAATGGGTATAGGGTATTAGGTTTTAATTCCTTTGCAAACAGTAATGACAGCAGGGTTGATGCATTTGTGCAAGAGTTAGGCAAAAAATTGTGGAGGTACGTTGCATTGTGATAGGCATAGCTCCAGTACTGACTAGCCATCTGGCTTTTATTGAGCATTTTCTGTGCAACATTGCCAATGGTCCTATTTAGTTGTTCAGCCTCACCGTTCTGTTGGGGATAGAATGGAGGAACCAGTGCCAACTTGACACCAACTTCATCTAGTTGAGTGCAGAGTGTTCCTATGGATTCAGCCACATTATCTGATCTTACAAAGGCTGGAAATTGGCCAACTGTGTTGTGGATGTGGTGTTTCCAGCTCATAACCTTGGCCGGGACCTCACTCCTACTTTGAAACACCACACCAAATGTGTAAGTAGAAGCATGGTCCCTAAATGTTAGCCAAAATTGCGCAGCATTAAGGTCCTTCTCAAAAGGGCCCACCACATCCATCACACACAGCTGCAAGGGTTCCTCTCTCTCAATTTTGGAGCTCATGCCAGGGGATTTACAATCAAGTGCTTTGGACATGGCACATTGCTTGCAGAAATAAGACTTCCATGGGGCTTTCATGCAGTCCGGGATATGAGTCCGGAGGAACTGTTGGACCACCCTTTCCAATACGTGGCCCAGTCTCAGGTGCCATGTGTATGGATCCATTGAAGGAAGTTGGGAAACCTTGAGACATGATTCATTACAAAGCATCTTGAAATTCCAGCAGAAATTCTTAAAAAAAGTTTCAAATTGACAACAACTCTGGTCTATAAGTATCAAGTTGGTTCTGTTATGGACTAATTGCCATCCCTCATTAGCCAATCTCCCACTCAACAAAATTGATACCTTGATTTTTTTGCAAATGAACACCCCATCAAGATTCATTGTCCCCATCATGGTTGGGATGCTCAGCCTGCCAATGTATGAGACCAGGGCAGATTTGGTTGGAACAGCCAGCGTTGGTGCAACTGGGGAATTTAGCTTCTGTGTGATCTGAAAGAATGGGGAAGGCCCACTGAAATGTACAGTTGAGCCCAAGTCAATCAAGATTTTGCCATTTTTTACTGATTCCAGATCCAGCTGGAGCATCCATCCTCCATGAGTTGGTGCTTCATTTGGTCTTGGTGGGGGCAAGTATTGTGACCCCCTGTTGGCGTGATTGTCTGGTGGGGCTGGTATGATTCCCGTTTGTCAATGGTCCCAGAACTCTTTGCAATCTGCATACCAGTGTCCACCTTTTTTGCAGTAGTGACACATGCATCCAAAATTGCGGAGCAACAATTCCAACTGAGTTCTAACCTTGAAATAGGAATCTTTGTTGATTGAGAGACAATTTGGTTTATCCCCCGAGTTCCCTTGCTTATCTGACTGGTTCAGCCTCCTTGCTGGTGGGAGGTACTTTGCAACCAACCTGTGATTCACAGCCTGTGCCGCCATTTCCAAATCCAATGGCAACGTCCCCGTGGGCAGGTTGGTTCTGGTCTTGATTTTGTTGGTGCAGGATTGAATGATTGTCAATACCTCTGTAAATGTAGGGGGGGTTGTGCAATCATTGAGAGCCTGACCAACCACATACTCAAAGCTCTGCCGGTCAATCCCCAGCAGAGCCAACATGCTTGCCTGCATGAGCAAGCCATATAACTTGTTGATGTTCACCTCCACCCGTTTGAGGTTTGCAATGGTTTTATTCCATCCTGAAATCCAAGGGTTGTTGGAGCCCAAAAAGTCTCCCAAAGTGGTGATCATGCAATCAATGATTGTGAGTTTGTGCCTGCGGTCACTTTGGCTGAATTTTTTTGAGTAATTGCATCATCTGTTGCGCTTCCTCCATCCAAGAGCTCTCAACCACCGCCAAGAGGGTCTCATCAATTGTGTTACAAAGCAGGATTGCCACAGCATCCCGGTGCTCTCTCTCCAAGGCAGAGAAGGGGGCCTCACTTGTCAGGAAGGGTTGGTCTCTCTTGAATATATGGCAAAGGGTCCGGTCCAGGGCGCTTTCCCACTGAGCGTAGTTTGCACCATCAAAGTCCAATAAATTCCTCACCGGGTTCATAATCTTGTTTACGGCTAAGGGATCATTGACAGACTTCTTCAAGGCTGTGTCTAGTTGTGGGAGCAGTTCAACCAGGGCCAAGAGGTGTGGAGGTTGATTTTGGTCCGATCATTCAACCCTTGACTGGAGGTCATTTATGACCCCCATCAGCAAGTTGATGGTTACGTTTGCGGGTCTGTTCATGTTCATGTTCATGTTCATGTTCAGGTCCTGGGGGTTGAAACACCCTTTGGCAGCGGAATATAAGGAAGAGTTGTCTGTTTTGTTTCTATTGCTTGAATGTTTGCTATCCACGGTTATATCTATAAATAATTCCATCCACACACCCTAACGGTGATTTCTAATACTGTCTTGGGAGTGTTGAACAAAAGTTCTCACAGCGTTGGCAGGCTTTTGAACTATAATGACTCTTAGAGAATTGGAATCTACATGAACATTGTGACCCAATGTGTTAGCTCTATCCGTCCAGGAACTTGTCCTTCAACTTTGATTAATGACTCACCTGCATGACTATTGTGACCCAATGGGTTAGCTCTATTTGTCCCAGAACTCATCCTTCAACTTTGATGAAGAGAGGAGCCTGTCTGGGATGGATGGACCAGTCTATATACAAGTGAGGAAACCTTATAGTAGCATACATGTGCAAATATGTTTATAATCTACTATATGTACTTAGCTTTGCCTGGGTTTCTTATTCCATAGTTACCCAATTTGTAATAAATTTCATCAACCTTATTTAAAAGTCATGAATGGCCACTGCCAACCCATTGTAGTCATGAAAGGCTGCCCACAACCCCAAGTTGGGTTGTGAGAGGCCATTCAAAACCCATTCCTGGTGTGCAAAAATAAATAAATAAATAAATAAAAGAAAATAAAAATAAACTAAATTAAAAGAAATAAACATAAATTAAAATAAATAAACATAAATTTAAATAAATAAACATAAATTTAAATAAATAAACATAAATTAACATAAATAAACATAAATGAAAATAAGTCAAAAATTGAACAAATAATATAAACAAACCAAAAAAAAGGAAAAGAAAATAAATAAAAATAAATGGGCAGCAAAAATTAATCAAAAATTGAAAAAAAACAAAGACACCACAAAAAGGAAAAAATATAACAGCTTTAAAAAAAAATTAAAAGGAAATTCAAAAAATTTGTCCACTCTGGGGCCATGAATGCGCAGCTGAATGCCCAGCCCATATAAACAAATAATGAAAAAGTCTATGGAATAGCCCTAAAGTAAAAAAACCAAAAATTAAATAAAAAATGAAAGAGTCTATGGACCAGCCCTAAAGTCAAGCTGCCAAAAATAAAAGTTCAACTTGACTAGCCCTAAAGTAAAAAAACCAAAAAAAAATTAAGTTCAACTTGAGTTAAGCTGATCCCATCACTAGAAGTAAAAATAATCCTTATGATGGAATCAGACCAACACAAGTTGAACTGACTTACCAATAAAATCTCATTCAAAACACTCAACATGATGATGTTAACTCAAAACATTCAACATAATAATTTTCAAAATTTGATAACCCTTTATATCAATAGAATGACAAGATCAGCATTGGAAACCAAACTCAGATGTTGAAATTAAAATGATTTTTATACCTTAGAACAAAACTTAAGTTGATCTTTTAGAAGATCAACCCAAACAGAAGATTTTTTATAAGTCAAAGAAGCAGGTTTGGAAACAATGGGTGGGATTGGAATCATTTCTCCCTCAAGTAAAAGATGAACTCAGTGATTATGATTGAAAAAGAAAATGAAGATTGGATCTGACTGATCTTTTACACCCATTTTCATAGGATTACAAGTAAAAAATGAATCCAATGAATTGAAAAATATTGGTCTTCCATAAGTACCAGCTATTATTTGACCCATATCCAACTTTGAAAGCAATTTTGAAGAGGGAATGTTTTAATTGATTTCATCAAAATCAAGTCTTTTTTCTATCTTTCGAACATATTGTTTCACTGCCACCAAGGATCTAAGAATAGCACATCTTATTCTTCCTCAATGTTTCAATAAATTCCTTTTGTACTTTGAACTATCCATACTCATCATGCCCAAGTGATTTTGCATTGACTCTAAATCTGCAATTCAAATAACCAACCAGATCCCAAGCCTCCCCCAAGAACTTATGTAAGTTCTCAGTTATTTGATTGAGGTATTTCAATTTTGGTTCCTAAAATCAAAAATCACTTAGCCAAAGTCCTAATCTCATCAAAGAAATTGATAACCACCAAAGATGAGCTTCTGTTTGACTCCTCCATTTCTTCTTCTTCCTCCATGGAAAAGGATTCTGATTCCAAGTAAAGGGACCCTATATCACTTTCAGTCTTTCCCTTGGAACTATGAAATTCAGATGAAGAGCCTTTGTTGAAGTACAGAAAAAATTTTCCCATCAGTTCATTAAACCATAAAAATGAACACTCAAAATAAAAGACTTACTATCTTTGGTCTTTTTTGTTCCCTTTTAACCCTTTTTCCCCTCATAATTCCTCTTTCAAAATTTTCAAATTTTGAAAGTTCACAACAAGTACCTTTCAATTTTGGCTGACCATTGCTGGAACCTAAGCCCTTTGGCTCAAGCCTTGGCTTGGAAATCAAAAATTCTGTAAGATTTAAAACAGACCTTAAATATTCCAATCTCAATTTTTAAGGTTTTCCCATTAATATGGAATTCAACTTGTTGAACAATTGGGAATCTTCAAGAACTCAATCTGTGTGATTCTTTCAAAAATAAAAAAAATAATTAGTCTTTCAATCCTATGATTGGGACCCTTCAAAAACACAAAAAACCAAATTGATTCACTGGAAGGATCATAGTCTAACCTCCACTGAGGATGAACATCCTCAGGCACAACAGATCCTCTTGATGCTAGTATTTCACCTAAAATGTGGGAAAACGGCAAGCCCATTTTTTTGAATAAGACTTTGAGCACACCAAACCATCATGGTTTTGCTTTAAATTCTCAAATTTTTCCCCAATGAGTTAAATTGCATCAATCAACAATTTTTAACACAAAGGTAGAAGTTCCTCACTTTTTTTGAGATTTTTTAAGTAACACATGCAATGATTGGATTTGGCTTTCAATGGTTCCTTCCAGGTGTTTCCACACATCCAAAATGTTTCCCAAAGATCCCACAAGTGATCATTTGAAAGTAGCATGGGCCCTTTCTACCTAAGAAATTGTTTTATTTCCAAAGTCTGGTTTAACAAAAGTGCATGCCATTATCAACATCTCTTTGATAGGGAAAATGTTCTTTTCCATATACTTGAGATCATCCTCATGGTCTTTCAAGAAAAACTGTATACAAGTTTCAAAATCAGCATTCCCAGCAGAGATGAACAGAAGACACAATAAATTGGCCTACTCTGTGTTCTGCATCATTGAATTCTGCCTCCCCCTTGGTTTTGGAGGCCCCATACTTTTCTCACAGTCACAAAATTTTTCAATCCTTCATTTTAATTACTGAAGCAAACTTTACAATTTGCTTGAATATTTTTAGACAAGTTTCAGGAGCGCAACAGTCTGGATGACTCAGGGAACCTATGTTCAATAGCAAAAATCAGAGCTTTTTCATGCTCAATCACAAAGACTTTGGCAAGCCTCTTGGGATCATAAGCCAAATCCTTTGAAAAATTCAAACCCCAACTTTAGAACTCATAACTTTCTTTTGTTATAAAAACAAAATACTTTTTAAAAGTTTTCTTGTTGGCTGTAATTCCTACAAAATGCAATAGAAGTATGTTGAACCTATTTGGCTTATAAGTACAATCCAAAAAAGCAATATGATGGATTTTTTTGCAAAGTTTTATAGACCAGGATGATCCAAGAAAAGGGCCTGTAAGTCACACTCTCCACCAAATTGTGACCTGGAAACCAACTGGGATTCCTGGAGCATTTCTAGTAGAGCATCCATAACAACTTTCCAATCTAGTTCTGCAAGCTTTAACTTCTGCTTAGTGTTATAGATTGTTCTATCATCAATGTATTCTCCACCATAAATCTTGCTCAATTTTCTTTTAGGTTGAATTTTATTGAGACCATCTTTCATGCATTCTTTGAGTTGATCCAAGGCTTGAACAGAGATTCTCCTCAGTCAACAATTCATTGAGGGGTTTTGAGATGGTTGATGATTGTGTAGGCCATTTCTAATGGAGAGATGCCATGTGGGATTGGCTAATTTATAACTGTCATGGATCATGAATTGACACCTGAAATTCCTTGTTTGAGTTTGCCTTTGAAGTTTGGTGATTCACAGCCCTTCATATACCCCAAATCTGTCACATGATAGATCCACCTATTTATCCTTCTTTGACTTGAATGTTTTTAATGCTTAGCCATGCATGGCTTCCCATTTTTGAAAATAAATCTCTGCTCTTTCCTAATAGCAAAGGATCTCACAGGAGGAGGGTCAAGTGGTTATGGCACCTCTCAGTTACATAGTTACATTAGTATTGATCAAGCAAAATCATTCTCAGTCAAATGACATATGAAATGTGACCCACCAACTTTAGTCAATTCCAGGTGTGAAGAAAAATCTTGTTCCTCAATTTTAACCCTAGATGAGAATGAAATTGGGGCTCCCAATCCTTTATATTCTAACTCCCTACCCGCATCCCTAGAATCCTCCAAAGCTTTGTTGAGAAGAATTTTAATTAAGTCCCTGAAACTAGCCATGTTTAAAACAGGGGGGCTTGGGCTTACCTATGTTCCCATAAAAAAATAAAATTCAACTTGAATTTATTATTGAATTCAATTTTCAATTCAAAAATTCCAAAATGTTTCTCACTTTTGGGCTGAGAAAAATAGATTCATCTGATGGGCATGTGTTGTGTGTGTACAAGGTTTTTCAAACAGGCAGTGTTTGATTCCCAAGTTTATTTTTGTGGTCCAATAATAGTCCCAGATAGTATTCCACATCCCCAAATTTGGGTTGAGGCAACTAAAACTTGGTCCAGGGGTGCCTTGTTACCCCAATTCCCCCCTCAAATGGCCCACTGGGGGCCATTTTGCCCCAAATGGGCCAGCAAAACCTGTGCAACCCCCGCTAACAACTTTCCCATCCCCCCTGTCAGCTTGCTACTATGTACAGAGCAACCTGTCATAGCAACACAAAACTATAAAAATAAGAATATCTCAATTAACAAATGAAGGAGAGAGATATTCATAAATATTATTGAAGAAATGTATTCCTCACCCAAAATTAGGTAGGGTAACTCACTGACCCCACCCTTGAAATTCAAGTCCTTACATTTTTAAAATAATTACAAAGAAAAGTACTAAAAATTATGACACCAGTATGGCACCTTTTAGCCATTCTAAAATTTCACACGTGTTTTTGTGTATAGGGTTTACACCTAAAATTCCCTCAGAATTGAGGTGTTGTGTATATTTTAGGAGTTACACGCGGAAATGTGTTATGTCACAATTCCCGCGCGCAGCCCCGCATCATTACATACCCCTATGTACTCATAGTAGCAGTTTCCCGCGTACTAGAGACCCGCGCGCAGCCAATTCTTCCATGCACGCAGTGGATCCTACCCCGCGCGCATCTGAACTGACTGATCCCTGCGTCTGGATCTGTTGTGTCTAATCTGACAACCAGGTACCGCTCAAAAGAGCTACAACCTAATTAGGGTTGCCTGGCATATGTAACAAGTTGACATATGCATTAGTAATGATCTAAAAAGATCAAAAATCAATTAAAATCAATAGAAATTAAATTTAGAACATTTTGTAATAATAAATTAAAGATCAAGGATTACCACATAAATCATTGACTCTGATCTTTAAAGACCACAAAACACTACAAGGAGTGTTGATAAAAATTATTAAAGATTATCTACGTGGTCAGCAGATGATAGAACATCAGTAAACGTCCACATCTTTTCACTTTAAAGCAATAATAATAGTACAAATGCAGGATGAGGGCAGAATGATCAAATTTACGCCATAATAGATTAACAGATCCTGTGGCTAAAATAGTATAGAAATCCAGCAGATCTAAGGTCACCTGATTAACAGCACCAAGTGAACGTGCTCATCTTGCCCTGAATGGCTTGCCAGCCTCAGCCCATGAGCAGAACTCTCTCTACGCGCCCTGAGAAGCTCAAAAATCACCCCAAAAAAGGTATTTATACAGACCTCTTTGGATCCATTATTCCATCATCAGTTTACCAGGAATTATTATTATCAATTAGACACAGTGTCATTTTTAGTCAAGTGCTTATGAAGAGTCTAAGCAAGTGATTTATGACCAAGTCTGTAGTATTATTATTTATTTCTTAAAACCAATCAACCCTTGAAGTTTAGTCAGGCAATCCACCCCATCTGCTCTGAAAACCTTCCTATTATTGCAGGATTTTCGTGGTAAAGTGCTCAGAGTGAGTGTTTCCCTTCCTGTCTAGGCCAGTGTGCTGTTATGCCTGGCCATTAGTGGAATAAGCCCTTTCTAAGGCACCCATCTTCATTCCAAGGTTCTTAAACTGCCTAAGGAGGCCCCTTGAAGAGAGGTTGCTTTGTCTGTAAAGACCCCCAGTAGTATAATACTTTGGCCCCTCTTTTATATACATATTGATAACCTTTTATTACCAAAGAAATTAAACCTTGCAACTTCTCTTATTATATTATTTATTTGAGCCTCTAAGCGTTTATTTTTGGAACTATTATTATTATTATTATTCCAGTATTTTTATCACTCTCTGTAGCTAAAGGACTGCAAGGTTCCTGGTATCAGAGAGCTGACACCCCCTGGGAGTTGCAAACCCCCAATTGCGACTCACAATAGGTTGCAATTGGGGATTCACAACCTATTTTGAGTCTTAATTGGGGGCTTGCCACTCCCCAGGGGATGTGGGAATTGTGGGAGACTTTGCCCTCTCCTTGTGGAGTTGTGAGTTGCTGTTCACAACACAAATGGGTTGTGAATGGCAATTTACACCTGTTTGCAACTCATAGGTTGCAAATTTAAAATTGGCCTAAAACTAATAAATTCTAGAGATTTCTTTGAAGGATTTTGACTATTTTTGAGATCATCATTTAATTATTTAGACTTGAAACCATTGTGAGACAAAAATAAAATTGATTTTGATGATTCTACTCATTGGTGTGGAAGTCAAAATCAGTTCTGAAGAATAGTAAAGCCAATTTTTTGAATTTCAACATAAAAATAGTGTCATACCCTAGGTTGAAACTTCTTAAACTCAGTTAATTGAATTTGTCACCACACTAAATCCAAAATGTTTTATGCACCACAGGAAAGTTCTCCTGCATACCTGCAGCTTAAATCTTCCTCTCCCAGGATGACTTTTTCCCTGTATGGGATATCTCCACCTCTATGGCAATCCACCTCTATGACCATGTACACTTTCCCACTGTGTCAGGTGTTTCAGTGAATCTTCCCAAGGATTCTGGTTCAGAAAATTGAAATATAGATCAAAATCCAGGGAAATATTCTTTCCCAATGGTTCAGCCATCCCTCAAGGCCTGCACATTAATCCTCACACATAATTTCCTCACTTCCTCTCTAGGAGTGATTTCCCCCAAGAAATTAGAATACTACTTGTTACTGGTTGGTCCTCATCCATGAGATGTCATCTCAGCATAATAAAACAATTTTTCAGCCTGATAGAATAATCTTATATTTCCCCTCTGGTTTTACTCTTATAGAATACAAACATTCTCCTTCTCTCAGCCTAACTCCTGGACTTCCTTTCTCATCTCCTTGTTCTCATCTAATTTAATACTCCTCTCAGCTTCATCTTTGCAATAAAAATACCCTCATACTGAATTATTTGAGCAGTAGTGCCTGCGCCAACTGTGAATTGCAGTTGAATAAAAATTGTGAAAAATAGTCATATAATCTATATTCAAGATTGAATACCAAAGACTTTTGGACAAATATCAGCCACTTGATGTGATATGGGGATTAATTTACTGTGAAAATGGTTTCTCAAAATAAAAATGAATAGAAAATTGCTAGAGATATTTCAGAAAATTGAAGAACCAATCAAATAAATTTAAGGAAATGAAAACTGGGATGCTATTTCAGAGATTTTGAAGGCTTTTTTTCTGCAATCAGATATAAAAATTTTTTTCTTAAAAAAAATCAAGCTAAAAATTTTAAAAAATGAAAATCATGATGTTGGAGTATCTCTACCTGATTCTGTTTTATTTTTTTCATTTTCTATATTTGATTCTTTTCTTCTTTTCTTCTTCTTTTTTTCCTTTTTTCTCTTTAGATTTCTTATCCCTCAGAATATCTGTCCATAGTAATCCATCATCAGATGCATGACTCCTTACATGCTTCTCACATCTGTTGTGCCCTCATTCCTCATCTATAATCTCCCGTCTCTTTCTAACTGGTGCTCACTGTCACCTTGAATGAACCTCTCACACCACCCATGACACTCATCTGTCCACTCCTACCTGAGGAAAGAGGACAAGTCAGATAGAAGGAATTTCTCTCAGGCTTCTATCTTCTCTCACCTCTGCATATCCTCAGGTAAGTCTGTTCATATTTTCTGTCAGTTATAGATTTCATTCTCTCTCTTCCTGTTCTGAAATATTATTGAATACCCATTTTATGATCCTTCTATCTGCTCTCACCTCTACCTATCCTCAGTGAGTCCAACAGGTTATGAGCCCAGAGCAACTCGCCCAATCTATTAAAATCCAACCATCCAAAAAAAAAACATCAGAAGGATCCAACACAATTTAGTGTCAATAAACTCATCTTAAACTACAATGGAGCAAACTCAATCCTGACACCCAGTTCTCAAGAAGCCTTCAACCATCCCACTAAACTCACTAGGATCAGAGTCCCACTATTTGGATTGGGAAATGATCCTTAAAATCCATTTCAGAACGTTGGGAGTCAGTTACCTCTTCAACAGAAAATCCCCTAAAACCAATCAAGAAGTATGTTCAAGAGATAAACTTTCAGTCTTTCCAGTCATCTCGAAATCTATCCTACCAGCCAACTTCCAGTACATTTGAAAGCATGAAGAGAGCTCACTGGGAATGTGGAATGCCCTGAGGGAAGCCCATCAAGAAAATTATTTGGGAGGAAGGATGTACTGGCTCAGAAAGCTCCCACTTACAAATTTGAAAAATAAGGATATGAACGCTCATCTGTCTGAAATATTCTCATATGGTGAGAAAATGTTGTCTCTTATCACGCCAGAAAATCCTTCAACCGCAGAAAACCTCAAATCAACAGCAATTGTGCTTTCATTACCCCACAACTGGCTTGGATGCGTCTTGAGCATGGTGAAAAAAGAATTGGTACCCTCTTCCAAAATTATTGCTGCCTTGAAACACAAAAATCTGAGAAGAAAAAACAGAATCAAAGAAGAAACATTTCATTCAGCCAATGCTAAATTCTCAACCAAACCATCATCAAAGAAGAAGGACAAGCCTTTTCAAAATACAAAAGGCTGCACCTGGGTCTATTACTGTACCAACTGTAAAACCAAGGAAAACTCCTTTTCCAGATGTCCAGAGGTTCTTGAAATACTTGAAAAATCAAAAATAAACAACTCAAAATGAACAAAAAATTTCAGAGGAAAATACAAGTCCAAAAACTCAAACCACAGCAAAGCAATGGTCAAAAAAGAATCAGAGGAAGAACACTCAGAAGACCTCTCCAACTCACAAATCATTTTACATGCCGGTTCAACCACTCGGAACCTCACCAACTCAAACTCCAATCTCAAGAGAGACTTTAACCTTGAATCCGGATTCTCAGTTTTGATGACTCCATACAAATACAAAATCTGAAAAAGTAAGCGTAATCACACCCCAATTTGTCTTGCTGACGGGTCAAATATCACCTTTTTTTCCAAAGGGTGTCTCAACCTTTCCTTCTGCCAAATTTGTTTTCTTTTTGTACCAAAAGTGAACAAGCCTCTCCTGTCTGTATCAAGAATTTGAAACTCAGGCTTTGTAGTGGTCTTCTCCAAAGATGGTTGCAAGATATATAACAAAAACACCACCAATCTCCAAAGCTTGGCCCTCCAGTCTGGATATCAAAGCAGAAATCTCTACTATCTCCCCAGACAAGATGTAAGTGACTACAATTCTCTATCCTCAAATTTTTCTCACTCATGTGAAAACAGCCTCTTTGGCTATCATAGAAGAATTTTTCATCTAAATCTTAAATCTCTCAAGAAAATTCTGAAATTGCAAAACCTCTGACAACATCCACCACAGAAAAATGGCCGCCACATGTATGCAGGTGGCATTTCTGTATCCCATTGATAACTCAGGGTTATGTGATGCTGTATATCTTTGTTAACTTTCAGCAGGTGGTGAAATATTGTGACTAGAGATCAGCATTTTCTGAATTTCTGGCACATTAGTTAATAATAAATTGTCAAGGGAAAGCTAGATATGAGCAAAGCTGTTGCTTCAAAAGCAGTCCACACATCATCCAAAAATTACTGCAGTTGGTGTTTGGGAATTCCTTCAAAGTGAAATTTGAAAATTCCAGAAGAGGCTGATTGTTCCCAGACTTGAATTTTCATTAACTGGTCTAAAACTGGGTAAGTCCTCTTATTCACTTCCCAAAATTAAATGCATAAACATGTATTGAGGAGAATACTAACAAACCATTCTCATAAACTCTAAAAATCTTTCCTTATATAAATCAGCATTCATGGCTTTTCTTCTGTTGGTTTTCTATTCAATAACCTATGTTGGCGTGATTTTATGTTTTATACTTCTACTTTCCATCAGGGAAAATACAGAAAGCCAAGCCAAAATTATTTGTTCAAATTTCAAAAAATGAAAAATATTTGAAATGGAAGATGAAAAAAGACCAAAGAGAGGAAAGAAAGGAAAAATAACCAAGGAAGGCAGAAAAAAAATTCAATATCCTCACTTAGATATGTTGATCACCATCCCTGGTCTACACAAAAGGGCTTTTGTTTTTTGAGGGAGAATGTTTACACCAAGTTAAGAGGCAGGCTTTTTTTACATTGAAGCCAAGCAAGAGTAGGTGAAATTTATAAGATTGGAAAAATGCATTCAACTAGTTCTGGCCTGAGCAGGAAGAAAAAAAAACACATGAACCTGTGTGGGAATAGGGCTATTCACCAAGGCATGCAATCAACAACCTCAGATGTGTTGACTACCAGCCCTGGTTAAAGAAAAAAGTGTCACTCAATCACAAATTGATTTATGAAAATTAAGCCATGAGATGAGCTTGACCATAGGAAAAAGGTCAAATTAGGGCATATCAGAGTTAAGAAAACCTGCCATTTTTAATGGTGGGTTTCCAACCAACTCCACCATTAAAAATAAAAAAAAATAACTTTTAACATCAGACCTGTCAGAGTTACCAGAAAATAAATGGGTTTTTTCAAATAAAGGATTTAAAGGGTTTCACCACCTCAACCCATCATTCCACATCATCACCCCTGGTTTCAGCCTCCAACCTTGGAAAAATTCTACCTCCAACCTCATCCAAAAAAAAACATGATTCATTGCTCTTCATCTCTTCATGGCTATCCTCATCACTTCATCACTATCCTCATCTATTGATCACTCTAATCACTTTATCAATTTCATCACATCCTAACTATCAATCACTTCCAGCACAAAATCCAATGGCATGCATGCAGCTAGTCAAGGCTGCTGTGTTCATCATGCTGATTGAATTGTAGTTTTTTGCCATCTGGTACAAGTCAGAGAAAATTTTGCACAAAGTATCCACTTGTGGAGTGCTTTTGGGGGCCTTCAAACTGTGGTATTTAAGAATGAAGTAGGGCTGAAACTGGCAGTTTGTGAAAGAATTAACCAGCATGTGAGGGCACATGCATGGTAAGACAAAATGATTGGGTGAAAGATTTTCCTGAAGTGTCACAAAGTATGTTGGCTCATCACATTCTTTGAAAAATGTCTTCTGGCACAGTTGAACTTTTTGTTACTTTTGGATGTAGAAGTAACATTTGAGTTTGGTTGCCTGTGTCTCTTTCCTACTAAAAGAGTTTTTGATGCAGGATATTTCTCCTTGGCATCTTCTGAAACGCCAACCTCATAAAAACTACAATCCATGTTTCAGGATGACACCCAGGAATCACAACATGACTCAAAAATCAAAAGAAAAATAATGCAGAATCAAAAGTTCAATTAGTAATTTTATTGTCAAAGGATATTGAGGAATAAAGTTTAAATCCCATAACCATTTTTACCAGAAATTTCTTCATTCAATTCCATCAAGATTAATATCTAAAAGATTGATATCTAAAAGATAGATATCTAAAAAAAATGAATACCCTCTTTTTTAAAAAAAGAGAAAAAAAAAGAAAAAAAAAAGTTACTTACCAATGGGGTGGTGTTTGTGGTGGATGAGGTGGATGAGGTGGGAGGTGGTGGGTGTTGGTGGGTGGTGGTGGTGGTGGGTGGTGGTGGGTGGTTGAGGTGGTTTGCCTCATAGTAGGGCAGGACCCCAAATTGGAGCTGACAGACCCCAAGTGTGGTCCAGGTGACTATGGGGGGGGGGGGGGGGGGTTAGCCTGGAGGACATGCATGGCCCCACCCTTTTTGACCAACAGGTGGGGAGGGTATTGGAAATCCCCCCCACCAAGCCACTACCTCCCCCCTGGCTTGCTCACTAGGTGGGGAGGGGATTTGAAATCCACCCCACCAAGCCACTCCCTCCCCCCTTGTTTGTTCACAAGGTGGGGAGGGGATTTGAAATCCCCCCAACCAAGCCCCTCCCTCCCCCCTTGTTTGCTCACTAGGTGGGGAGGGGATTTGAAATCCCCCCCAACAAGCCCCTCCCTTCCCCCTTTTTTGCTCACTAGGTGGGGAGGGAATTTGAAATTCCCCCACCAAGCCCCTCCCTCCCCCCTTGTTTGCTTGCTTGGTGGGGGGTGATGAAATCCCCCCACCAAGCCGCCCCCCCTTGCTGCTTGCTTGCTGGGTGGGGGGGTGATGAAGTCCTCCCCACCATGAGCCGGTGGCTTGCCCCCCCCCTTGCTTGCTTGCTGGGCAGTGTGGAAACAAGAGAGGTGATACCACCCAAAGTTTTCCTCAGGTTCCGGAAGTTATTGGTCTAAGCGTCTGTAAGGAGATTGGATGCAATGAGTTTAAGAATAGAGAGAGTGATGAAAAGATAAATTCCTCCCTTCCAATCCTTCCCATAACATTTGCTGGTGGTCCAGTGATGATGATCTATATATGATATATGAGGATATATATGATCCCAAGTACAGAACCCTAGCTCCACCCTAACCCTACCCTGTACCACCACCCCTTCAATATCACGTACGTCCGGTTTGTCCTTCTCATGGCGCAGCCCTCCGCCGCGCCCTCCTTGGAGCCCTCCGGGTTTATCCGTCCGCGCGCGTCCACGGATCCCGCAATCCGTGAGTCAGCCTGCGCTTATGCCCGCGCGAACCTCCCCAGCGCGTATAACCCCTGATTGCCCCACCCTTGCCTTCCAGACTAGCCACCCGCAAGCTTGGTTGGGCTGGCTCCCTCACTTGGTCCGTGTTCCCTGGGCGGGTTGCAGCCCAGCGCCCCCCCAGAGTAGGCCCGAACCGCACCTGGTGCCGAGCCCCGCAATCCCTGCTGCTGAGCCCTCATCCACTGCCGCTGAGCCCTCATCCGCTGCTGCTGAGCCCGCAGCAGGCACTGCTGAGACCGCCCGCACCCCAAATGCTGAGCCCGACCTACCCAACTGCTGAGAGCACAGCCCGCAACGCAGCTCCCAATCCAAGGTTATAAATACAACACCACAGCGGGGGGGAGGAAGTCCCCCCCACCGCAAGCCCCACCAGCTTGCTCCCCCATTGCTTGTTTGCCAGGCGGGGGGGTGATGAAGTCCCCCCCACCACAAGCCGGTGGCTCGCTCCCCCCTTGCTTGCTTAATAGGTAGGGGGGTGATGAGTTCCCCCCCACTGCAAGCTCCACAGGCTTGCTCCCCCCTTGCTCACTTGCCGGGCAGGGGGGTGATGAGGTCCCCTCCACCGCAAGCCCCACCGGCTTTCTACCCCCTTGCTTGCTTGCCGGGTGGGGGGGTGATGAGGTCCCCCCAAAATGTTATTGATTTCTGTCTGCTTACCAGACTTTTCATGCTTGTGGTGCATTGGCAAATCATTTTCCCTCTAATCCATCCACCATTTTATGTTCAAAATTCCTGCATTTTTCAATCCCTGGAAACAATATTGAAATTGCTTCCCAATTGTCTCAGCTGTATTCCACATTGGAGCTGTTAATGAATCATGGTTACGCTGCAGTTTTAGAATATATGACTTACCAGTCATCACACTTGAATCCTTACAAAATCTATATTGATGGTCCCGGCAGCACAAGGAAGAATTTCTTGTTAAGCGCAGTCACTCACTATTTACGTAGTAAATCCAAAAGCCTAATGGCTGTTGCGTCAACTGGTGTTGCTGCATTGTTATTGGAAGGAGGCAAGACAGCACACTCTGACCTTGGTATACCTCTTGAAGTGGATGCCTCCACAAAATGTTCCTGGACATCATTCTCTAAGCTGGGGCGTTGTCTTTTGGCCTTTGAGGCAATAATTTGGGATGAGATATCTTTTAAAAACCAATTTTCTGTTGAGGCCATGGAACAAAGCTGACACAACTTAAGAAAAAACAACTAACCGTTTGGTGGAATCAGTGTTACCTTTACTGGTGATTTTTGAAAAACTCTTTCAATAGTACCAAAAGGCAATATGTACAATCCAAGTTGAGCATGTATTAAAATGTCATCTCTGTGGTTGAAGGTTAACAAATTTTATTTATGCAACAACATGAGGTTAACGCTTAGCAATCCTAATAATCTTGATTTATCAAATCAAGCTTTCTGGTTGTTGAACATTGGTGAAGGAAACTTGCAACAACTCAATTGTGCTAATGTTGAACTTTTGAATTGCCATTTCATCAATTCAAATAATGATCAATTTCTATTGAAAAATGTTTTTGAATGCATTTATGACAAACTCCAATCTATTGTGCCTCAAAAGAACATCCTCCAAATCCAAAATTTCACCTTGAGGAATCCAATTTCACTGCTCAGGGGAAAATTATTGTAACTAGGGTGCAGTATTGGAAACTATTGGACAATCACTATTTTGAAACTTTTGGTTATGAATTATCATGCAAAGCAAAATTGGAAGAATTTCAGAATCAATTCATAAAAAAAAATTGTACCTCAGGATCTCCTTTTGAAAATAAGACCAAGCAGTGGGATGAATTTTTATTCATAAATTAATTATACATTATTACCAAGACCAAAAAGGTTCAAGATCAAAGAGTCAAAAGAAATAGTTTAATTTCTATGAAAATAATAATTATGATTGGCAATATGGAGTAATTTATTTTTTTTAGCTTTGGTATAATGTATAGTACCATCCTGAATGCTTCTACAAGTGTTTAGGGTTCTAAAATTGATTTTTAAAGACATGGCAAGGCAGGTATACAAAACATTTTGTAAAGGAGGAAGTGTAAAGTGCCAATAATTTTTGGATTGCCAGAGTAACTTAAAAATTGCTTTTTGAGTAGAGAAATTGATCCCAAACCCATAGTCAGGTATTACAAAATGCCCATCTTGAACATTGTAGCCCTTGAAGGGAGTAGCAAGTGATCCACATGCTTTCTTCTGTTGTATGAATAAAGCAAAGGCAAAGTTGGATATATCATTTTCATCAATATGGGGCAAATTTCAGAAGCCACAAGAGGTAAAGGTGAGGTGAGGTGAACAGGAGCTGGTTCCAAGAGAATAATCAAATGATAAGTTGGAGAAAGATGGGATGTGATACTTTTGCATGAGGGTTTGGTTTTTATGAAATTGAACATGTGCCATATTGCTGAATAATCCTCCAAGTATACTAGAAGCCCTTTCAGAGTAAGACATAAGTTCATCATACTGGCATTTGGAAGTAGCAGTCTTTAGGTCCTTGATGTATTGGCCAATCATTTCAGCTGTTACCATGGCCTTTCTCCATCAAATTGCCCACATTTTTCCTGCCCATGATCTAGATGGTGATCCCACTGAGTTTAAAAATTTTTTGCATTGGTGCAGGAACCAAGAAAGAAATTCATTATCATCATACTCTTGAGGTGATAGGTCCTGGATTGGGATAAATTTGATATACGCAACAATATCATTCTTCTCCTTATCCATCAGGAGCACTTTACCATGATCAACCAGTTGAAAGTTGCATTCAACAAAGGCATGTGCCTCTTGCAAATCTTCATTTGTTGGCTTTCATGGATTCTCAGGATCAATCTGGGGATAGAGCTTGAATTTTTTGTAGGACCTGTACCTCCACAGAATTTTGGGTTGCTGTGCCTTGTCCTTGTTAACTGTGATTTTTTGGGTAAAGAGAAGAACCCTCTTCAATTTGTACTGAGCTGGTTTTCCTCCAGAAATCTTACAATTTCAATATACTTTTGTCCTGGTGAATGGTGAAAGTAACAACATTAATATTTGAGTGGTATGCAGTTCATATTCACCAGGTGATATATCCATAGCATATCAAATCATAGAATTTCCAAAAGAGAAGTAGAGTGAAAAATTGGAGAGGGATTGGAAAAATGTCAGCTTGGTGAATCAAAATAAATGATAATAACAAGGAAAAAAAAATATATACTTTGGTCTTATTCCTGGCCATCAAAATTCTGATTGGGATGGTAGAAATTCACAGGGGAGAGGAATTTATATGCTTCAGGGAAAAGATGATCATCTTTACATGGATGGAAAAGATTTCATTTGTGGATTGGGTTAACAAACCTAAAGGTGGGCTTGCTTGTGTAGGAGCAGTGGATGGCATTGTGAGTGGATTAATAAATAGATGGGAAAAACATGTGAAGCTTGCTCAAGGGGTATTTGGGAATGGAGAAAAGGGGAAAAATCTGAGAGAAGGGAGGGATATTTATAGCCATTGACAAGAAGAATTGTTTCATTTTTCTTGCTGCAACCCACCAAACAAGAAAAGCTGCAGACCATTTGTACATGATGGGACATGCAGATCCATGGTCATTTGTGTGTCATGCTGGTGTGATACATGTGGCTTGCATTATCTGGGGATAGAAATGTGCATATTTAAGCCTTGCTGACTTGCTGCCTTGGCTAAAAAATAATCTAGCACATGGATGGTGAATATGTTTGGAGGCATTAAGATGTGGGAAAATTGCACTGAAAATTTTTTAATTCCTAATGGATGGTGACCATTAAAATTCTTTATTGATGGCATCCATTTGAAATCAATTTAAGAAAATTGAGCTGCAAAAATTCAAATTCAATCATGGTTGCCAACAATTGCAACTATTTATGGATGATGAAAATTGCTTCTCATGACAGACTGCACCCATTGGAAGGCATCATGGACGGTGACCAATGTTCTGCTTAATGGTCTCCAACCACTGCAACTCTTTATGGATGGTTACAATTGCTTCTCATGACAGACTGCAACCATTAGAAGGCCTCATGGATGGAAACCAATGTTCTTCCTAATGGTCCCCAACCATTGCAGTTTTTTATGGATGGTGGAAATTGATTCTCATGACCAACTGTGACCATTAGAATACCTCATTGATGGTGAACAATGTTCTCCTTAATGGTTGCAAACCATGCAATTCTTCATGGATGGAAACAATTGCTTCTCATGATGGACTGGGACCATCAGAATGCCTCATGGACAGTGACGAACATTGTTAATGGTTGCCAACCACTGCAAGTCTTTATGGATGGTTAAAAATGCTTCTCATGACAGACTGCAACCATTAGAAGTCCTCATGGATGGAAACTAATTTTCTTCTTAATGGTTGCTGACCATTGCAACTCTTTATGGATGGTTACAATTGCTTCTCATGACAGACTGCAACCAATGCTCTTCTTATTGGTTGCCAACCATTGCAACTCTTTATGGATGGTGACAATTGATTCTCATGAGCAACTGTGACCATCAGAATGCCTCATGGATGGCAAGAAATGTTCTTTTTAATGGTTTCCAACCATTGCAGTTTTTTATGGATGGAGGCAATTGCTTCTCATGACCGACTGTGACCATAGAATGCCTCATGGATGGTGACCAATTTTCTGCTTCATGGTTTCCAACCACTGCAACCCTTTATGGATGGTTACAATTGCTTCTCATGACAGACTGCAACCATTAAAAGGCCTCATGGATGGAAACCAATGTTCTTCCTAATGGTCCCCAACCATTGCAGTTTTTTATGGATGGTGGAAATTGATTCTCATGACCAACTGTGACCATTAGAATACCTCATGGATGGTGAAAAATGTTCTCCTTAATGGTTGCAAACCATGCAATTCTTCATGGATGGAAACAATTGCTTCTCATGATGGACTGGGACCATCAGAATGCCTCATGGACAGTGACCAACGTTGTTAATGGTTTCCACCCATTTATTCTCCTGCCAGTGCCATGTCCAGGACAAGAGTGTCACACACAATGTCACACAGTGTAACATCTTATCTACACATATGGGAGTATTGGTGACAGGCAGTGGCAAGACAGGAATGATGTGAATTGGGAGCAAAAAGTGCTCATGGCATAGTGGAAAAAATGTACTTCTCAAGAATTGTGATGCAAGAGTAACTTACAGGATAGTGAGGAAGGAAGAAAACAAATGTATGAGTGAGATTGGGAAGAAGGAGATGAGAAGCTAAGGAAGAGGGGATTTGGGTGTCATCCTGCAGGGATTGGAACACTTCCCTCCAATCCCTGGTGGTGAGAATAGTCAACCCAAATATGATATGAGAAAAATTTTCTGAATCAGCGGACTGTAAATTTGGTAGGTACATTTTCAGGAAAAAAAGACTTACTGGGCAAGTTGCTCCTTGGGTTTCTGAATCTGAAGGAGAGATGGAAAATTCAGTGAGGTGCATATGATGAGTGGCATATGAGGACATTACCTTTTGAATATTCTCCTCAATGGTAATAGGTGCCATGAGGTAATAAAACTGTACCAGCCTTGTTTGACACATTCAATGCAGCCAATCAACTGCCTGTTCCTGGGTTGTGGGGTTCCAGCGGGGTTCCTATTTTGATCAAATTAATGTAGACTAAGTAAATGCAAAAATTCTAGAAAGTATTGGGTGCTTGCCATGATGAATACAACATTGGCTGATGTGATTTTGATCCCAACACCAGCCGTGCTGGTGATGTACACCATTGTTGATCAAACTATATACATTTCTGGAAATGAGTGGCATATGACTTCATTACATTCAGGGTTATGAAAATTCTAAATGTGGAAGTATGCATAATGATTGGAGGGTTGATGTCTCACTTGCATCCATTGTGGTAAATGGTCTGCAACAGATCAATTTGAGAGGGTCTGAAATGGACTTGTGTGCTGGGTGGAAAGCGTAAAGCTCCATTTTTGACAGATCTACATGGGATCAATGGAAAGGATCCTGGTGAAGGAACCAAAAATGGAGGTGTATGCTTGGCGGCCAGCATACAACTCCTGAACAGATTATGGTGCATAGGACATAATGAGGTTGTGCGATTGGGTGGCCAAGGTCCAGCTCCACTTGGCTCACAGTTTTCTGCTTTCCCCCCAAGTACAGCTCCAAATGTGCCCACCCAGTTTTGGCTTTAAGGAATGCGTATTTCCTGGCTGAGCAGCCAGGAAATGGCAAGTGGGCTTGCCCACAAGGGCTCAAGTGAATTTTTTTGGCTTTTGCAAGGGTGTGGGCATCATTCAAGGGACACCTGTTTTGAAGCTTCATTTTGGTGCACCTCCTGGGGGGGTTGGCATAGGTATTATGCATGTTGTGTTCTAAAGCTGCTTGCACAGAATTGCAATTGAAACTGTAGGGTGCAGGCATCTTGGTGAAAAAAAAATTTCAAGCTTGCCCATTCTTGGCAACAATTGGGGAAAGCTAATGGTTGACAAGCATTGGTGAAAGCTATGTTATAATTACGGCCAGCAATTAGCTTAGGCAAATGAGCAGTATTTAAAGAAAAAGAAATGCTGGACACCTTGTGTCAATAATTGCTAATAGGCTCTCACAATGGGGCAAAACTTTGGATGATATTGTTGATGAATTCAATTGGATGTTCAATGAATGATGGAAAACAGCAGGGAGAAGAGCTCCTTAAGTACAAAAGATTGGCCTCTTGTGAGCCCATGATACAACAAGCTAAAAGGCAAATTTTCCGCACCAAAAGAGCTCTACAGGCTCTACAGGCCTTGTTACTTGGTTGGGGATACATCAGCCCGCATGGCACCAGTCCCTGTACCCTTAAAACCAGTCTACTCTGGTCATTTCTGGTGTTTCCACCGTACTGGGGCTGAACCAGCCCCTTAGCTGTTCAAACACCTGGCTTTTTGTCTGTTACAACAGGCCCTGTTACCTCACATGCTAGCTGGTTGCCTCATGAAACCAGCCCCTGGCCATAAAAATGGCCAGGTGGGACCCAGGAAACACCTGGGTCCGGTCTCACACTCACATGGGGGGGGGGGGGGGTGTAACCTGCGGACATGCCGCCCCCCCCTCTTTCTCTCAAATCCCTGGAGGGGGCGGTCAAATCCCCCTACCAGGGGCCCTGGAGGTCGATACCCCCAGGGCATCATCAAGGTAAGTGGGCTGGGGTATGCTCAAATCCCCTCCAGCCTGTCACTCCTCCCCCTTGGTTAAGGGGGAGAGAGAGCACCCCTTTTGATGGTGGAGGGGTGATCAAATCCCCTTCACCACCAGTTTCCTTGCTGCAACCGGCCCAGCCATCCTCCTGGGCAAGGGGGTGATGAAATCCCCCTCACCCTGACCAGTTGCCCTCCTGCGGCCGGTTGCTGGCTGGTTCAACCCAGCCAGCCTTCTCCTTCCCTCTTGCAATGGCAAGCAAGGGGAGGGAGGGGAGCCAGGTCCACTGGCCCCTGCTTCTGCGGCGCTGACCACCGGTCCCGACTGGCTGGGCCTGCGCAGCGTTGCACTGCGCGGGATCCCTTGGCCGCTGCAACAGTCCCGCACGGGCTGTCGGGCCCCGCATGGGCCAAACCAAGGGAGAAAAGTGGCCCCAAGCGGGCCGCAACACGGGCAGCAGCCCCAAATGGGCTGCAGCACGGGCGGCAACCCCAATGGGCCACCCAAGCCCAAAAAGTGAGTTTAACATACTTTGGCCGGCCAGCCCATCTGGCCAAGTATGTCCAAAATAAACCTTGGGCCCAATTATGCCCATACAAGCCCATCTGACTGTATATTCCCATATACCCCACCGGGCCCAATAGCGCCCGTGTACCAATAGGCCTGTTTCACGCATTTTGAGGCCAGTTTCCCCAAATCTGTGAAATCCACACAGGTCTTTATGGTCTGTGTGTGTGTGTCCAATGGGCCGCAGAGTCCCACATGTGCATCCCACTTGGATTACACTTATACATAGCACACGCGTAAGTGTATATGTATTTTAACAAGCTAATGGTTGGGGACCATTGGGTCGAGCTAATGGTCAGCAACCATTAGGGCAAGGTAATGGTTGGCAACCATTGGAGAAAGCTAATGGTTGGCAACCATTGGGGCAAGCTAATGGTTGGAAAACATTGGGGAAAGCTAATGGTTGGAGACCATTGGGGAAAGCTAATGGTTGGCAACCATTGGGGAAAGCTAATGGTTGGAAACCATTGGGGCAAGCTAATGTTTGGCAACCATTAGGGAAGGCTAATGGTTGGCAACCATTGGGGAAAGCTGATGGTTGGAGACCATTGGGGAAAGCTGATGTATGGAGACCATTGGGGCAAGCTAATGGTTGGCAACCATTGGGGCAAGCTAATGACCAGCAACCATTGGGGCAAGCTAATGGTTGGCAACCATCAGGGCAAGCTAATGGTTGGCAACCATTTGGGCAAGCTAATGTTTGGAAACCATTGGGGCAAGCTCATGGTTGGCAACCATTGGGGAAAGCTAATGGCCGGTGACCATTGGGGAAAGCTAATGGTTGGAAACCATTGGGGCAAGCTAATGGTTGGCAACCATAGGCGTGAGATAATGGAGATTGAACATCAGGCCAAGCTCATGCTAAGCTAATGAACAGCAACCATGAGGCTAAGGCAATGGACAGCAATCATTGATAGTGAGTCACTCCTCAATGCATAAATACAAAAGAGGTAGTGTATAAGATGTGGGTCAATAGTGCACCCAATTGATGAATCAATACCTCCCTCCCTCCTTCCATCCCTCCATCATTTGATCAATCAATCCATCCATCCATCCATCCATCCATCCATCCATCCATCCATCCATCCATCCATCCATCCATCCATCCATCCATCCATCCATCCATCCATCCATCCATCCATCCATCCATCCATCCATCCATCCATCCATCCATCCATCCATCCATCCATCCATCCATCCATCCATCCATCCATCCATCCATCCATCCATCCATCCATCCATCCATCCATCCATCCATCCATCCATCCATCCATCCATCCATCCATCCATCCATCCATCCATCCATCCATCAAATCACCACAAGACTTCTCCACTATTTCTACATCACCTGTATACAGCAAACCCCCACCCTCAATTCCATCTGCCCATCCCACTGAGCCCACTGGAGATCAACCAACTGCTGATCCAGTACACACCAAACCACCACCCTCAATTCTGTCTGCCCAGCCTGCTGAGCCCACTGGAGATAAAACAACTGCTGATTTCCCAGAAATCATCACCCCAGACCGTGAGTCCTCTTTTCACTTTTTCATGTTTGCCTCACTTACTGAACAGACCTTCCTTAGCCTCTATTCCACCACCCCCACCATGGTTCAAAGTTGTTGGCATGGAATCATCATCAAGCTTCCATGCTGCACCCCCACCCCCACCCCTAGCCCAGACCAGTGGCTTGATAAGCACACAGGAAGCCTTGGTTGTCTCAAAGTGTAACATACTTGCTAATAGCAAGCGGCAAATAGGAAAGCTCCTTAAAATGGCCAACAAAAAATCACTGTCATGGTCAGTGAAAGACATGGAAGTCAAGGCCTGTAAGAATCTTCAAGATGCAATGGCATGTGATTTGAAACACTTGAATGCTAGTCTAATCCCCGGCTGATCCTCATTGTGTCCTTCACCAGTGGTTGAAAAAAGTGATGACCTCCCTCCCAAGGAGTAGGTTCAGATTGGGTTGGGGAAACTTCTTTCCAAAAGAAAGGCTGCAACTGCCTGTGCCAATCCCAACAAAAAGAGGCATAAATTTGCGCCCTTGATGGAAACTGATGAAGATGAAAGTACCTCAGGCCCCGCTACTACCCCCACCAAAGCTACTCCAAATGAAGTGCCCTCCAAAAAATCTCAACATCCACTCTTTACCCCTGAAGTCCCAGAAGAGCAGGCCTCCATCACCACTCCCCCTGAACCCAATGCTACACAGGTGGTACCAGCCTCCCAACCCACCAAGGGGGCTACTCCCCCCGCTACCATTGATCCTGAAAATGACCCTGATAAGTCACTTCCTTCACCTCCATCCAAATTACTTCCTTGATTTCCAATCCATGTAGCTCCCTCCGTAGATTTTCCTGCATTTTTCAAAAAAACTCCAGGCTGAACTCCAGGAAGACATTCAACCCTTTTCAAATGGCATCATTGACTCAAAGTGCTACAAGAGCGCTGTTGAATCAGCAGTGCACCTCTTTGGATTAAGTGCAAAAGACCACAAAGAATGGGGATCTTACCCTAAATTGCTATCCCACAAAATCAAATTCAACACCATAAGTGCTGGTATTAAGGAATGGATCAGTCAATTGGCTAAAAGTGGTAAGCTTGATTCCACTGGGATCTTTTGCCCTCACAGTAGCCAACCTCTCCTCATTCCTACAGATGAAAATCCCTTCCAACCTTGCACATCTTAGCCATATTACATGCCAGATGTATTTGATCTGCCTCTTCTACCTCCGTCACCACCCCCACCAGCCAAAACCATAGGGTCTAAGATTCAAAATCTCTGGATCCACCTTACTCAACCTCCAGAGTTTTTGCAGGTTAGATGGGCACAAGTATGGTTCCAATCCATTCTCCTGATTATGAGGGAACTCACCCAGCCACCAGCATTTATCCAACCACCAGATACTGAAGATGAGGCAAGCCATGATATCTTCATCATCAAGTATTTTTCCGCTTGTCTTGGCTTGAATGAAGACATGGATTGGATTGAAGGACAGCCAGTTGACAGCCCTAGTCCCAAATCTGGCTTCAACTCCTTGGACAAATTGGTTGACAAAATCTACCACCTGCTCATTGAATTTGCTCTCCTGCGGATAAAACTTTGGTCTCCTTGGGTCCAGGGATAATACCAAAAAGGAAAACATTCTCTATCTTGTACTTTTCTGCTAGTGGAGTTTTGAGACAGATCAAGATCACTGCTCCCACCAAGATTGATTTGTGCCCAAAACTATTTCCAAATGGGTTGAACAAATCCACAAAGAGACTGAAGACAAGGTTCCCTGGTTTTTGGGTAAATTTACTCTTCTTTTCTGCGCCTCCAACAAATTTTCACCAAAACAAGCCATCCCAAACATTGCTCGTCACATTTGCATTGAGGTTTTGTTGATGAAGATTGCTTTCAATGAGCTTTTAAAACTCTGAAAACCATAATTTTCTACCAAGCCAGGCCTTCAAGATTTGATAATGAAATTTTTGAGCTGGTTTTATGGGTCTGTTATGTTTCCCACTTGTTTCATCAGCAATTCTGTGTCAGAGTAAATTCCCTGCTCATTAACAGTTTTGGCGCACAAAGATTTTGCTAGTGGAACAGAACTTGGCAGTACATTTCTTGAAAATTGATGCTTGGCTGTTGGATTTTTCTGGGATCTGATACAGCTTGAAGCATTCTGGAAAGCATATTCTTGGTTCCAGGTTGGGCTCAAAACCTAGCCTTTGAATTAGAGTGACTTTGCTTTGAGGTACTGCCTTCATGATGTGATTTGAATCAAAATTGAACACCCTCCCCAGATTCTTAACCTTCTCCTACTCTTTCTTCAAGAAATCTGTGATTGCCAAGTCACTGAGTTGATGAACAAGGCACAGTTTTGCAGCTTGGAGAAGCACAAGCAGACTGTGCCTTGGGACTAGATGAAAAGAGTTATACTTAAGGTCTTGAGTATTGAACCAGTGCCCTCCCAAGTGAAGTGGAATCTGAATCTGCTCTTTGCTTTCATTTATTTCTGGATTGTTGGAAACCTGAAAATCATTATAGAAGGAAAATAAGAAGATCAGCACATGAATGTACAGTGTTGAATATTTTCCCATCTCTCCTCTCCACTTACATGACTGCTCCCTTATAATGGCAATATATCTTTTGTGACTTGCAGGGCCTGATTGAGTCTGCTTATAGCCACCTGATTTTTCTTGAAGGCAGAGGAAGAAAAATCCATTCCTATCTTTTTGTTTCCATCTTCATCTTCATATGTGCTCTTGCCACATTTGAATTCCAGAAATTGGCATATCTTCCATTTGGCTGCCTTCATATCAATTGATGGATGGATGGATGGATTGATTGATGGATGGATGGATGGATTGATGGATTGGTGGGTTGATGGATGGATGGATGGATGGATTTATCAAATAATGGAGGGATTCATCAATTGGGTTCTGGGTGCAATACCAACCCACATCTTATACACTACCTGGTATGCATATATGCATTGAGGAGTGACTCACTATAAATTTTCACCATCCATTAACTTAGCCTCATGGTTGTTTTACATTAGCTTAGTCTGAGCTTGCTTCAATGGTTGGAAACCATGAGATTGCCCCAATGGTCACAAACCATTAACTTGCCCCAATGGTTGCCAACCATTAGCTTTCCCCAATGGTCCCCAACCATTAGATTGCCCCAATGGTCACCAAACATTGGCTTGCCCCAATGGTCAGCAACAATTAGCTTTCCCCAATGGTTTCCAGAAATTAGTTTGCCACAATGGTTGCCAACCATTTGCTTTCCCCAATGGTTTCCAACCCCCAATGGTTGCCAACCATTAGCTTTCCCCAATGGTTTCCAACCCCGAATGGTTGCCAACCATTAGCTTTCCCCAATGGTTTCCAACCCCCAATGGTTGCCAACCATTAGATTTCCCCAATGGTTTCCAGCCATTAGCTTTCACCAATGGCTGCCAACCATTAGCTTTCCCCAATGGTTTACAACCATTAGCTTTCCCCAATGGTTTCCAACAATTAGCTTTCCCTAATGGTTGCCAACTATTAGGTTGCACCAATGGTTGCCAAACATTAGGTTGCCCCAATAATTTCTGACCATGAGCCTGCTGCAATTGTGGCTGTCCATTGACAAAATCCCACCTTTTTTAACATTCAATTCATCATCCCCCTGTGCTTTTCAATTATTTAATGCTGACCCTCCTCTCCTACTTTTGATAATCATGCAGTGTAAAGAACAAACAACCCATCATGGTAAAATGTTTCTTGGATGGAGCCCCATCAAAAAAACCCACACTCTTCAATCAAGCTGTTTCCAGCAGTGTACTTGGCTCCAATTCCCACTTCTCTCAATTTCTCTCATCCTACTGTAGAGTTGTGATGAATATCTCCAAGTCAACGGAAACTCATTGGCAACAAATACAGAATTCCCTACAACAATCCCAGGTTCAATCACTGCCATGATCTTTCATTCATCAACAGATTCACTGCACTACCTCTCTAGTCACATCCAAGTCTTCATGTCTACTAAATGGCATATCAACCCTAGCAAAAGAGGTTATTCTTCAAGAACTTGCACAAATAAAATTTCCTTGCTTTTTTTTCAATTGGTCTGAGCCTTGGGAATCACATTGGAACCAGTTATTTATGGGACTCATCATTAAACATTGGAGACATGCCTGTGCACATGGTGCATTTTGAAAATACCCATTCAACTCAGTGCATAACACCAAATTCAACCCTACCATTGTCCTCAAGAGGTGGTTCATGGGGAGGATATCCAATATTAAGTCTGGAAAATGTTTTCCAGAAGCCCATGCAGTAAAACAAAATCAGAAAAGAAAACCCAGATTGCGCAAACAAGTAAGCAATTACTCCCTATCATCTCATGGTATTTTTTACCCCAATTTTCTTCACATGGTGTTTCCTCTCTTCCTACAGCTTTGACATCAAAAAAAAAGAGATCTTGGAATTACTTGGATTACCAGAAAATCAGTGCAGTATATTCAGTGAAACACAATGTTGCTCTGAAACTGAGTTCTCCAATGAAAAGGTCTTCCAAAAGGTTCAGTGCCAATGGAAATCTCAAGGTTTTTCTGCCCTTGGTCACCAAATAGATAAAACATTTGAGAACATGAAAGCTGAGAAACTTGGTAGACAGTACTGTTGATTTTGAGATTGAATTTCTTAGAACTAAAAACCAGCAAGCTGGAGACAGGAAGTTAAGAATTGAGCCAACTGATTCAGACATGATGAGGACAGACAATGAGATGAATAATGAAGATACCAACAGCTAGGACTATGATCAGAGTCAAGACAACATGAGCGGCAGAAGAGAAGCTGGGATGAGATTAGATGAGGTGCGAGAGTATCTGAAATAGACAGAGGATCAGAGCTTATGAATGGTAAGAACCGTTTGGATGGATCTCTTACCAGGCAAGAAGGACACAAGATAACGGATCGAGAGTTGAGGCGGTGAGTCTTGGTTATGAAGAAAAAGAAAGAAGAAAAAAGAATAAGAAAAGAAAGAATGAAAAATAGAACAGAAAAGGAGTTAGATCGAGTTGTATTGATGAGATAGTCGAGGTCGAGTCGTATTGGTGAGATTGTCGTTGCTATGCCAAGATGGAAGATCAACCAGAGGGAGAGGTCAAGAAAATCAGGAAGAAGCAGGATCCCCGGGGAGGATCCCCCGGGGATCTGGGAAGTATTGGAACGGTCCTCTCTAGCGTGCGTGGTGGTAGGATGCTAGAGGGGGCTTTTAAGGCGTCCATTTCTCAACACTCCCCGTGACTGGTAAGTAGATCCTCCAATAAATTATTTATCATTTGTGGAGAATAATTTCTTTTGCAGAAGCTGAAGAGAACTGATCAAGGATGCTTTCAAGAGTGAATTGGCGACCATGGACTGGCCGGGAATGAGGTTCAGATCGAACTCTTGATTTGCAAAGTCTTCACGAAGACCTTTAGTCTTGATGTCTATGTGCCGAGATTTTGAGTGGGAACCAAATTTTCTTATCTTGTCATCTAAGCCTTTGTTGTCTATGTGTAGTTTAGGTTTGAATTCGAGACCTTGGGAGATTTCCTTGATGAGATGTCCAATCCATTTGATTTCTAGATAACAATCAAGTAGTGCATTCAGTTCCGATTCAGTGGAGGCATAGGTGATATTTTGTTGTCGAGTCGAGTTCCAAATAACTGGACTTCCGTAGTGGAAGACAATATATCCAGTTTGAGATTTTCGAAAGGTAGGGTCGTCTGCCCAAGTAGCATTGCTAAAGCTTGAGAGGACGTCCTGATTCGGGTTGTATTTGATGATCAACTTGAACTCTTTGGTTGTCTTCAAATACTTCCATACTTTTCTGACTTCCCGCCAGTGGCTCATTCCGGGTTTGGAATTGAGCCTAGCTAGGCTAGATACAGAGAAAGATATATCTGGGCAAGTGTACTGAGATATATTATTGAGAAGACCTGTCGCAGACCAATAGTTGATATTGAGCTGGCAGAATTCTGCGTGATCATTGTCAGAGGCAGGTTTGAGATTGAGGTTTTGAGTTAGTGGAGACATTGTGTCTTTGCAAGACGAGAGACCGAGTTCTTCCAGTCCGCAATCAATGTGATTAGGTTGACTCAAAAGAATTTGATCATCCTCAATTCCCATGAGCATCCTCAGTATAGTGTTGGGTGGATGACATGATGAGTTTTGAAATCGACTGAGGAAGTTCGATTTGAAGGTGTTGGAGTTTCCCACATGAATTAAGTCATCCACGTGGAAATATAGCATTTCTTTTGTATTCCTGTTGAGATAGAGACAAGGATTGCTTGTCAACTCCTCGTATCCTTGAGACTTGATCCATAACGTGAGGGTTTTGTACCAGTTTTTTGGTGATTGTTTTAGGCCATACAAAGATTTTTTTAGTTTAAGATACGGGGATTTTCTGCTTGATCCTTCTGGTGTCCTTATAATTACAATTTCTTCCAGAGGAGCATGTAGAAATGCCCCTTTGACGTCGAATTGAGTGATCTTCATCTTTTCTTTCAAGGCGTATACTAAAGCTAATCGCAGAGATCCAATTTTTCCAGTTGGCGCCCAAGTTTCATTGTAGTTGACACCTAATACTTGATCAAATCCTTGGACGCATAAGCGGGCTTTGTATTTGACTGGTTCGCCGTGACAATTTTCTTTCACTTTGAAGACCCACGTTGTATTTAGAATTTTATCCGGATTTTCATAGTATTCTTCCCAAACATCTTGCAATTCTATACCTTCTAATTCTGTTTCAGTGGCTTTCTTCCATTTTGGCCACTTGGGGCATCTGCGTGCGGCCTTATATGACGGAGGTTTGTAGTAATGGTGGAAACCATATTTTTGAGGCTTCCTAGTTTCGCGTCGGGGTCTTTGGTATAAGGATGGTTCAGGCTGCTCTGCCAGAATAGGCTGAGAAGGAGAACTTGGAGTAGACAAATCTGTGGAATCCTTGCAGTTCTTCTCTTCCCAATCTGACTCTGATCCAGAGGGGTCTTCCGGCAAATCCCAAATAGTGTATTGTTTCTTGGCAGAAGAAAAGTCGGAGTCGTCCAATTCCAAACTGGCTTGAGAGAAGAGATCAAGGCCGGGAGACTCAAGGAGTGGGAATTGAAATGAACCGTTCTTGAGAAACTGGACATGTTTGGTTTCGATAACAGCACCAGATGAGCTTAGTACAAGATAGGAGTGGAAAATTGGATTAAACCCAACTAAGATTCCTTCTAAACCTTTTTTGTCAAATTTCTTTCCTCTTTGAAGATGACTTCCTAAGTATATGACCGGTGATCCTACGGGTTTCAAATAGTTAGTAGGGAGATCCTTTTTGAACATAAGTTCCCAGGGGGATTGGTCATCACCTTCCCTTGGGATCTGATTTAACATAAAACAACAGCTTCTGATAACTATGTGCCAGTAGTTTTTGGGTAATCTGGAGGAGGAGAACTTTGCGCGTGCAGATTTGACAATTGTTCAATTTGCCCATTCTGATTGACCGTTATGTTGAGAATGGTACGGTTCCAAGGTGATTAATTTGATGTGTTTAGAAATAGCGAAATCCTTCAGGGTTTTATTGGTGAAATCTGTACCTTTATCGGAGAAGATTTCTGTTGGGTAGTAATTGAGTCGCTTGAATTCTGTTTCAAGGATGTTGATTATGACTTCTGGAGTTTGGTCCTTAGACAGTAGAGGAAATGCCGAGAGATAGCTGGAAAAGTTGTCGACGAGAGTGAGAATGTAGCGGTGGCCCGCCTTTGATTGAGGCGTAATTGGTCCGATCAGATCGAGATGAATCCTTTGAAGAGGTTTAGAAGATGGTGTCAAAGTTTCTGAGAAAGGGGATTTAGTGATTTTGCTTCTTACACAGTTGTCGCATTGAAAGTTACTTATTTATTCTTTAGAAAACTTATCTTTCAGAATAGGCTTCAGAGTAGAGATTGCTGCGTGGCCATACATCTTATGGAGATCTGATAGGGATGGAGGTTTGATGTTGGTGGAACCGGAAGATTGATTTATGAGATTAACCAAGAGGTTATCTCCCGCGGCTTGAGGTTTCTCAATTACAAATAGGTTGTCTCAAATTAATCCTCTTAGAACAATCGCGTTGTTTCGGGTGATAGAGAATTGGTCTTGTTCTTGAAGTAGACTACACCCCTTTTTTGCTAGAATTCCTGGACTGATCAGGTTGACCACTATATCCGGCACGTACATACACTCCTCTAAAGTTACAATAGACTCATTCCATTCAAGTCTAACAGTACCAGTACCTCGAATCTTAAGATTAGCTTCTAATTTACCCGTCTTAATCTCTTCCGGGTTGTCTTGAAGATTGATTGAAGTAAAGTACTTAAGGTCGTTGAATATATGGACATTTGCGCCGGAGTCCAACAGAAGGTTTGGTGTATTGTTGGAATTGATCCAGAGAGTGAGCAGGGCATGGTAATTAATAGTTGGATTCTCTTTGATTTTATTTTTCCACTCATTCTGTTGTTCAACCCACCATCCTGGCGCAATTTGAGGATGAAGACAAAAGCAAGAATTTTCAGGATGAGGAGCGTTTGAATCGTGATAGCCTTCCCTACACCTGAGTCAAACCTTCTTATTGTCTCTCTCAGCTCTGCCTTTGGTAGTTACTAGAGTGACATTGGTTGTAGACTTGCCTACTTTGAGTTGGGCTTTCCGTTCGTTGTTGTATTGAGTGAGGTGATTAAAAACTACTTCCACCGTGATCAGCTTCTCCATATGCATAATTTGCTGTTTAAGATTCTCCAGAAGAGGAGGAAATTTGAATAGAATGAGATATGCGAGTATATCTTTTGGTAGTTCTATGCCCACGTCCGCCATTTGAGTAAGTGCTTTCTTGGTATCAGTGATGAAGCTTTCTATTGCATGTTTGTTAAAGGGAGCGTGTAGGAACTGATTGAAGACTCGAGCTCTATTTGCAGTTTCAGACAAGGCAAATCAACAAGTAATTTTGGCCCAGAGTAGCTTAGAGGAAGAGATATTTGTTGAATTGACCACATTGGCGTGGGTGACACTGTCCAACTTAGAAAGGATGATAGCTCGAATTTCGCGATCTTGTTTTGTCGTTAGTTGGCCTGAATTCCTGGTTACAACGTCCTTGATTTCCTTGAGATCAAAGAGCATCAGCATCTTGTCTCGCCAAATAGAATAGTTATCTTCATTGAGAGGGGGAATGGCATTGACCAAGGCTTTAAGGCCGACTTGATGAAAATAGTTGTTGGCTCCCGCGGGTTTGTTCATTTTTGGTTGATTTGAGTCTCCTTTGGCTTTTAACCGTGTTGATTTCGAGATTGAATTTCTTAGAACTAAAAACCAGCAAGCTGGAGACAGGAAGTTAAGAATTGAGCCAACTGATTCAGACATGATGAGGACAGACAATGAGATGAATAATGAAGATACCAACAGCTAGGACTATGATCAGAGTCAAGACAACATGAGCGGCAGAAGAGAAGCTGGGATGAGATTAGATGAGGTGCGAGAGTATCTGAAATAGACAGAGGATCAGAGCTTATGAATGGTAAGAACCGTTTGGATGGATCTCTTACCAGGCAAGAAGGACACAAGATAACGGATCGAGAGTTGAGGCGGTGAGTCTTGGTTATGAAGAAAAAGAAAGAAGAAAAAAGAATAAGAAAAGAAAGAATGAAAAATAGAACAGAAAAGGAGTTAGATCGAGTTGTATTGATGAGATAGTCGAGGTCGAGTCGTATTGGTGAGATTGTCGTTGCTATGCCAAGATGGAAGATCAACCAGAGGGAGAGGTCAAGAAAATCAGGAAGAAGCAGGATCCCCGGGGAGGATCCCCCGGGGATCTGGGAAGTATTGGAACGGTCCTCTCTAGCGTGCGTGGTGGTAGGATGCTAGAGGGGGCTTTTAAGGCGTCCATTTCTCAACACTCCCCGTGACTGGTAAGTAGATCCTCCAATAAATTATTTATCATTTGTGGAGAATAATTTCTTTTGCAGAAGCTGAAGAGAACTGATCAAGGATGCTTTCAAGAGTGAATTGGCGACCATGGACTGGCCGGGAATGAGGTTCAGATCGAACTCTTGATTTGCAAAGTCTTCACGAAGACCTTTAGTCTTGATGTCTATGTGCCGAGATTTTGAGTGGGAACCAAATTTTCTTATCTTGTCATCTAAGCCTTTGTTGTCTATGTGTAGTTTAGGTTTGAATTCGAGACCTTGGGAGATTTCCTTGATGAGATGTCCAATCCATTTGATTTCTAGATAACAATCAAGTAGTGCATTCAGTTCCGATTCAGTGGAGGCATAGGTGATATTTTGTTGTCGAGTCGAGTTCCAAATAACTGGACTTCCGTAGTGGAAGACAATATATCCAGTTTGAGATTTTCGAAAGGTAGGGTCGTCTGCCCAAGTAGCATTGCTAAAGCTTGAGAGGACGTCCTGATTCGGGTTGTATTTGATGATCAACTTGAACTCTTTGGTTGTCTTCAAATACTTCCATACTTTTCTGACTTCCCGCCAGTGGCTCATTCCGGGTTTGGAATTGAGCCTAGCTAGGCTAGATACAGAGAAAGATATATCTGGGCAAGTGTACTGAGATATATTATTGAGAAGACCTGTCGCAGACCAATAGTTGATATTGAGCTGGCAGAATTCTGCGTGATCATTGTCAGAGGCAGGTTTGAGATTGAGGTTTTGAGTTAGTGGAGACATTGTGTCTTTGCAAGACGAGAGACCGAGTTCTTCCAGTCCGCAATCAATGTGATTAGGTTGACTCAAAAGAATTTGATCATCCTCAATTCCCATGAGCATCCTCAGTATAGTGTTGGGTGGATGACATGATGAGTTTTGAAATCGACTGAGGAAGTTCGATTTGAAGGTGTTGGAGTTTCCCACATGAATTAAGTCATCCACGTGGAAATATAGCATTTCTTTTGTATTCCTGTTGAGATAGAGACAAGGATTGCTTGTCAACTCCTCGTATCCTTGAGACTTGATCCATAACGTGAGGGTTTTGTACCAGTTTTTTGGTGATTGTTTTAGGCCATACAAAGATTTTTTTAGTTTAAGATACGGGGATTTTCTGCTTGATCCTTCTGGTGTCCTTATAATTACAATTTCTTCCAGAGGAGCATGTAGAAATGCCCCTTTGACGTCGAATTGAGTGATCTTCATTTTTCCTTTCAAGGCGTATACTAAAGCTAATCGCAGAGATCCAATTTTTCCAGTTGGCGCCCAAGTTTCATTGTAGTTGACACCTAATACTTGATCAAATCCTTGGACGCATAAGCGGGCTTTGTATTTGACTGGTTCGCCGTGACAATTTTCTTTCACTTTGAAGACCCACGTTGTATTTAGAATTTTATCCGGATTTTCATAGTATTCTTCCCAAACATCTTGCAATTCTATACCTTCTAATTCTGTTTCAGTGGCTTTCTTCCATTTTGGCCACTTGGGGCATCTGCGTGCGGCCTTATATGACGGAGGTTTGTAGTAATGGTGGAAACCATATTTTTGAGGCTTCCTAGTTTCGCGTCGGGGTCTTTGGTATAAGGATGGTTCAGGCTGCTCTGCCAGAATAGGCTGAGAAGGAGAACTTGGAGTAGACAAATCTGTGGAATCCTTGCAGTTCTTCTCTTCCCAATCTGACTCTGATCCAGAGGGGTCTTCCGGCAAATCCCAAATAGTGTATTGTTTCTTGGCAGAAGAAAAGTCGGAGTCGTCCAATTCCAAACTGGCTTGAGAGAAGAGATCAAGGCCGGGAGACTCAAGGAGTGGGAATTGAAATGAACCGTTCTTGAGAAACTGGACATGTTTGGTTTCGATAACAGCACCAGATGAGCTTAGTACAAGATAGGAGTGGAAAATTGGATTAAACCCAACTAAGATTCCTTCTAAACCTTTTTTGTCAAATTTCTTTCCTCTTTGAAGATGACTTCCTAAGTATATGACCGGTGATCCTACGGGTTTCAAATAGTTAGTAGGGAGATCCTTTTTGAACATAAGTTCCCAGGGGGATTGGTCATCACCTTCCCTTGGGATCTGATTTAACATAAAACAACAGCTTCTGATAACTATGTGCCAGTAGTTTTTGGGTAATCTGGAGGAGGAGAACTTTGCGCGTGCAGATTTGACAATTGTTCAATTTGCCCATTCTGATTGACCGTTATGTTGAGAATGGTACGGTTCCAAGGTGATTAATTTGATGTGTTTAGAAATAGCGAAATCCTTCAGGGTTTTATTGGTGAAATCTGTACCTTTATCGGAGAAGATTTCTGTTGGGTAGTAATTGAGTCGCTTGAATTCTGTTTCAAGGATGTTGATTATGACTTCTGGAGTTTGGTCCTTAGACAGTAGAGGAAATGCCGAGAGATAGCTGGAAAAGTTGTCGACGAGAGTGAGAATGTAGCGGTGGCCCGCCTTTGATTGAGGCGTAATTGGTCCGATCAGATCGAGATGAATCCTTTGAAGAGGTTTAGAAGATGGTGTCAAAGTTTCTGAGAAAGGGGATTTAGTGATTTTGCTTCTTACACAGTTGTCGCATTGAAAGTTACTTATTTATTCTTTAGAAAACTTATCTTTCAGAATAGGCTTCAGAGTAGAGATTGCTGCGTGGCCATACATCTTATGGAGATCTGATAGGGATGGAGGTTTGATGTTGGTGGAACCGGAAGATTGATTTATGAGATTAACCAAGAGGTTATCTCCCGCGGCTTGAGGTTTCTCAATTACAAATAGGTTGTCTCAAATTAATCCTCTTAGAACAATCGCGTTGTTTCGGGTGATAGAGAATTGGTCTTGTTCTTGAAGTAGACTACACCCCTTTTTTGCTAGAATTCCTGGACTGATCAGGTTGACCACTATATCCGGCACGTACATACACTCCTCTAAAGTTACAATAGACTCATTCCATTCAAGTCTAACAGTACCAGTACCTCGAATCTTAAGATTAGCTTCTAATTTACCCGTCTTAATCTCTTCCGGGTTGTCTTGAAGATTGATTGAAGTAAAGTACTTAAGGTCGTTGAATATATGGACATTTGCGCCGGAGTCCAACAGAAGGTTTGGTGTATTGTTGGAATTGATCCAGAGAGTGAGCAGGGCATGGTAATTAATAGTTGGATTCTCTTTGATTTTATTTTTCCACTCATTCTGTTGTTCAACCCACCATCCTGGCGCAATTTGAGGATGAAGACAAAAGCAAGAATTTTCAGGATGAGGAGCGTTTGAATCGTGATAGCCTTCCCTACACCTGAGTCAAACCTTCTTATTGTCTCTCTCAGCTCTGCCTTTGGTAGTTACTAGAGTGACATTGGTTGTAGACTTGCCTACTTTGAGTTGGGCTTTCCGTTCGTTGTTGTATTGAGTGAGGTGATTAAAAACTACTTCCACCGTGATCAGCTTCTCCATATGCATAATTTGCTGTTTAAGATTCTCCAGAAGAGGAGGAAATTTGAATAGAATGAGATATGCGAGTATATCTTTTGGTAGTTCTATGCCCACGTCCGCCATTTGAGTAAGTGCTTTCTTGGTATCAGTGATGAAGCTTTCTATTGCATGTTTGTTAAAGGGAGCGTGTAGGAACTGATTGAAGACTCGAGCTCTATTTGCAGTTTCAGACAAGGCAAATCAACAAGTAATTTTGGCCCAGAGTAGCTTAGAGGAAGAGATATTTGTTGAATTGACCACATTGGCGTGGGTGACACTGTCCAACTTAGAAAGGATGATAGCTCGAATTTCGCGATCTTGTTTTGTCGTTAGTTGGCCTGAATTCCTGGTTACAACGTCCTTGATTTCCTTGAGATCAAAGAGCATCAGCATCTTGTCTCGCCAAATAGAATAGTTATCTTCATTGAGAGGGGGAATGGCATTGACCAAGGCTTTAAGGCCGACTTGATGAAAATAGTTGTTGGCTCCCGCGGGTTTGTTCATTTTTGGTTGATTTGAGTCTCCTTTGGCTTTTAACCGTGTTGATTTCGAGATTGAATTTCTTAGAACTAAAAACCAGCAAGCTGGAGACAGGAAGTTAAGAATTGAGCCAACTGATTCAGACATGATGAGGACAGACAATGAGATGAATAATGAAGATACCAACAGCTAGGACTATGATCAGAGTCAAGACAACATGAGCGGCAGAAGAGAAGCTGAGATGAGATTAGATGAGGTGTGAGAGTATCTGAAATAGACAGAGGATCAGAGCTTATGAATGGTAAGAAACTTTTGGATGGATCTCTTACCAGGCAAGAAGGACACAAGATAACGGATCAAGAGTTGAGGCGGTGAGTCTTGGTTATGAAGAAAAAGAAAGAAGAAAAAAGAAGAAGAAAAGAAAGAATGAAAAATAGAACAGAAAAGGAGTTAGATTGAGTCGTATTGGTGAGATTGTCGTTGCTATGCCGAGATGGAAGATTGACCAGAGGGAGAGGTCAAGAAGATTAGGAAGAAGCAGGATCCCCGGGGAGGATCCCCTGGGGATCTGGGAAGTATTGGAACGGTCCTCTCTAGCATGCGCGGTGGTAGGATGCTAGAGGGGGCTTGTAAGGCGTCCATTTCTCAACAAGTACAAATGTGGTCATTCAATGTGGATGATGAGGAAACCTTCAAAACTCCGAGAAAAAATCAAAAAGGTGCCAAAAAGACTCCCCAGCCACCGTTATCATCCTGATTTGATTTCTTCCGTTTATCCAGAGGGCAAAAAGCTTTTGGATATGCAGCCTCCAATTGACCTTGCCTTCATAATGTCTAAACTCATACCTTAAATTATTTGTAGATCTAAAGTCATGTTTCAATATTGATTCCTGTGATAATAAAATGTTTAACTCTTGCTACTTCAATCCATAGACTCTTTCAAGGATATCCTACTTGAAATATTTTTGTAATCAGACTTACCTTTGTTGTAAAATCACATAAATATCATTAAATCTTGAAAATGTCCAAAGTGATTTCATTATCTTCCCCTGCATAAAAATACATTCTACATTGTGAAATTATTATCAACATAGCCGTACCAATACCATTTACATAAAAGCTCCTTCATGCAATGATTTGATGTGGTACATACCTTTGAAATAAAAGTCTGCTTTTGGAAACCATGCACATTTATGTGTGTGTGTATGGTCTGTAAAGCGCGTTTGGGTGCTGAGCCATGATTTTCCAAAATTTTCTAAAGGGCGCATGGCACTGAGAAAAGTAATCTTGGCGCCTGGCAAAGCCTTATTGGTGCCTTGCCAAGGTCAACTTGGCGCCTGGCAAAGTTTATCTTGGTGTCAATCAAAGCTGGTTGCATTGACCCGCCAATCACATGATCATACTTGAAAAAAAAGGCTAAAAGTTGGGGGGAGGGAGGCTGGTCAATTTTAGTGATACCAGCTTTGATTGGAATCAAGGGAAGCTTGGTTAGGTGCCAAGTTTTAATCCCCACAAGCCCAACCTAATCAGGCTCCCTGGGCACCAATCCAAGTCCTGCTAGGCACATGCCAAGTCAACCTTGGAAAGGCACCCAGACAGGCTTTACACACCATATGTGTACATGGCCACGGGAGAGGCCTAAAACAACATTTTTAATCAAAAATATAAAACTTTTGGTTGCAATATACAACCCCATTCGCAAATTTATGGTGTATAAAGCCAGTTTGGGTGCCTGGAAAAGTTCCAGGTTTTGTTTGTAAAGTTTGTGTGGAGCCCAAAAAATATAGCTTGGCACCCGGCCAAGTGATCTTGGTGCCCTTTCAAGTGCAAGTTGGCGCATTGCCAAATTAGCCTGTTGCCTTGCCAAGTTGGTTTGGCTGCCAATCAAAGCTGGTTGTGCAACCAATTCTCAACTGTATTATTTCTCTTTTTTTGACTCAAAAGGTTATTTTTTTACTTTTTCATTTAAATAGCTGTGCATAAATTAATAAAAATTAATATAGACAAAATTTTTTTAAAAAAATTACCTTGTTAAATATGCTTTGACAAAAAGTCCCATGACTTTTTTCTACCCGCTTTAGTTTTCCCCCACATCATCCAATTTGTCCCTCAACCAGGAGAAGATAAAAAAACATGATAAAAAAACATGATAAAAAAACAATAATATATATATATATATATTTCAGAGCATGCCATACCAGGATGGGTTTCCCAGCAGATACCACTCATGTAATTTCCCCCCACATCATTCAATGAGTACCTCAAGCAGAAAAAGATAAAAAACCATGAGAAAAAATACAAATGAAATAAAAATAAATCATCAAAAATAAAGTTGAAAGTAATATCCAAATTCTTTAATCCAATTTAACTTGTGAGCTAAATTCTCACAGGAACAAATAATGCTTATATCTATTTGGTCATATTATGAACTAAAATGTGGTTACTAATCACTAGGGTGTTATTTAAAACTATGTTCCAGCAAGAGAATGTTTATCCCCCTGGTTCAACAGGTAGTAAAATGATCACTGCAACCTGGTGGTTGAAAAAGTGAATTCTTAACTCCAACAGTGTGTTGGAGTTGGTGGCTCACTCCTCAGTTAATTTTCCCAATCCACAAATCACATAGTTATGTAATTGGAGGTAGCATTTCTGATGATTTGGAGGCTGAATGGGTTTTCCACATGCCCCTGGAACTTGGTGGAGAAATGTGGGTTGAACTCCACACATGGATGCTGTCTAGGACCAGAGGAGATTTAAGGTGTAGTAGGGTAAAGATATGTGGATGTAGAGTTGAGGGTGATGTGAAAACCTCTGTCAATGACAGAGGGGGGGAGGTTACATCAAATGAAGATACAAAAGAGATACTTCTTACAATATAGCTTGGATACAGGTGAGATACAACTTGCCACCTGCATATTGGTGGCGCCCTATTTTTTGTGGTGATCCTTGCAAAAAATTGGAAGCCCAGAAATTTCCAACCTGCATTGAATCCAAGATGACTCAAACACCATTCCATACCTGTCTGAGTCACAGATACTCCAGGTCAGGACAAATTATCCATTCCATTGTCTGAAGCTTTGAAACAATGGCTTTGGAAGGATACAAATACTATGTCACCTTTATCAACAACTACTCAAAAGCAATATTTTCCTACCCTATCAAAAAAAGTCAAATGTCTTCCACTGCACCAAAATTTTCATCTCCTTCTTCAAAAATCAATAACAGTGTCAAGTAACCTTCCTGTGCACCAAAAATGGAGGAGAATATGTCAACCACCAAATTAAACTCTACCTTGAATCAAAAGGAATTACTCTGGAGCCTGGTCCGACCACACTTCCCACAACTCAAAAGCATAGCTGAATGCTCAAACTGGACAATCTGCAATATGATTCAAGCTTCTCTCATCTCTTTGAATTTTCCCAAATCCTTCTGGGCGGTGTAAGACTCCAAACAGTGCTAGGCCGTGGCAGTTCTGCGGAGGGGAAAGGTGCTGTTTAGGCTGCCCTCCTGAGTGTTACAAAAATATTTAAATGTAACCAAGATCAAAGTCCAGAACCTGGTAAACAGGGGACCAAATGTAAGAGGATCAAGATTATAGTGGCTGGTAGCCGGGAAACAACACTATCTGAGGCAAGATGGTGCCGGGGAAAACTTGAATAGAAGAAGTCAAGTTTTTTTCAGAGTCCAACAAGACAAGGCAATTGTAAGTAAAAACGTCCACAAGCTAATAGGTGTGGTTGTTTGCAGAAGCTTAGGAAAGATCAACTCAATACCAAAAAACCTCCAGGTTCTCAATGAACCTGCCCAAATCTCTGCAATCAAGCACTTGAAGGGTACCAGATAACTGTGGGTGGCTGCACAGGACAAAGCTAATTGTTTGAAGAAGCTCTAGAAGCAAAACAATAACTGATTCAAACAAGAATGTCCCAACACTTCTCAAGGGACTCAAGAGTAGCGTGGCGGAATTCAACTTCAAAAGAAATGAAGGAGGTTTAACACTCCAGGTTTTAAGTTTAATAAAACCTCTTCAGTCAAAAGTGACTGGTTTCAGAAAGGTAATCAAAGGATGATCAGGACCAGTATGGTCGGATAAAGGGATCAGGAGTGGTGTAACACACTCAAGAATTCAATCAGTCAAATTCTTCTTCAACCAGCAAGGCTATTGGTTGGTGATAAAGATCAAGGATCAAGGGTTTGAGTATGGAGGCTCAAGGATCAAGGTGCAATCATAGATATACCCAAATTTTTGTCTCAGATAAAGGGGAATAAAAACCCCACGGATGATGTATTTCAAGAGGTTACTGATGATCTTAGGATGTGGTGGTGATGATACCCTCTGCTGATGTGCTGATAGGATCCGCTGATGTTGGATATATTGTGCTGATCCTCCTCCAAAAGGCAGGGGAGAGCCCCTCCTTATATGGGCAGGAGGCGCTGTTAGACTATGTACAAGGGATACTACAAATGGAGTGGAAAAAGAAAAGAATTTTTTTTTTGATTTTCAGAATTTTTAGGTGATCAAAAGAATTTGATCACGCAGGCTGGTGGAAGCCCGGCCTGCCTGACCGGGGTGGGATCCTTTCATCCCTTCACCTATCCTGCGTCTGTCCATGAACGGACACGCGCAACAATACCAGAATCACACCCACCCCTTGCCCAAAGGCAGAAGGGGTGGGAAAGGGGAAACGGATCAGGCCGCCCGCGGGTGTCCGCAGGCAGTAGACAACACTCTCCACCCCCACCCAAAGATGGAAGGGGGTGGGAGTTATTGATGGAGGAACCAGAGAGGGATCCAATTGAGCTGGTTCTAGGATCTTGTGAAATTTTGGCTGAAAGTAGATGGGGAGAAGAATAAGGAGATTCCGGTAGAGTGGAGCTGGAAGTTGAGGCGTCAAGAAGCTGAGAGGAAATCGAGTTTGTTTTACTGGTAGTCTTGTAATAGGAGGATATATCAAGTGCTTCTTTGGAAACTTGGAGAGTCAAATTGGAAAGATTAGAAGGAGAATTTGGTGAGGCAAAATCTGCTGGATGGGCGGCAGTAGAGGGAAGTGAGTCTGAGTTGGTGGGGATTGGATTGATAGAGGAAGGTTGTTGGGTGAAAGTTCCAGTCAGGATGGGGGGCTGTGGGGTACTAGGATGGTGAGGATGGCTCAAAGATGAAGGGAAGTTTGTGCCAAGCAGTTCTTGGCCTGCGCATTTGGCCAAAAAGGAACGGGGAGGACAAAGGGAGAGGGGATAAAACGCAATGCCTAGGGGATGGGACAAATCAAGCCCTGTCCTAGACTACTGGGACAAAGGGAGGTTTGGCAGGATGATGAAGTTGGAGAAGTGATACTAAAAAAGAAATTCCAATTTTTTATTTTTATTTTTATTTTTTTTTTTGAATAACACCTAAATAAAAGAATTGTAAAAAAAAAAAAAATTGAATTTTTCCGCATCTGCTCCAGGGTGTCCAGATTTGGTCACCAAATCTCTCTCCATCTTACAGACTGTCCCTAGTCTGCATCTGGGCTTGATGTCATAAAAAAAGAAAGGAAAGATGATTGAACACAAGGAATGGCCATTTGATCTTGAGGGTGATTTGAAAAGAATATCTTGATCCATCCAAAGAAAATCCTAGAGTTGACTGCAATAAAACAAAGAAGGCGTCCTAGGTGCTCATGTATGTGGCATAAAGTAGAGTTTCACAACAAAAATGCAGCTGATGACCCTGGTGGTGCACAATTGGGAGGACTTACTTCTGATCAAAGTTGCCTCTGCAACAATGAAATTTCTTGAACTGATCATCAGAGAACCTTCTGGCCATCTGAGTACCATCCAGTTCCTCCAAAAGATATGATCTACCCCTGACTTGACGGACCACTTGATAAGGACCATTCCAGCAATTGGAAAAAAACTTTCCCCACTGAGTTTCCAAGGATTGGTTGTAAGCTAAAACTAGATCACCAGGATTCAAGGGGTCCCTGACTCAATTGGAATGCTTATCCTCCCAATAATGGACTGATTTTTCCCTTGACTCCATCATTTTCTGATAAGCTTTGTCACAAAAATCTTCCTTTTGCTCCAGTTCCTTGGATCTGGCAACCAATAGATCAGTGGTGGAAGAAACCTTTTCCCAAGAAATACCTAAGAAAGATTCCATTTCCAGATCAAGAGGAAGGACAGCCCTTTGTCCAAAGATGATTTTTTAAGGTGAGTAGCCAGTTGTTTTCTTATTTTAAACTTGATCAGAGAAGAGGACCAGAGGAACAAATTTGCAAAAATTCTTTCCACTTTCACCAGCCAACTTGACAAGAGCAGCCTTCAAAGGGGCATGGCCTCTTTCCACCATGCCTTGTCCTTCAAGATAATAAGGAGTGGTCACCCTATGTTGACCAGGAAGTGATCGGATCATTTTGGCCAGTTTGCCACCAAACTCAGAGCCACCATTGGTTGAATAAGATTGAGCCAAGCCATAATGCATTGTCCAAGTCTTGTAAAGGAAAGCTGCTACTGATTCAGAGATGAGTTTCTTAAGAAATTTTTCTTAAACCCATCCAGAAAAATCATCTCTAGCCACAATGAGGTACTTAGCTCCACCAGCCTTAATGTGAACCACATCCAAAGCAATCCTTCCAAAGACAGTGGCCTCTCCAGTGTGATAACAAATTTCAGCCAGGCGCCTAAGATCATGTGTCTGACATACTTTGCAACTCTTACACCATTGAGGGACTGATTTCTTCAAAGATGGCCACCAGAATCATTTGGATATACGCCAATAGGTCTTGGTTTCCCCACGATGCCCAAGGCCTTCATGGAGACTTTTGAGGATTGAATATTGCTTGGAGGGGATTGTGACAACAATTAGAGCACAAGGATTGCCTCTTTTCATAAGCCTAGTAACCTGGAAAAAGAAGTTGGAAGACTTCCTCTTGAGCGATTGAAAATCTTTAGCGGAGAGATCAGGAGGCCTTTGGAGAGTGGAAAGGTACTGCTCTAATTTTAGACAGAAACCTTGTTGGAAGCCAGATTAATTTTGATAGGAAAAGGTTAAGACTGGACAAATTAAAGGCTCCTCCTTGTCAAAGTCCACTCCAACATCCAATTCTTTGTCTCCAAGGGGGAGTTGAGATAAAACATTGGGCATGGTGAAGGATTTGCCAGGCCTATGAACAATATTGAACAAAAAAAGCTGGATAAAGGCCACCCAACGGGTCATAGGAGCATTTGGGAGGCTGGGGGCATTGATCATTTCAATTATGGATTGTGCCTTGACTTGTAACTCAAAGTGTTGACCCCAGAGGACAGTTTGGAGTTTCTTCAACATTTGAGCCACGCCACAGATTTCCAGTTTTGGTTGGGAGTACCTGGATTCTACATCTGAAAATAACAGGGATTCATAGAGAGCAGGATGGTCCTGACCATTTTCATCTTCCTGGGTGAGGACAGCCCCAACAGATTGATAACTGGAATCAACAGCCAATTTGATCTTGCCAGCTCCCAGTCTGTAAGCAATCTTCCTCAAGACTATGTCCTTGCCAACAATCATTTTAAGCCTCTAAAAAGAATTTTCACACTCTTGGGTCCAGATCCACTCAGCATCTTTTCTGGTCAGGCAACGTAGAGGAACACAGATTTAGGATAAAGATGGGATGAAAATTTGAACATAAGTGACAACACCTAGAAAACCCCTGACTTCAGTTGGGTTGATGGGAGTAGGCCAAGAGAGGATTTTGTTGATCTTGGATGGAGCCATCCTTCTTCCTTCCTTGCAGACCACATGACCAACAATTTCCAGAGCAGGGACACAGGCAGCCAATTTGGATCCGGAGACAGTGAGGCCAGATTCTTCAATTTGGAACAGGACCCTTTCCAAAGTGGTTGCATATTCCCAGATAAATCAACGGATTCCTGAATGCCAGGGTAAGAGCTCATTGTTATAGTCAGAAACTGGCCCTTTAATTCCTCTGTTTTCAATGAAGATACCTGCATGATTGAGGATCCAAACCATCTGAGCCTGATAGACCGCAACTGAGTTGGTGGCGCCTTGAGGCAATCAAGTAAGCTGGAAGCGACCAAGAGGAGTATTGAATGTGGTGAGAGGGCAAGAAATCAGATGTAAGGACCGTTCATCATAGCCACCCATAATTTCACCTAGACCATAGCAAGCTCTCCCGGAGAAGGATTCAACAAACTCTTCAGTAGCAGGGGGAATACCAGAGTCTTTAATAGTAACCTTATTTAGCGGCTGGAGATCATGAAATATTCTAAGTTTACCGTTACTTTTAAGGACACAGAAAATGGGACTGGAATAGCTAGAAGTTGAATGTTCATATAAACCGGTTCAGACTTGTTCCCGGACCAACTTGATGAACTTGTTGACTTTGGCAGCAGGGATTGGGATCTTTTTCTTTTGCCAGGGATCAGTTTCTACTACAGGAATGATATAAGGCAGACCATAGGACTCTTTCAAGAGACCATTCTCTTCTTCACAGAAAGCAATAGCTTTTTCTCTAAGAGCCAAGAAATTTTTGATAAAATACAACTCATCAGGTAGAAGCCATCCATCTGGTCCAAAGTTGACTACTCTCAGACGTTCTTCAGTGACATGGCCAGAGGGGATGAATGGACCAGAAAGAGATCAAGTTAAACCACAGTAAGGATTGCAGGATAGAGGAGGACGCCTAAGAGGAGGATTGAGATTGAGAGGCATCGGTTGGTTGACTGGTTGAATTTTCCTGGCAACTGGTTTATATTTGGATGCAAAAGAGAGCGGTTCTTGTTTTTGCCAAGAGTTGACCAGAGAGATCTGACTACGGGGATTGAGAGAAAGTTCTAACGCCTTCCAAGTTTGATGTTCTGCAACGTTTTTAAAAGGTGCCTTTTCCATAAAAGAAGTCCCAGGGGATAATGCATTGCTCACATGTGTGGCGCAAGGTAGGGTTTTGAAAATGATAGTAGTAGGATACCCCGGTGGTGCACAATTGGGAGGACTTACTTCTACCCCAATTTTCCTCCACTGAAGCCCATATTCTTCCATACAAAAGCCACCAAAAATAGGATTGAGATTGGGATCTAGTTTAGACTCATTGCGGGGATTCAAATTGGAACTGAAAGAAGGTTGATTAGGAATAAAAGTACAAGGAAAAGAAGAAGCAACAGATGAAGAAGAAATATTTTTGAATATTTTTGTTTTGTTTTGTTTTTTATTTTTGATATTTTTGAGATCAGAGGAAATTGTTGAAAAGAAAGAGAAATAGGCCTTGGGGATGAGGTTTGAACCTTGAGTTGGAGTTTGAGGCTGAAAAGAACTACAACTATTAGTAGGATCAACTACTCCCATAAAAAATGAGAAGAACTGGAATTATCCTTCTGTTTAGGAAAATGACCAGGGAAATCTCTTTCCCAGCAACCAGAATCCAAAGAACAAAGAGGAACCTCAATTTTTCTACCATCTGAATTGGGGAGGAGGATTCTCTCCCCAACTTGATTGGAAAACATCAGGGTTGCTCCAAAATCAATTTGGAAAGGTCAACCCAAGATCATAGGTCCATCCAAGTATGTGATCCAGAAATGACAATTTCCCACAATGTTTTGGCCAATCCGGACTCGAAAGTCTTCAACTATCCCAAACAATTTGCAAGAGTGGTTCCCTATTCCATGAACTGAAGAGGTGAAGCTGACCCTAGGGCTTAGTTTCAGTTTGCAGGCCATAGCATCCAAGATAAAGTTGAGCTGAGAGCCAGAGTTGACAAGGAGCAAGACCATTTTAGCTGATTCCTCAAGATGGCAGGGAAGAAAACCAAGAGGAAATGATTAAAGACTAGACTCAGAAGAGGGATCTGTTCCACCAGAGTCCTCTATCAAAGTTCCAGAGGAGACCTTGAGTTCCTTGGGACAAATTTCCACACGTCGACAAGAAACCCATTTCTTCATTCCTTCAGTAACAGATGGAGAGATTGAGAGGAGTTCAGCCACAGATAGATCAGGAATTTTAAGATCAGAAATTTTCTTTAATACCCCTTCCACAGCATTGGGGTGATCTTTAGAAATTCCCCTCTCAAACCAAACTTTGGGCTGGGTGGAGGGAGGAAGATTGGGTGAAGCAGGAACAGGATTGGGGGATTGAGGAGGTTTAATAGATGAGGAAGGAGGATCAGGGTGATCTTGAGACCTTTCCATGAGTGGTTATTTTTTCACCTCCATGTCTTCTACATCAGAAGAGGGCTCAGGTGAGGATTTTTGTTTGGGCGGTTTTTGGGGGATCAAGGTTGGCAAGGAAGGAGCTTTATGAGGTTTGGGCTCCTCATGTTGCTTCCTCGCTGGATTGGATTGGTAAGTACCAACCAGAGAAGAGGAGGAAATAGCTGGGGGATACCAGGGTTGAAGGGTACCACAAGAAGATCAGAAATCCACAGAAGCCAAGGATGCCTTCATAGGAGGGGTTGGCTGGTAAGAGGCAACCACATGACAAATGGGGAAAGATGAATCAAAGGGGATCAGGGCACCATTAGGAAGAAAAAAGTTATTCCCTTTTTGCTCTGCTAATTTCTTGTCTTTGTCCTTCTGGAGTCCAAGCTATTGACCGGTTCCATGGCCTTCCCTGTGGCAATAATAGCAGACTATAGTATTTTTAGGAACAGCACTAGAAGGTTTAGGAACAGCAAGAGTGGAAATATTATGATCCATTTTGTTTTCAAAGGCTTTGAGAAGTTTAGTGATCTTGTCCATAGTAGCGGTTTCTTGGTTAGGCTGAGGGTTCTTGGGCCTGCAATCAGATTCCATTTTATTCATGATCTTGTTTGACTCTTTGAAAGAGGGGGCATGGACTGGTTCAGCGGTTTTAGAATTTTAAAAAGTGAGGGCTGTTTGACCTTTCATGACTTTATCCACCACTCCCCTAAGGATAAGGAAACCAGGGAGCTTGAATCAATTATCCCTGGTAGTGATCATGGATCCAGACTTGACCAGTTTGTCCTTGATCCTTTCCTGCACTCCAAGAGAAAAAGATTGGAAAAATTGGACTCAAATTTTGTCCACTGTGTCAATGTGATTTTTTCAAACAAGGTAGGATTGGATGGGATCCCAAGATTTCCTAAAAGCCTGATAATTGGAAGCTGAAGCCACACCACCATTGAAGATCCACTGGGAGACAAGGTTGTCTAGATCCTGCAAAGTAAATCTTGCTACATCTATTTTTCCCCAATAAGCCAGCATTGCTCCCTGCAACAGGGTGCAGTTGTGCTCTTTGAAACCTTCAAACTACTTGATGATTTCCATAACTTCATCAGAGGAGATAAAAAACCATAACTGGTAGGCCATATTGAATTTTCTAGCCCTGTCCACCAAAGCAGCCATCTTGTACAAGTCCAAGAAGCGTTCCACATTTGTCCCGTTGAATCCTAAGTTCTTGTTCTGGGGCTTGATCTTAACCATCTGAGGATGAGTAGAAGAGTTGCTGGTGGATTCCACTTTGACAAAGTTCCCTAAAAGATCCAAGGAGCAGATTTCCAAAGTGTCTCACAAATGTGGAAAGAGTAGGGTTTCCCAAAAAACAACAAGTATCTTGGCCAGGCAGTGCACAATTGGGAGGACTTACTTTTAGAACAAGTTGCCTCCACGGATCTGAAGAAAAAAAAAAGAAAGAGATTGGATTTAGAAGTTGATGATTGATGGGACTGTAAATCCCAAGGTTTCTGGTTCAATCCCAACCCAGGGGACCAAATGTAAGACTCTAAACGGTGCTAGGCTGTGGCAGTTCTGGGGAGAGTAATGGTGCTGTTTAGGCTTCCCTCCTGAGCGTTAAAAAATATTTAAATGTAACCAAGATCAAAGTCCAGAACCTGGTAAACAGGGGACCAAATGTAAGAGGATCAAGATTATAGTGGTCGGTAGCTGGGAAACAACACTTTCTGAGGCAAGATGGTGCCGGGGAAAACTTGAATAGAAGAAGTCAAGGTTTGTTCAGAGTCAAAAAAGACAAGGCAATTGTAAGTAACAACACCCACAAACTAATAGCTCTGGTTGTTAGCAGAAGCTTAGGAAAGATCAACTCAATCCCAAACAACCTCCAGGTTCTCAATGAACCTGCCCAACTCTCCGCAATTAAGCGCTTGAAGGGTACCAGGTAACTGTGGGTGGCTGCACAGGACAAAGCTAATTGTTTGAAGAAGCTCTAGAAGCAAAAAAATAAATGATTCAAACAAGAATAACCCAACACTTCTCAAGGAACTCAAGAGTAGCGTGGCGGAATTCAACTTCAAAAGAGATGAGGGAGGTTCAACACTCCAGGTTTTAAGCTTAATAAAACCTCTTCAGTCAAACGTGACTGGTTCCAGAAAGATAATCAAAGGATGATCAGGACCATTATGGTTGGATAAAGGGATCAGGAGTGGTGTAACACACTCAAGAATTCAATCAGTCAAATTCTTCTTCAACCAGCAAGGCTATTGGTTGGTGATAAAGATCAAGGATCAAGGGTTTGAGTATGGAGGCTCAAGGATCAAGGGGAAATCATAGATATACCAAAATTGTTGTCTCAGATAAAGGGGAATAAAAACCCCACGGATGATGTATTTCAAGAGGTTACTGATGATCTTAGGATGTGGTGGTGATGATACCCTCTGCTGATGTGCTGATAGGATCTGCTGATGTTGGATATATTGTGCTGATCCTCCTCCAAAAGGCAGGGGAGAGCCCCTCCTTATATGGGCAGGAGGCGCTGTTAGACTATGTACAAGGGATACTACAAATGGAGTGGAAAAAGAAAAGAATTTTTTTTTTTGATTTTCAGAATTTTTAGGTGATCAGAAGAATTTGATCACGCAGGCCGGTGGAAGCCCAGCCTGCCTGACCGGGGTGGGATCCTTTCATCCCTTCACCTATCCTGCGTCCGTCCGTGGACGGATGCGCGCAACAATACCAGAATCACACCCACCCCTTGCCCAAAGGAAGAAGGGGTGGGAAAGGGGAAAAGGATCAGGCCGCCCGCGGGTGTCTGCGGGCGGTAGACAACACTCTCCACCCCCACCCAAAGATGGAAGGGGGTGGGAGTTATTGATGGAGGAATCAGAGAGGGATCAAATTGAGCTGGTTCTAGGATCTGGTGAAATTTTGGCTGAAAGTAGATGGGGAGAAGAATAAGGAGATGCAGGTAGAGAGGAGCTGGAAGTTGAGGCGTCAAGAAGCTGAGAGGAAATCAAGTTTGGTTTACTGGGAGTCTTGTAATAGGAGGACAAATCAAGTGCTTCTTTGGCAACTTGGAGAGTCAAATTGGAAAGGTTAGAAGGAGAATTCGGCAAGGCAAAATCTGCTGGATGGGCGGCAGTAGAGGGAAGTGAGTCTGAGTTGGTGGGGATTGGATTGGTAGAGGAAGGTTGTTGGGTGAAAGTTCCAGTCAGGATGGGGGGCTGTGGGGTACTAGGATGGTGAGGATGGCTCAAAGATGAAGGGAAGTTTGGGCCAAGCAGGTCTTGGCCCGCGCGTTTGGCCAAAAGGAATGGGGAGGACAAAGGGAGAGGGGATCAAACGCAATGCCTAGGGGATGGGACCAAGCAAGCCCCGTCCTAGACTACTGGGGCAAAGGGATGTTTGGCAGGATGAGGAAGTTGGAGAAGTGATACTAAAAAAGAAATTCCGATTTTTTTTTCTTTTTTGAATAACACCTAAATAAAAGAATCATAAAAAAAAATTTGAATTTTTCTGCATCTTGTCCAGGGTGTCCAGATTTGGTCACCACAGCGGATGCCCTTTGCCACTCAATTTTTTCCTACAACTCCTATCAATGTAAAACACCTCAAGGTTTTGTCTCTCCTAACTCACTCCTTTGCTGCAACAGAATTCACCTTTCCTACCTCCATCCTTTTGGCTGTATGGTCTGTTTCAAAGTTCCTGAAGCCAATCTTTCAAAGTTTGACAAGAAAGAAAGATGTGGAATCCTCTGTCCTATCTCTCCAACGGCAATGCTTATTGCAACATGGTAAAGTCTTGGAACTGCATTTTCAAAAACACAGTGTTTCCCTATGCTCACCATCCCCCCAACAGGAATATCCATCAATCCCCCCCCACTGTTGAACTACCATCCATCCAAACAGTCCACTCCCCTTTAGGAACAACTTCCAACAAAAATCTCTCTCTTCTAAATCCCTCCCCCACCCCTTCACCCCCTCTCCCTATGAGATTTTGGAAAATCCATCCATGTCCTCTGGAATCTCTCCCTCCATCTACACCAATCCCATTCATCCTTTTCCCACCCCCCACCCCACCCCCCTTTCTTGACCACATTTGAAAAGTGTTGATTCTTCTTTCTCAGATTGGCTTCCCCCCCTTCCTAACCTCATTGTAATCCTCCAAACTCCCTCATCTCCCCCATGCCCCTCTCCTGTCTCTCCCAACCCTCTGCCTGTGGACCCTGGAAGCAAACCTCCCTCCCCTTCCTCACTCCCTCCGTCTACTGTCCAGCGCCCCTCCAGCTTTCCCCCCCATTATGGCAACTTCTCCCACTCTGCCTCCATGAAAGATGAACTTGTGGCCCCCAAGACCTGGAAGCAGCTCCTCAAATATCCCCACCCCAAATGCTGGGTCCTTTCTGCAAAGGAAAAGATGTCCTCACTCCAAGGAATGGGTACCTGGAAGCTTTTATCTCTGCAAAAAGGTATAAAAATGTTCCGCTCCAAATGGGTCTTCAAGGTGAAGTTTCAGGAGGATGAATTGATCCTGAAGCTCAAGGCAAGGATTGTGGCCATGGGTTTCTCCCAGGTCCAGGGACTCCATTTCTTGGAGGTCTTTGCACCAACCCTCTGACTGGAGAGCCTCTGTCTCATCCTGTCCCTTCTTGGCCACAAGGGTTGGGTCTGTCACCAGATTGACTTCAAAACCACCTTATTGAATGGTTTTTTGGATTAAATTTTCTACATCTCTCAGCCCCCAGGTTTCAAAGATCCCTCATGCCCCAACTGGGTCTTCAAAGTCACCTGTGCAATCTATGGCCTGAGGAAATCCCCCCTCCAATGGAATCTCAAACTAAGCTCAGCAATGGTCTCACTTGGCCTGCTCAAATCCTTTTATGACCCATCTCTCTAGTACAAGCTCCAGGATGGCGCACTCATTGGGGCTGTTGCCGCTAACATTGATGATCTTGCAGTGGTTTGTACTGATGGATTTGTAAAAGCTTTTTTCAAGGAAATTAGTAGTAAGTTCAAGGTAGGCTCAGATGAGGACCTCCATCTCTTCCTGTCAATATCCTTCCAGCGCAATCAGGTTTCTAAAACAGTCTTCATTGGGCAGTCTAACTACATTGAGTTGATCTGCAACGTCTTCCTTCCAGCTGCTGACACAAAAACCTTCCCCTCACCTAAATCCATTTCCTTCAAGCATCTGCAATGGCACCTTCCCAATTAGCCTGAGTCCCCCCCTGAATACAACCAGCTTTTTGGCTCTTTACTATGGGTTTCTCAATGTAAACATACTGACATTACTTTTGCAGTCAGCAGACTCTCCCAATTTCTTCAAGACCCCTTGCTTGATCACTGGCACACTGCAATCAGGATCCTCCGTTATCTCAAAGGCTTCCACCCCCTATGTCTTTTCCTTGTAGGGCCTACCCTTGACCTCACCAGATACACTAACTTGGAATGGGCAGAGGATGCTGTCAATTGTTGCTCAACCTTGGGATATACCTTTCTTCTGGGCTCAGGAGCTATCTACTGGAAATTGAAGAAACCACCCACTGTCTCTCTTTCCAGCACCAAAGCGGAGTACAAGGACCTCTCTTACTTGTGCAAGGAGGGTCTTTGGCTTCAAAATCTACTTTCAGAGCTTTTTATTTGAAATTCTAGGCCAGTCACCCTACTAACTGACAACAGCAGTGCCAAGGATCTAGCAAGGAACCCTCTACACCACTCTAGGAAAAAACACATTGAATCAAGGCACCATTTTATCCCTGAATGCATATACCAGGCTCTCTTTGATGTTTGTCATGTCTTGATTGCTGACATGGTAGCTGAAATGCTCACCAAACCTCTGGCCAGGGTTCTGCTGCCAAAAAACCAATCCCTTTTTGGTCTAGTATGATGTTCTCAGCAAGGGGGGGGGGGGGTGTTGGAGTATCTCTACCTGATGCTGTTGTATTTGTTTCCTTTTGTATATTTCATTCCTTTCTTCTTCTTATTTTCCTTTATTTCGTTTAGCTTTCTTATCCCACAGAATATCTGCCCATATTACTACATCATAAGATGCATGACTACTTACATGCTTCTCACATCTGTTGTGCCCTCATTCCTCATCTATCATCTTCCGTCTCTTTCTGACTGGTGATCACTGTCACCTTCAGTGAACCTGTCACACCTCTGGTGACAATCATCTGTCCACTAATACCCAAGGACAGAGGAAAAGTCAGATAGAAGGACTTCCTCTCATCCTTCTATCTGCTCTCACCTCTGCATATCCTCAGGTAAGTCTTTTCATATTTTCTGTCTGTTATAGATTTCATTCTCTCTCTTCCTGTTCTGAACTATGAATGAATCCAAAATTTATGATCCTTCTATCTGCTCTCACCTCTGCGTATCCTCAGTGAGTCCAATATATTATTAATGGAAGTTGAACCCACGCAGTTGAAAGGCCAAGCTTTGGTATGTTATAAATGCCTGCATCTCACTCTGAACTCCTCTGGTTTTTAGTTACTGCAAAATTTCTGGAAATCCATTCTTCTGGTGTTTCCTTTTTTCTTCCATTTCTTCTCTTTCTATTTTCCCTTTGATTCTTTTCCTATCTCTGTTTTTAATACTTCATTGAATCTTTCATCATCCCTTAAACTATCACCTAATTTAGGTTATAATCTTTACTCCTTTTCTCTCTCTCCCAACTCTAATCCTCCCCCTTTGTTTAATCATCAATCTTGAGATCTGTAATTCTTATTTTCTATTATAAATCCTTGAACAATGAGATTTAAGCATAAGATAAAATGTAAGTCCTGTTCATTAATTATACAAAGCCAAATCAACACCTTCCTCTGTAAATCAATAATCATGAAAAATTCCATACATCCATATCCCATTTCTCATAAAATGTCATATTTTCATCATCAGGTAATAAAATGAAGATTTCTCTTTGTTATTCCTCCATCTTTCACTTGTATTATTCATTTTGTACAAATGTCTTATTCCTTTTTTTCTGTCATCTGAAATAATTATGTGCAGGATCTTTCTGGTATTTTTCAGAAATAAATTTACAATACTTCAAATTTAAAATTGAAACTATTACAACAGCCAAAACTACCTGAAAAAAATGAACTCCTCATCTGGGACAGAAGATTCAAAATTTCTTCTTCTTTAACATTTTACCAACTCCAACTCCATCTTTCATTCCTTTAATTATTCCCTCTGGAAATGAACAATCCTGAAGTTACTCTATTTAGAGCTCATTATTCAATTTTGAAACTTTCAAGAGACTGAAAAATTTCCTCCTAAACAAAATTCATCTCAAGCTTTTTTGACTATATCCTTGAAAAACTGTATAACTTCAACTAAATTAAATTTATCATGGTTCAATTTATAGCAAAAGAATTGAATTATGGAAATAAATATATCAATTCTATGCTTAATTGTGGAAAGCTAATTTCTCCAGATTGTTTTTAAACTTCCTCAATATTCAATTTGAACAAAGTTTTGTGGAAAAGCTGATTACAAAATTCATTCCCTGCTTGTTACAAATCTCCAAAATATAAATCCCAATGGGGAAAGATATTCCAGCCTTCCTGATTCTTAAAGATTTTTTTCCCAGCTTGAAAATATCACAAAAGGAATTTATAACTACATTTGCAAATCAAGATCTCAGACACCTGATCTCAAAAATGAATGAAGAAGCAGAAATAACATACACCTCCAACCTCCTTACTCAATAAAATACCTATAATTTGAGACCAACTGGGATAATCACAGGGTTTTTCAACCAAAAAAAGAAAAAAATCTTATTAGAAATACCCTCACCTATGTCTCAAAAAAATCTCCAAACATGTTCTGCAAACATGCATCTTTCTCCCTGGGCTATGCAATGCTTGAATATTCAATTTTTTATGAATGAAGTAACTCTATTTTATTGAATTCAAATTATACTTGAATAGGAATTCATAAGAGGCATGTTGAAGAGAATTTCAATTTTTTATGAAATCAAGACAACACAAAAAAATTATTTACAGAAAATTTACACTCCTCAATTTTAGCTGAAGGAACTGGTATGTCCAAATTATTCAATAATTATGTTTAATTGGGTTGAAGGAGTCACTATTTTTCCCAATTTGACCATTGGAATCATCTTGCTTGGTCAAACCAGGAAAGTTCATTTCTCCCTGGAGTCAAATGGATCTGATTGAATATCTGTTTCTCTCCAGTATAATAAAAGAACATGTTTTGATATTTGATTAATTCAAATTAAAAAATTGATTCCATTATTTCTCCTTGTTTCCTCTTAATTTCCTTCAAAATAATTCTTTTTATCCTCAACTTGAGAGAAATAAATATCATTGAAATATTTAAAAATGGGTAATTTTGAATTCACAGCCCATTGAGCCATGGACACAAATCAAAAAACCACATTCAAGCCATGCCGCATGCCACACTGCTCAAAAACTGTGCTACCCACACACCACGGTCTGGGCTTGTGTGGCATGCCACACGACTAAGTTCCAGCCGTGTAGAACTCCACACAACTTGAATGTAGTCAGGTGGAAACTGCACAGCCCACTCACCACGGTCCAGGATTGTGTCGCATGCCACACAAATACTTTCTATAGCCATGTAGAACTCCACATGGCTTGAATGTAGTTGTGTGGAATATTAAACACCACCGGACCGTGTTGAGCCAAAAAAAAAGGAATGAAAGGGTAATAACATAACCCCTAAACTAAATAAACCTTCCAAAAAAACAGAAATCAACCAAAAAATCAAAAAATGTTCATTTTTTGGTTAAAAAAACCAATTAAATAAATAAATAAATTAATAAATAAAAAACAAAAAAACTGGTACTATCCTGTAAAAAGACCCCCCAAAAAAACACAAGTAACTATACTAGCCCTAAACTAAAAACACCAAAAAAAAAACCAGTTCAACTTGGGTTAAGCTGATCCCATCACAAGGAGTAAAATATTCCTTATGATGGAATCATCCCAACACAAGTTGAACTGAATTAACATCTAAATCTCATTCAAAACACTCAATATAATTATGTTAACTCAAAACACTCATCATAATGATGTTCAAAGTGTGATAACCCTTTATATTAATAGAACTTGATAGCTGCATTAGAATTACAATTTATATGAAACCCAATGATGAAATGAAGTCAAATTATATAATCTCTATAATCTAGAATACATTTGCAGTTGATATTTGAGATGATGAAACCAACAAGAGGCTTTTTTAAAAATCAAGGAGCACAGTTTTGCTACAATGGGCAGGATTGGAATCATTTCTACCTCAAGTACCAATAGAACCCAATGGTTATTGTTTACAAAGGAAATATAAATAGGGTCTGATTGATCTGTAACACCATTTTTCATTGGAGTCAAAGAAAGAAATGACTCCAATGAAATGAGAAATATAGGTCTGGCTTATGTGTCTGCTAATATTTGTCCCATATCTAGTTTAGCCAACTATTTTGAAGAGGGAATCTTTTGATTTATTTCTTCAACATCAAGACTTTGTTTAATCTTTTATACCTATTTTGCACCACCAAGCATCTTAATGTAGCATGCTTTATAATTCTCTAATTTTCAATCATTTCCTTTCTCAATTTCAACCATTCATGTTCATTGTAACCAAGAGATTTAGCAAAATTACCATCTTCAATCAGATCCCAAACCTCACCCAAAACCTTATGGAATTTCTTGGGTATTTGATTGATTTATTTCACGTTTGGTTCCTATCATGAAAACTAAATTAGTAGTCATTTCTTTAATCAGATCCATGAAATGAATACTCACCAATGATTAGCTCCTGGCTGAGATTTGCTGCACATTGTCTTCCTCTGAAGAGGATTCCAATTCCAAATTAAGTGATCCCAATTCACTTTCATTCTCTTCCTCTGAGCTATGAAATTTAGATTCTGATCCTTCCAAATTCCACTAACAATTCATAATTAGTTAGTCAGTTAATTAAACCCAAAAAATGAGTATTTTCCAAACAAAAGACTTGCAATCTTTCTTCTTTTCTTATTTGAAACCCTTCCAGTCCCATTTTTCCGCTTGAGGTTTTTGTCAACATGCTCAAACATAGATGGTTCTCTCTGTGTATCTGCCAATTTTGGCTGGCCACTACTTGATCATAAGACTTTAGCTTGAAGTCTTGGCTTCAATCAATGTTTTTGTGATCTTTTGAATGATATACTTCAATTGGCCGCCTTGCTCATGATCTGGAGATTCCAAGATAATTGCATTCACTTTTTCACATAACTGAGGAACTCAAAGCATTTTGTCCACTTCACACGTCAAAAATTTTAAAGGATCAACCATTAGTGAATTAGGAATAATTAATCAAAAAGCATTAATCACATAGTGATTTGAAAAATCCAACTTAAGCCAACTTACAGAACTAGAACTGCAATGATCATATTCCAACCTCCACTGAGGATAAAAATCTTTGGGTACCATGGATCCTCTGAATGCTAGACAGTGACCTATTTGGTGCAAACAGGGCAAATCCATAGTCTTGGGGCATGACTTGGTGCACAATTTTCCATCATGATCATTTTTGAACTTCTCAATTTTTTCCTAAAAAGCTGAATTGCCTCTAAAGACAATTTGTATCCCAATGGTAGCAGTTCAGGCAGGAGAACTATCCCTAACTTAATTTGAGAGTTGTGTGGTGATGCATAAACCAATTTTATTTGATTCAAAAATTTTCCGCCAAGGTTTTTAAAAACATCCAACAGATTTCCCAAAGAGTTTGCAAGGAATCATTTGAGAGTGGCATGGGTCCCTTCAACCCAAGAAGTTGTTTTGTTTCCAAAATCTGGGTTTATAAAAGTCAACACCATTACAAACGTCTCTTTGATAGGGAAAATGTTATTTTCCATATACTAAAGCACATCCTCATAGTCTTTCAAGAAACACTGTACAAGTCAAAAGGTAAGAACCCAAAACTAGGAAGAATAAGAAGCAGTGATTTGGACCCACTCTGAGTTCTGCATCATTGACCTCCACCTCCTCCTTGGTCTTTGAGGCCCCATACTTTGCCCATAGAGGCACATCCTTCCAAATAATTAACAAAGAACCCTTTACAGTTTGATTGTATTTTTTTAGAAAAGTGCCAAGTGAAACATTGTGTTGATGACTCTGGGAAACTAGTTTCAATTGCACAAATCAGAGATTTTTCACTGTCCGTCACAAAGACTTTTGGAAGTCTCTCAGGATCATAATCCAACTCTTTTGATGCATTTACAGACCAAAAACCCTTCCCCCTTTAGTTCTTCAAGTGCTACCTTTTGCTTGGTGTTATAGGTTGTTCAGTCATCAACATAATTTCTGCCATCAATCTTGCTCAATTTTCTCTTAATTTGCAACATATTGAGCCCATAATTCATGCCTTCTATTAGATTTTCTAAGGATACCCCAGTGATTCTCCTCAGTTGAGGACGCACAGAGGGATGTTCTGATGGTTGATTGTTATTTTGAGTTTCTTTGTAGGAGAGTTGCCACAAGATTTCTTCCTTTGTGTGACTTGCATGGATTATAAACTTGCACCCAACCTTCCTTGTGTGAGTTTGCTAAGAATGTTCCATAAGGATTTTCCCCAAGTAGGAACCATGTCAATAACAGACAAAATACACATATTTATCTTTCTTCAAGTTAAAAACCTTCAGAGCGTAACCATGCTTCATAGTCCATGTTTGAAAATATTTTTGGGCCTCTTCCCTAGTAGGAAAGACTCTCACAGGAGGTGGGCAAAGTGGATCTAGTAATCATTCATTGGTTAAGTCATAGTTTCAGTTACATGCACCCCATTAGTTTCAATAAAATTAAATCCAGCAAAGACTTCAGTAACATAAAATTTTACTCACAAACAGAGCTCAAACCCAACTGTGAAACATTTTGTTCCTCAATTTTCACCCTAGATGAGGATGCAATTGGGGATTCCAATTTTTCATTACCCAAATCCTTTTTTTCCAAAGCTTTTTTAACAGCACTATTGATTCAATCCTTCAACGCAGCCATGTCACAAGGAGGGCTTGCCAATTTTCCCATAATGAAAAATAATTGAAATTCTACTTCAGTTTTCAATCCAACTTTCAAATGAACAACTGAAAAGTTTTCTCACTTTTGAGTTAAGAAAGATGTGTCAAATTTCACTTTAATATCTAGGATACTTCAATTGATTTCACTTGGATTTCACTTTGATTTCCCTTTAATTTTGCTTTTGTATTGCTAGGTGTGGTCAAAATGTCCCACATAGTATACATTGATCCCAAATTTGGGTTGAGGGAACCCAAGTATGGTCCAGGGGGTGCCCAAAATTCTGGTACAACTTCTGGGGGGTTGCGCACCCCCAAAAATGGCTCCATACAACCCCCTGGGGGTTGCGCATGTTTGGAACGTCCCTTTGTAGTTGTCTATGAGCCCCCACGGCTCAAATGGGCTGTGTAGGGCCCTACAAACCTACCACATGGTTGGAGCTGTGAATTTAACATTACCCTCAAAAAATATAAAATGAGATAATTTTTAATGTGCCTCCTAGACTCTTGGAAAATTACACCAAGCTCCATTGAATTAACACATCACAGAAGATACCAAACCATCAGTAAAATTTATGAAAATGCTTTTGGGCCAATAATTTCTAATTTTAACTCTGAATTCTTCTAATTTATTCCTGTGGTGGAAAAATTAAATTTTGAGATATGAATGTCGATAAAACACCCCTCTAAATTAATACTTCCAAATTTAACACATTCTTATCTTCAAATTGACTAAATCTACACATTTATTAAAATGTTGGATGATTATAGTATTTTTTTTGATATATTCATGACTTTACTTGAATACAGGAATGAATAAAGAATTATTTTTGAAAATTTCACACTTTTTGTGTATTTTCACACTGCAAGAAGGCTTGTAAACCTTCAAAGGTTGTGAAAATACAAAAAAAGACATGGATACAGAAATTTAAGTTTTGAAAAACCTCTTTGAGGTTTAGAAAGATGCCTGTGTAAAAAGAAAAAGCCCATTGGAGGCTTTTAAATGCCCCTTAAGATTCAAGGGGCTCTCTTGGGTGGGAAAAACCATGTTTTGAGGCTTAAAGGGGCACTTCAGGTAGAAGTAAAGTCCTTTGGGTGTTTTTTTGAATCCATGGAAGCCTATAAGCATTAATTGGAGCCTCAGAGTGTTTAAATATGGTCCTCAGACCTCTGGTGGGGTCTTTCTGGGTTAGAAGTATTTTGGATATTCAACTATGGATATCACTAAGATCTATTTTTTTTTCAAGGAATTTACATGTGAGCTGAGATTTTTTGAAAATAAATCATCCATTTTTAATAATAAAACACATAAAAAGGAAATATAATTTCACAAAATGAGATATTCATGGTTAAATACAAATACATTTGGAAAAAAAAACACAAAAAAACACAAAAATTCTACATATACCTATTGACTGAGCTAAACTCAAATGTTTTGAAATAGGGAAGTGTGAATCTTACAGCCCTGCATGACCCATTCACTACTCAGACTGGGCTGTGTGAGGGGTTCACAACCCTTCACAGTTGTGAATGGCCTTTTTCAAAACACAGAGTTGTGAATTGCTGTTCACAACTCAGATGGTTTGAAAATGGCCATCCACAACCCATTTTGAGTTGTGGTGTGCCGTTCACAACTCCAGGTTTGTGAGCAAAAAAAACAAAAAAAATAAAATAAAATAAATAAAGATAAGCAAAAAAAATTAAAAAAAAAAAAACAACGAAAGGAATAAAAAGGAGAAAAAGAAAAGAAATAGAAAGAAATAGAAAAAAAAGGAAGAAATTTAAAAAAAATTGAAAAAATTGAAAAAAAAGAAAAAAAAAGAGACAAAAAAAATAAAAAAACTTGGTACCTATTTGAAACCCAAATTGGTTGAAAAATGCTTGTTTGAAACCCCACAGGGGTTTTGTAAGCTGTAAATAAATTTGCTTGCAACTTGTTGAGTTGTGAACAGATGTTCAATATAGGTTGTGAATTTAACACTGCCCTTTGAAATATTTCAATGAAAATATCCCCAAATACAGAATTTATTATGAAAAAATTGAAAAAAATATTTCATCAAAGGAAACACAGGATTTCTGATTGATTTTAAAGAAATTTTTGCCAAATATAAAATAAACACAGGGAGGTTATTCATATACCTATTCTATCAATGGAATTCAAATATTTTGAAATAATCAAACTAAAAACTCATTGAACAAAATAATAAGGTCCAAAAGATGAAAATTTAATTTCTTTGAATAAAAATAGATACTTCTGATGGATTGAAATGAAATTTTACCAAAGATATGAAAAATTTAAAAAAATACTCAATATATCTATCTTATAAAATCGATTGAAATATGTGAAAATATCACAACAAAAAATTCATCACTTACCAAAATAAGAGCTATAAACATCCAAGACTGGATCTCAAACAACTTAAATTGCCTAAAAATGTGAAATTTGGTTTTATACCTAGCTTCTTCATGCTTATGGGGAAGAAAAATGTAAAGTATGCCTGGAAAATTGCTCACTAGCTTCATTTTTTAGCTATAAAGCTGCCAACTATAAATTGTTTGTGATTATCTAAGGAAATCAATCACCATCTCAATAATTACACTTGATAAAGATACTTTCATGCCCAAAGTCAAGGGTTATTGTTCACCCTGAATTTTAAATATAACCTCTACCATCTACCTCAGTATAAAATAAGTGCAACACCAATAAGAACTCTAACCAAAAAGTACATTCTGCTAAATAAATCTGGCATATGTAAGTCAACTTCTAACTTTGGAAACCCAATAAGTACTTGAAAAAATTGAAGCACAATCTATAAAACAGTAAAAAATCCAATAAAACTTGCTTTTAGGCTCTGTCTTTTTTCACCTTCCATTCTTGGCTTAAATCTGTTACTGGAATCTACAAAATCAAATCTGGTAACTTGAGCCCCTTGGCTTCAATGTTTCAAAGTGTCTGAATTTCATTGTAAAATATCTATAGTCTAAGATACACTAATGAAACAGAAACTATTGTTATTTGAAATACCTTTTACATCCCCTTGCAGTTACCTCATTTTCTTACTTGCCAAAAGGGCCATGCATCATTCAGCATAACTTGTTTTTCAATAAGCACTTTGATCAATGATGGAATATTACTCCATTCAAACAGTCTGTTCCTGTCATTCATTGTGTCATTTATTTCATAGATGTAGACCACTTTCCATCATTTGTATCTAGAAATTCACCCACTGATGTAGATTGAGTTATAAGGAACCTTAAATCTGCCCAAAGATTGTTTCCACAGTTAATTAATTTCATACTTTCTTGCATCATCTTCTGAGATTGAGTCATCACATCAAGCTTTGTCTCAGATCCCCATTGATTGGAACACTTACTTGCACTTTGCCTGAGCCATTGAACTTCACTTTGGATTTTGCAGTTGGCTTTTCAGTTGGACTCACTTGGACTTCTCTTGCAATAAAGTTCTACCATTTGTGCTCACAACTGCTTAAGGTTGCCCTATACTATGTGGGGCAGCCATTTTTCATTAAATTAAATAATTAAAATTGATGTCTATCAAGCATTTTAAAAGCTTTTAAATAGTTTTATTTGTTATTTCACATACTTTCTTGACCAGAAACACCTCCCTCACCCCTTACAAAAATAACAATAATAGGGTATGAATTTTCAGTGGCTAATGGGCCCAACAAGCCTTAGATCCTGTTTCTCTTTCAAACTCTCCTCTGGCAGAAAATCTGGAAAATCCCTTAGCTAAACAGAACTTGTCCAAGGCTCTGGAGGATCCCCTTGATCAAATAAAACATTCTCCCGATTCTTCAAATGATAATTTGAACCATGGTAGGACTAGGTCTTGCGGAAATGCTCCCAAGTTGGAGGCTCCAATACTCATAAGTTCTATGATCCATACACTCAGTGAAAATTCCTTTCAACCTAGCAAAATTGGTCTAATTTTTTGAAATCTGGGCATGAGGCATCCTGAACACTTCACTTGGGATCACCCTCATAAACTTAGATCCCACTTAAGCTCTTTTAACATCCTATTTTCCAACAACCCTCAAACCATCCCTACAGACATGCAAAAATTCATTTTTGCATCTTCCTTCAAAGCCATAAATCAATTTATTAAAAAAAAAGAGTATCAATTGTATTTTAAACAATTGGGAAAAATTGGAGAAGCAAATTTTCACCACTTTTTGAAACCCTGTTAAGGTATGAAATTTCAAATAAAAAATAAGTAGTCTAGTCATCAAGGAATGTAGTGGGGCTTCCATTTATATTTTGCAGTTTAGAAATTTGAAGTCTTGCATCAAGTGGAACAAGGCAACTCTCTTATTTAATTTTAAAAAGGGTTTAATAGGACACCTAATTGAACATCTTGCATTTGTGGGCAAAAAGAAAATCACCCTTCAGGAGTTGATAGATTGGTCTATAAAACTTGATAATGGCTATCAAAATAGGAATTAATCTAGAAAAAACAATCATGGCCCATCAAACTTAGCTAAAAAAGGCTAAAATTTCTTTGAAGCGAAAATTGAAGCACCCAAATAGATAAAACACAACTAAAAATTTAAACTCTCATAAAGGTAAGGCTGTCACAAAAACTCCGAGCTTCCTGGAAAAAGAAACCAGGTTCCTCCAGAGTAAGTAATGGATAAGAAGGGAGAAGGAAGGCTTATGTATTTATTGTGGTGGAAAGCATGATGGGAATAGTTTTGCAAAGCCATTATATTGTGAAGTTTTTAAGCTCTCAAGAAAAATGCTTGTAGTTTTACTAATAAAGGCTAAACATTATTAAAATATCTTGAAAAGCCTTCCAGTAGTTCTCTTGTAATTTTTGATGATTTTTAATAGATGGTAACAAGGTTTTGGTGAATGGGAGAAGGAGAGGATTGCATTAAGGAATTGCAAATTTTTAGGGAAGCTACTCCAGCTTTGGTTAAAGAACAGACCAAATCTTATTTACCCCCCTGACTCCTTCTATAAACTGGATGGGTGGAAGGATAAGTTGATGGAGGATGATTGTGATCAGGGTGTTGGATTTTAATTTCCCAAAGACCAGTCTTCTTGTAAAAGCTTCCAAAGAATTGGAACAGAAACTTTTTTTTCTAGTTGTTCACATTATTATTTATCAAAATTGAGTTGATATTCCCCAGATTTGTCACATTGGTAAGTATATCTTTGCTCATTAGCATTTGAGACTTTGGTGGAAATGTAATATCCATGGGAATTTGCCCACCATTAAAAAGCATCCAAAAGTCCCACCTTTGAATGATATGATAATTCAGCCGTAGGATCTAGAGGGGTGGAATTATGGGGGTGATCTAAATAAGTAGAATTAGAAGAGGCAAATATTAATAGTGGGTTGATGCATTGTTAAGAAATTTTTTGATTTCTATTTTGAGATGTTTTTTTATGAAGAATTTGGAGTTTTAGATGGAGTATATAGAGAAGAAATATTGAGTATTTGAGATAAAAGAAGAGTTCTTTCACAATGGTCCCAGATTTTCAAGGGGTGGATGTCACAGGCAATACTGCTCACAGAACTAATGATAGGGAAGATAATATTTCAAGGATGAGGGAGAAAATCAAGAAAAGGGTTGAGAAAGCAAGGGATAAGATGAATCCAAGAGTAAGTCTCTGGAGAAGAAAGGTTAAATTAAGCCTATAAAAGTAACACCAGAGGGAAGGTAGGATGATTAAGGCAGGAGGTTTGGCTTTCTTGTGCTGAGATGACAACTGTTAGAATGGAATAACCAATAAGAATTATCATACTAATTTCTTGGGGGGAATGACTCCAGGAGGGAAGGGAGGCCAGTATATGTGAGAGCTGAGAGGAAGCCTTGAGGAGGGAGTGACTGGTGCTAGGGCTGAGATTACCCATGGCATTAAATTTTGACCTATTGGGCTAGAGGCAGTGGCTTGATAGGTTGAGTGATGGGCCTGTCCAGGAAGGTGTGGAATGTAATGAACTGGGAGTATGGTTTAACCAGAAAGGATTATGTAATCTGGATATAAATTATGTGGTATTTATGTAATTCTCATAAAAGTTAGATTAAAGGAGAGATGGAGAATGCACAAAGGGATGGAGAGAAAAAGGGGGAGTCTGGTAGATTACCTACGACCTGCAGGTGATGGAGGGAGATACTTCAAGAGTTAGAGGTTGATTGAAATGAGGGCTGAAAATGGATGAGGGGACTGAGTATGTACAGTCAAGCTTTGGCTATGACAAGGTCAGAGACATGAGATTGTAGGAAAAAAAAGTTTTTTTGGTTAGTTTTTGATGTTGTATTGATTTTTTAATGATTGGAAAACGAAATTCAAAAAATCTGGAGAAACAATTGTTGAGGAGTAAATTTTTTTATTTTTGATTGAAGCTTTGGATTCAGGGGTGTTCATTTAGTGGTGCTGGAGTATTGAATTGGGTTGGTTGAGTTGTGGTTAGTAGGAATGTGTCATTGGTTGATGGGTGTTGAGTGGTGATTGTTGAGTATTTTCCCGCTCTCACCACTTGCTGTGCCTCTGTGCGGGGGTAAGTACTGAGTCTATGACGGGACCCCGACCTGTTTTTCTCACTTACACTCGGTCTCATCCCCTTTTACTAATCTCCATCCTTTTTTAATCCTTTTTTTACCTCTTCCAATAATCTCTGTTCTCAATTGCCCTACTTTCCTATCTATCTTTCTTCTGTCTATTTTTTATTCCCTTCTATTTCTATTTCTTCCACCAATCTCCTTGACTCTCAACATACTCCATCAATCACTCAACCCAATTACTTCTATCTCTGACTGGTAAGATGTCTATTTCTCCAATAAAGCATTATTGAACCCAGTCTGACTCCATATCATGACTAGCCTATCTTTATCTATACTCAAATCCCATCCCTTCTTTTTCCTCTGATTGTCTCTCCATTCATAAATCTCTCATAACTCAAAGCTGTCTCATTAGGCGATTCTTATTGATCTACGCTGTAGGGTTCTACATTTTTATCTTCTTATTTCTTTATTTTTCTCTGAGTTCTTCTTCTGATATGCTTCTTTTTCTTCTCTCAGCCTCAGCTGGTTCTTAGTACTCTAGAAATATAATCAGATCTCATTACCGTTCAAAGCCAAAAGACCTACCTACAAATCTAACCAATCAAGTCATGAACAAGCCAGCCGGATCAAACAACTACTTTCATCAAGTTGCCCTGAAAGCATCCATTGACGCTATACCCCCCTTAAATGAAGAGAAATATTCTATCTGGCGAGACAAGATGCTTATGCTGTTTGACCCCAAAGATATTAAGGACGCTATCACTCAAAATTCTGGCCCTTTGTCATCAAAACAAGATAGAGAAATCAGGGCAATACTATTATCCAAACTTGACAGTACCACTCAGGCAAATGTTGTTAACTCCACAAACATCTCTTGTTCTAAGCTTTTATGGGCCAGAATTACAAGAAGATTTGCCTCCTCAAAGACAGAAAATTGAGCAAGGGTATTCAATCATTTCCTCCATTCCGCCTTCCACAAAAATGCCATCAAGGTTTTCATCACGAAAATGAGAAAAGCCATCGCGAGGATGACAGATGTTGGGATTGAATTTCCTAATGATATCCTGGCATACTTACTACTGTTCAAATTTCCTCCAACACTCAAAAACCTCAAGCAACAAATCATGCGTGTAGAACAGGACTTGAAAATGGACGTAGTTTTCAACTATCTTATCCAATACCACAATGAGAGAAAGGCCCAATCCAACCTTAGTAAACCATCCACAGATGTCTCACTAGTATTGACCAAGAAAAGGAACTACAAGGAAAAGAAGAAGACAAAGCTGAGATGCTGTGAAGGATATCATGATCCCAACCCACCTCACACAGAGTCTTCTTGCTTTCATCTCCACCCTGAAATTGCTCCTGAATGGTGGATCAAAAAACAAAAAAAATGGAAAAATAAGAATAAGAAGAATCCGACCATCAACTATCATGCCTTACTGACTCTCTGGATCAATGCGGATAACAATCCTAATCTACTCTTGGACTCCAGGGCTAACGTTCATATCTTTAAAAATCTGACATTTTTCTCATCCATAAAACTACAAAACAAATCCAAAGAGATAAAGATTAGAAAACTGGAAGCTAATCTCAAAATAGGAGGAATTGGAACAGTCAAACTAGAATGGAACAATTTGGTGATCACGCTTGAAGATTGCGCTTACATACCGGACATAGTTGTCAATCTGATTAGTCCTGGACTTCTTGCAAAGAAAGGTTTTAACCTTGCTCAAACCCGCAATACATTCAAGGTAACTCAAGGAGATCAAATCTTGTTGAAGGGCTTGATAAGGGACAACTTGTTTGTCATTGAAAAACCTCAATTGGCTGGCCAGAGTAATGCTGTGAATATCACCAACCAATCTTCTAAATCTTCTTACACTCTATTAGATTTTCACAAAATGTATGGCCATGCATCTATCTCTATGCTCAAACCTCTCCTAAAGGATTGTTTTTCCAATCATGAACTCCAGACTTTTCAATGCAACAGCTGCGTCAAGAACAAGATCACCAAATCCCCCTTTTCCAATGTTTCTACTCCTGCCGGTGAACCCTTAGAACAAATTCATCTTGATTTAGTCGGTCCAATTACTCCCCAATCAAAGGCTGGCCATCAATACCTACTCACTCTGGTCAAAAATTATACTGGCTACCTTGCATGCTTTCCTCTAACTTCCAAAGATCAGACTCCCAAAACAATTGTCAATATTCTGGAGATCAAATACAAACGTTTAAACTACTATCCTTCTGAAATATTCTTGGATAAAGGAACAGAATTCACTAATTCTACCCTGAAAGACTTTTCCAAGGGAAAATTCACTAAACTTTGCACTTCTGAACCTTATCATCCTCAACATAACGGACAAGCTGAAAGAGCTAATAGGACAATCATAGAATCAGCCCAATCCACCTTCTCTTTTTCCCGCCTAGCCAAGAATTAGTGGCATATAGTAAAACGTAGTTGTTGCTTTATGTTAAACCAGATCACTCAAGAAGGCAACCAATTTTCTCCCTGGGAACTCATGTTTTGTAAGATCCTCCCAGCTAATTACTTGAAACCCATAGGTTCTTCTGTGATCTACCTTGCCAATCGTCTTCAAAAAGGAAGAAAATTTGACAAAAAAGGTCTCAAAGGAGTCCTAATTGGATTCAACCCCATCTTTCACTCTTACTTAATTCTCAATAAGCTTGGAACCGTCATAGAAACTAAACACGTTAAATTCCTCAAAAACCAACTGAATGAATTTTCCTTCTTTGAATCTCCAGACCTAGATATCTTTTCTCAATCTGATTTGAATTCCTACAAAACTAGTTTCTCTACTAATGAGAAACAATACTCAATTAGGGAACCTACCTCCGAATAATCTGATTCTGACTCTGATTTAGAAGATATTCTCCACTCTACACCTCAACCTCCGCCTCCTCCTTCTCATTCTGAACTGGAACTACCTCATCAACAAGCCAATCTACGTCCTAGACATGAACTTCAGAAACCTCAAAGATATGGCTTTCATCATTACTATGAACCTCCCTCTTAAGGCCTCCCAAAAATGTTCCAAATGGCCTAAGTGGAAAGAGGCTTCTAAGGAAGAACTTAACTCAATCAAAACTCAAGAGGTTTGGGAAGAATATTACGACAAACCTAATAATATACTAAACATGACATGGGTATTCAAAGTGAAAGAAAATTTCCATGGAGAGCACGTGAAATAAAAAGCACATTTATGTGTACAAGGATTTGATCAGGTTCAAGGTATAGATTTTGAAGAGACTTGGGCTACAACTGGGAAACTTGGAGCCCTTTGTCTCCCTCTGGTCTATGGATTAAAGAATAAAATGACTTTTGCTCAGTTTTGTGTAAAAGGGGCTTTCCTTCACGCTCCCTTGAACAAAAATGTGATAATCAAAACTCCTGAAGGATCAAATCAAAAATCTCCCTATCTCAAATTAAAGAAATAACTCTACGGTTTATGTCAATCACCCAACAATTGGTATGAGACACTCAAGGCGTGGATCAAATCTCAAGGATTCTGTGAATCCACCAGCAATCCCTGTTTGTATCTTAATTCTAAGGCAGGGGAAGTCCTTTACTTCCATGTTGACAACCTAATCTTAGTAGGAAAATCTGACTTGTTTGCAGTCAAATTCTTAAAAATATTCTTAAATTCTTCCTGTCACTTGCCAAATACAATCCTTGGAATGTTAATGGAATTGGACAGAGACAGTATATTTCTAAGTCAACCAAAACATATTGATAGAGGCCTAGAAGAATTGGTTCTGTAGTTTATTGACGCATGAGTTGAATAACAGACCAGCAGCTAGGAGACAAAAGGTGACAACGTGAGAATCTGGGGTCATCCTAACAGTGGAGTGTGATGAAGAAGTAAAGTGACACCAACGCAGAATGATAGATAGCCGGTGCTCGACTATGGCTGATGGAAGAGGCAGACAGGAAGTACAAGAGACTGATGAAGAGGAGAATGAAACAAATTGAGTCCCATGCAACCTGGAATGACTTGGACTGATCTCACCAGTTATGGATAGGTAGGCTGAGAATCCACTTGAGGTCGATTTGCGATATGTTGAGTGTTGGGTCGAGATTGAGAGTTTGTGTTTGGGTTTTGAGTTGAGGTTGAGTTGAGGGTTGGTCTTGAAAGTGGAGTACGGTAGAATTGAGGTTGAGTAGTGATTGGTTGTGTAGAAGAGATAGGAAAAGGAAAGGAAGGAGAACTAGAAAGTACAACTGAAGGTCTAAGTTGTCGCTGGAGGATCATCATTGACCCATTGTGAGCAAGTGGTAGCAGGAGATTGATGATCCGGGTTGTCCACGTGGGCCGTCCCACTGTGGCCCGGGTGACCCACACGGGCTGTTGAGTCTCAGCTTCCGCCTTACACTCCCCTTAACTGGAGGTTAGTCCAAGTTGTTGTTGAAAACCACATTGGTGAATTTTTTTAATTGATTTAGATTGACAGCTTTGGTGAGAGGATCCGCGAGCATGTCTAGCGTGCTGATAAGGTGGACAGTGAGGGCATCAGCCCTGAGTTCTTCTCTAAGCCCTTTTGTCTTGAGGTCCATATGTCTTGTTTTGGTGTTGGAACCAAACTTTCTGAGCTTATCTTCTAGTCCTTTATTGTCGATGAGATTTTTGGATGAGGTTAGATTGACTTGAAAGACTTCACCCAGTAGGTGGCGAAGCCACTTGCCTTCCAGATAGCAGTCAAGTAATGAGTTGAGTTTGGCCTCCATTGATGAGTATGTGATGTTCCATTGCTTGTAGCTGTTCCAGGACAGAGGAGAGCCAAAGGATAGGCAGAGGTAGCCGGATTGGGACTTGCGACTGGTGGGATCCTCAGCCCAGGACGCATTGCTAAAGCATTTGATTGGGTCTTCTGACTTGTTGTACCTGAGAGTCAGTTTCAGGTTTTTGGTGGAGCTCAGATATTGCCATGTCCACTTGAGTTCCTTCCAATGCGTCAGGCCGGGTTTTTTTTGAAAGAAAGCTAAACTGGATACTGAGTATCTCAAGTCTGGTCGAGTTTGGTTCGCAATATAGTTCAGAAGCCCTATTGCTGATTTGTAATTGATGTTGAGTTTCTTGAATTGTTCAAAGTCTTCATCTGAGGCTTCACTAAGCTGGCAGTGGGGGGTCAACGGAGTGGAACAGTGCTTTGATCCAAGTAGCCCCAGCTCCTCGAGCCCGTGCACGATGTGTCTGGGTTGGCTCAGCAGAATGCTGTTTGGCGTCTGTTCAAATTTCATAACAAGAATGGTGTCGGGTTTGTGAGCCTGTGAGTCCTTGAAACGGGCGCTGAACTTGCCCTTGAAGTTGTCCCCATCCCCCACAAGGATGAAGTCGTCAACATGAAAGAATAGAAATGATCAATTGTCATCCAATTTGTATAGGCACGGGTTGCTGTTGGACTCCTTGAAGCCTATTGATTTGATCCAGTTGGTGATTGTCTTGTACCAGTTCTTTGGAGATTGTTTGAGTCCGTATAGACTTTTCTTGAGTCAAAGATACTTGCAGGATTGTTGACATCCTTGTGGCGTTCAAATAATTACTTCTTCTTCTATGGGTGCATGTAGAAACGCAGACTTCACATTGTATTGGTGGATGTTGAGCTTGTGCTTCAGAGCATACAGTAAGATTGCCCTTAGCAAGGCAATCTTGCCGGTTGGAGCAAAGGTTTTGTCAAAGTCCAGACTGTAGACTTGGTTGAAGCCTTTGACACAGATCGGGGCCTTGTGAATGATGATATTGTCGTGGGCGTTGTCTTTGATTTTGAAGACCCAGGTGGTGTCCAGAGTATTCAGCGGTTCATTGCCTTTGTAGTCTTCCCAGACTTCCTGGGCTTCACATTTATTGATTTCGTTTTTGATTGCACCTCCCCACTTGAGGCTGTCCTCGCACTGACTCACCTGATCGAACGTCTTGGGCTCAAAATAATGATGGAACCCATACCTTTGCGGTGGTTTGATGGAAGACCGGTTACGGAGGACTCTGGTGGGCGCTTCAGGTTCCTCCGGTACTCTGGTGATGACTTCTGGGGTGATTCGTTGGGAAGAAAGATCTGGCGAGTTGTCCCTTGTGCTGGAATCAGAGTCAGAGGTCGGTGATTCTTCCTTGGATGAGTCAACTTTGGCTGGTGGATCTCAATAGTTCATACGAGCTGTTGAGGCATCATTTGGCTTGGGGGTGAAGTTCCCCTCGTTGAGTTTTACTAGACTGAAGTCCATGTCCACGACAGAATTGATCCCAAGATCTTCGACTGTCTTTTTTAAGAATCGGACGTGCTTTGATAGTATGATCTGACCGTTGGGTAGGAGAATTGGATAGGACAGGAGATAAGGATTGTACCCAATCAATTTCCCTTCTATTCCTTTAGGACTGAATTTTTCACCCTTTATCCGTCTTTGATTCAGAGCAATAGCGGTGATTCCAAGCGGTTGTAGGTAGTTAGGCGGGAGTGGATGTAGTTTGATGAGTTCCCATGGGGATTGTTCCATATTATCCTTTGGAATCTGATTGAGGCTAATGCAGCACGACTTGTGTTGAGTCAGAGGTGTCAGACTTCTGACTAATGTCACAACATTCAGAAGCGGACACAACCTCAGATGTCACTTTCACTCTATTTTCACAGCGTGGGCTATGTCTGTCTCGTTGTGTGAACAGTTACTGGACTACAGCTTTATCTGAACTTTCACACTCACACAACAAAACTTTCACACTTTCACGTTTTTCACTCTATTTCTTTCCTGTTCATGCTATTTCTTTTCACATTGTCACTTCTTTTCATTCTTGTTCCTCCTCATCTTTTTCTTCTCTTACTCTCTTGGGTTCCATTCTCTTTTCAATCTCAATCTAACCTCAATCTCATCAGTCATCCTCATCTCAAAATAAAACCTCAATATCTCTCCACAAACCAACATCAATCACTTGTCTCATACTCATTCACAATTGGTTTACAGCTCCTTGTACTCAACCTTGATCATATTTCAAGATCTGCCAACTCTCAGTCTTCCACCTCAACTCAATACTCTGTCTTTAACTGGTGAGATCGGTCTGGCTATTGTTAAACTCTGTCTATTTCTCAATTGTAATCATGTATTGTGTTTAGCTCCCAGCCTTCAAATCCTCTCAATCTCCTGAAACCCACTCCACCATGTTCTCTTCTCCGTCAGTCTTGCTAAAATAGTCGAGGACGTCTATCCATTGTGTTGGTATTTATCATTGGCTGTTTCCATCATTCTTGTGGCGGACGTATATCTCAAGTGCTTTTTTCTTTTAGTTTGCTGGCTTGATATTAATTCATAAATCACAGATTATATGGTTAAAAGCCAAACGCTCTGCCAAGGCCAGCAAGACTAGGAACAATGGCGTCAGGATCGGGATTTTCATCAGACTCATTTTGACAGGCTATGCTCAAGACGGCCCTCAAAACTACCCCTCTACTGAAGGAAGAGAACTGTGGCATCTGGATGGATAAGATGAAGGCGTTTCTCAAACTCAGGGGAGTACTCAAGACTCTAGAATCGGCCTTGGGAGATCTCTCATCTCAAGACAACGATGAGATACAACTTCTTCTCATATCCAAGGTAGACTCCATCACCCATAACAACGTCATCAATGCTTCAAACATTAATTCATCCAAGGAAATATGGACGGCTATTAAAGCAAGGTTTTCTTCTTCCCAAGCTTCAAATCGAGCTAGAATCTTCAACAACTTTCTACATCTTAACTTCAAAGAAGACGAGATTCTAAAGTTTGTCACGGACACCAAAACGGCTATCAAGAAAATGATTGACATAGGTATAGAACTACCGGACAACCTTCTTGCTTACCTCACAATGTTCAAATTTCCGCCCAATCTTCAGGATCTTAAGCGGCAACTTATGCACTCGGACAAGAAGATCACTGTCAAATTCGTGTGTAATCATTTAGTTCAATTCAACAACAAAGTTAAGGCCAAAATTTCTGAGAAAAGCAACACACAAGGCTCGACAGAAACCGCTCTGGCTACAATGAAAACCAAGACCAAGAACAACCTTTCGAGCCGCTGTATTGAAGGATATCATAATCAGAAACAAGACAGAAATCACTCCGAAGCTGAATGTTACCACATGCATCCTGAGAAAGCTCCCAAGTGGTGGAGAGAGAATCAGAGTAAATGGAAAGAAAAACAAAAGAAAAATCCGGACGCTGCGCATTTTCACGCATTTGTTACCAGGTGGATAGATTCCAAGATTGGAGCCAACAGAAACATACTTGTCAACAGTGGAGAAACATCACACATCTTTAATGACAAAAGATTTTTTACAACGCTTGAACCTTACACCGGAGAACACATCACCACGGGGAAGGCGGGTGCCAACTTACCTATTAGAGGTCTAGGAACTGTTAAGATGAAATGGAAGAATCGTACCCTCATTCTCTCAGACTGCCTATTCTTCCCGTACATAGTAGTCAACCTAGTCAGCCCCGGAAAGCTTCTCAACCAAGGATGTAATCTCAATGCCAAATCTGGAAGATTTGAAGTCAAAAGAGACAAGAAGATGGTCTGTCAAGTTTTGATTGTGAATAATCTTTTTGTTCTTGACACACCGGTCAAGATTGGCAAGGAGGAGTGTTACTGGACAAAACTGGATGAGTAGAGAACTCTGAAGGATCTTCATCTCTCATACGGACACGCTTCTATTTGCCCACTCTCTAAACTCCAGGGGATAACAGTTTCGCAAGCTCAGAAGAATGCATTTGAGTGCAAAGACTGTCTCATCTGCAAAATAAGTAAATCCCCTTTCAAATCTGTCTCATCATCCGCTACAAAACCTTTCGAGAGGATTCATCTTGATATTGTGGATCCAATCAATCCAGAATCCCATAGGCATGAAAAATACATATTAACAATTGTGGATAATTTCTTGGGCTACATCTCGGGCATTCCACTAACCCGTAAAGAAGACACCACCCCAACGTTAATTGACATAATAGAAAAACAAAAGAATTCCTGTAGTTATTATCCTTTGATGATCTGTTCCGACGGAGGCACGGAGTTCATGAACAACAGGTTAGTAACATACTTCAAGGACAATTTTATCAACCATCTCATCCCTGAACCCTATCATCCCAAACACAATGGCAGGGCTGAAAGGGCCAATCGTACCATTGTTGAGAGTGTGAGATCCACTCTAAGCTCAGCAAAACTCCCTCGGAAGTACTGGTCGGAAGTCCTCAAATCCTGCTGCTTAAGCTTAAATCAAATCCCAAGAAATCAAGATGACCTCCTCACCCCGTGGGAACTGATCAAAGGAAAGAAACTACCTTCCAATTATCTGCAACCCATCGGTGTCTCCACCATTGTTCTGAATCAAAGAAGATCAAAAGGAGACAAGTTCAGTCCCAAAGGACAAGAAGGAAAACTATTGGGTTATAATCCAGAACTCTTATCCTATTGAATCCTTATGCCCGAGGGGCAAATAGTTCTGTCTAAACATGTTTGGTTTTTAAAACAATCGGTGAACAATCTAGGAACCAAATCAACTGCTGATCTCGACTTCTGTCTGATCAAGCCCAACAAAGATTGATATCCCAAGACCAACAAGAACACAGCAAAAGAAAAAGCAACAGATTGTTTTAATTACAGGGATCCGCCGGCAGCAGTAGATACGTCAGACAAAGAAGAACTAAATTCCGACGGGGAAAGTTTGAGAGACTCATTGTCAGACCCCTCTGAATCTGTCGACTCTACTGTTAATCCAAAATCGATTGAAGTCATCAAAGAGCCTGTAAGTACAAGAAGAATTCTGCGTGATCAATTGACTGTTAGACCCCCTCAACGTTATGGATTTCACCATTACTTTGAGCCAAAGAAATTCAATCAGGCACATCAATGTGTGGAACACTTGAAGTGGGGGGGCGATCAAAAAGGAAATTGATCAATGCAAGTTACTTGAAGTATGGGAGGATTACAAGGGAGACACTCCACTAAATCTGCTAGATACAACGTGGATATTCAAAATCAAAGAAAACTCTCACGATGACGCCGTCATACATAAAGCCCGTATCTGTGTAAAAGGATTCAACCAGGTTCATGGTTTGGATTTCAACAAAACATTTGCACCTACTGGTAAGATTGCCTCTTTGAGAGCTATTCTCCTGTTAGCCTTGAAGAACAAGTTGAAAATCCGACAATATGACGTTAAAGCGGCTTTTCTTCATGCGCCAATAGAAGAGGAGGTGATCATCAGAACACCTCAAGGATGTCAACGCAAGTGCGAATTCCTGAGACTAAAGAAGAGTCTGTATGGACTCAAACAGTCCCCAAAGAACTGGTACAGAACTCTCACAGACTGGATCAAATTGGTTGGATTCCAAGAATTGGATAGCGATCCCTGTCTGTACAAATCTGAAGACAATAAGTCTTTTCTTTTTTTTCACGTAGACAACCTAATTCTAGTAGGTGAAGGGAACAACTTTGATGACAAGTTCAACTCCAGGTTCAAAGACTCACGAGCTCATGAACCGGACACCATTCTTGGAATGAGATTCAAACAAACAGCAACTAGCATTCTCTTGAGCTAACCTAAACACATTGAACATGGTCTAGAAGAACTTGGGCTTCTCAAATCCAGACCATGCTCTACCCCAATGACTCCGCATTTCCAACTGTGAGAAGCGACCGACGAGGACTTTGAAGAATTCAAAAAGCTAAATATCAACTACAAGTCTGCGATTGGACTCCTCAATTACATCGCGAGTCGAACTCGACCAGACCTCAGCTATTCAGTTTCAAGCTTGGCCCAATTTCAAAACAAACCAGGATTGTTGCATTGGAAGGAACTCAAGCGAACATGGCAGTACCTCAACCACACAAAAGATTGAAAACTAACCCTCACCTACGATGAATCAAAAGAACCGTTAGAATGCTACAGTGACGCATCATGGGGCAAGGATCCCACTAGTCGGAAATCTCAATCAGGGTATCTATGCCTGTTGTTCGGTTCTCCTCTCTCCTGGAATAGCTATAAACAAAGAAATATCACCTACTCTTCCACCAAAGCTGAACTCAACCCACTGCTGGATTCTTTTCTAGAGGGCAAATGGCTTCGCCATTTTTTGGAAGAAGTATTTCAACAAAATCTCCAATCATTGAAACACATGATTGATAATAAAGGTCTTAACAATAAATTAAAAAAATTTGGATCCAAGGCCAAAACCAGACACATGGATCTGAAGACGAAGGGACTTCAAGAAGAGCTCAAGGAAGGATCACTTAGGATTTGACTTATAGACACCACCATGATGCTTGCAGACCCTCTGACCAAGGCAGTAAACAAAAAACAACTTAAGAAGTTTACTGGCCTTGTATTTGGAGAAGAATAAGACGCAATCTCCAGTTAAGGGGGGTGTAGAGTCAGAGGTGTCAGACTTCTAACTAATGTCACACCATTCAGAAGCAGACACGACCTCAGATGTCACGTCTTTCACTCTATTGTCACAGGGTGGGCTATGTCTTTCTCGTCGTGTGAACAGTTACTGGACTACAGCTTTATCTGAACTTTCACACTCACACAACAAAACTTTCACACTGTCACGTCGTTCACTCTATTTCTTCCCTGTTCATGCTATTTCTTTTCACATTGTCAATTCTTTTCATTCTTGTTCCTCCTCATCTTTTTCTTCTCTTGATCTCTCGGGTTCCATTCTCTTTTCAATCTCAATCTGAGTCAACCTCTTCCTATAAATAAACCTCAATCTCATCAGTCATCCTCATCTCAAAATAAAACCTCAATATCTCTCCACAAACCAACATCAATCACTTGTCTCATACTCATTCACAATTGGTTTACAGCTCCTCGTACTCGACCTCGATCATATTTCAAGATCGGCCAACTCTCAGTCTTCCACCTCAACTCAATACTCTGTCTCTAACTGGTGAGATCGGTCTGGCTATTGTTAAACCCTGTCTATGTCTCAATTGTAATCATGTATTGTGTTTAGCTCCCAGCCTTCAAATCCTCTCAATCTCCTGAAACCCACTCCACCATGTTCTCTTCTCCGTCAGTCTTGCTAAAATGGTCGAGGACCTCTATCCATTGTGTTGGTATTTATCATTGGCTGTTTCCATCATTCTTGTGTTGGATGTATATCTCAATTGCTGTTTTCTTTTAGTTTGCTGGCTTGATATTAATTCATAAATCACAGATTATAACTTGAGTACTTCCGACCAGTATTTCTTGGGAAATTTCTCCAAGCTCAGGGATGATCTCACACTTTCAATGATTGTTCGATTGGCTCTTTTGGCCCTGCCATTGTGTTTGGGGTGGTATGGTTCAGCAATAAGTTGGGTGATGAATCTCTCCTTGAGATATTGTACTAAACTATTGTTTGTGAATTCCGTACCGCCGTCCAAACACACGGTGGATGGATAGTAGCCACATTTATTCTTCTGCTTCTCGATGACCTCTGTTAGCACTGAGGCAACGTTGTCCTTTTGAGTTAGAGGGATGCCTGATATATAGCCTGAATGATTATCCACTACCGTTAGAATGTATTTCTCATGCCTATGAGATTCCGGGGTGATTGGTCTGATCAGGTATAGATGTATCTTTTTGAATGGTTTGGTAGCTGAGTTGGAGATGGCCTTGAACGGAGACTTGGTGATTTTGCATAGGAGGCAGTCCTTGCAATCAAAGGGGTCGCTTTTTGTGATGTCACCTATTCCCTTGATCTTGGATAGACAACCAAGAGAAGCATGGCCGTAGGTTAGATGAAGATCCTTCAAGGACCTTGATTGACTTGGGTGCGTCCAAAAACATCCCTTTTCTCGTCCAGTGTCAAGTGGCGTGTCTAGGACGAAAAGATCATTAATGATCAAACCTTGACAGACCTTGTCATTCCCTTTACGGAGTTCAAAATGGCCTTTTTCTGCTTTCAGAGAACATCCCTGCTCAATGAGCTTCCCTGGGCTGATGAGATTGACGACTATATTGGGAACAAACAGACAGTTGGAGAGAGAGATTGTGTGGTTCTTCCAATTCAATTGTACGGTTCCCATTCCTTGGATCAATAGGTTTGCGCCCATCTTTCCAGTTGTGATGTGTTCACCTGAGTGCGGCTTGAGGATGGAGAAGAACTTGGAGTTGTTGAAGATGTGAGAGGTGGCTCCGCTATTGACTAGAATGTTCTTCTCTGCTCCAATTCTTGAGTCAATCCATCGAGTTACAAAGGCGTGAAAATGGGCGGATTCTTGGTTTTTTTTCTGCTTCTCTTTCCATTTGCTTTGACTTTCTCTCCACCATTCTGGAGCCTTGTATGGATGAAGATGGAAACACTCTGATTCTGAGTGGTTTTTGTCTTGCTTTGGGTTGTCGTATCCCTCAATGCAACGGCTTGCCAGGTGGTTTTTGGCCTTGGTTTGCATTGTGGACAATGCCGTCTTGGTGGTGCCGCAGAGTGTCCCTTCTTTTCCAGTGAGTTCAGCCTTGACTTTGTTGTGATATTTGATGAGGTGGTTGCACACAAACTCAACAGAGATTTGCTTATCTGAGTGCATGAGCTGTCTTTTGAGGTCTTGCAGGGTTGCCGGAAACTTGAACATTGTCAGGTATGCCAAGATGTCATTTGGCAATTCTATGCCAATATGAATCATCTTCTTAATGGACGTCTTGATGTTGGTGACAAAGTTTGTGATTTTGTCCTCCTTGAAGGTAATGTGTAGGAAGTTGTTGAAGATTCTTGCCCTGTTTGATGCTTGAGACGAGGAGAATAGTTCCTTGATAGCCTGCCATATCTCCTTTGCCAAATTGATGTTGGCAGCGCTGATGACATTGTTGTGTGTTACGGAATCCACCTTAGATATGAGAAGTAATTGAATTTCTTTGTTGTCTTGGCTTGTGAGGGTTCTGGAGCCTGACTCGAGAGTTTCCAGTACTCCCCTGAGCTTGAGCAGCGCCATCATCTTTTCCTTCCAAATGCCATAGTTATCTTTTGTCAGCAGCGGGGTAGTCTTGAGGGCCGTTTTGTGCATTGCTTGCCAAAAGGAGTCCGAGGAGAATCCCAACGCGGAAGCCATTGATGAGGCCATAGTCCTTTGTCTTGCTGGTTGTGTTGTTAGGAACTTCGGCTTTTAACCGTGTAGTTTATTGATGCATGAGTTGAATAACAGACCAGCAGCTAGGAGACAAAAGGTGAAAACGTGAGAATCTGGGGTCATCCTAACAGTGGAGTGTGATGAAGAAGTAAAGTGACACCAACACAGAATGATAGATAGCTGGTGCTTGACTATGGCTGATGGAAGAGGCAGACAGGAAGTACAAGAGACTGATGAAGAGGAGAATGAAACAAATTGAGTCCCATGCGACCTGGAATGACTTGGGCTGATCTCACCAGTTATGGATAGGTAGGCTGAGAATCCACTCGAGGTTGATTCGCGATATGTTGAGTGTTGGGTTGAGATTGAGAGTTTGTGTTTGGGTTTTGAGTTGAGGTTGAGTTGAGGGTTGGTCTTGAAAGTGGAGTACGGTAGAATTGAGGTTGAGTAGTGATTGGTTGTGTAGAAGAGATAGGAAAAGGAAAGGAAGGAGAACTAGAAAGTAAAACTGAAGGTCTAAGTTGTCACTGGAGGATCATCATTGACCCATTGTGAGCGAGTGGTAGCAGGAGATTGATGATCCGGGTTGTCCACGTGGGCCGTCCCACTGTGGCCCAGGTGACCCACACGGGCCGTTGAGTCTCAGCTTCCGCCTTACAGGGTCTCACCGACTGAAAAGACATTAATACACCTCTTACTCAAAACTTTCATCTTGAACCAGCATCCAACAAAGACCATGCTCAGTTTTGTCAACTCAATATCAATTATCAATCTACAATTGGATTGCTGAATCATCTTTCTCAATACACTCGTCCGGATATTTCCTTTGCCGTTTCCATCCTGGCAAGATTCAATGCAAAACCGGGTCTAACCCATTGGAAAGAAGTACGTAAAGTATGGAAATACCTCAAGACAACTAGGGACTTTAGGTTGACTCTGAAGTACTATTTGTCCAAGGACAGTATCTTGGGCTGTAGTGATGCTACGTGGGGCAATGATCCCACTTCTCGCAAGTCTCAAACCGGATATATAGTACTACACTATGGCAGTCCAGTCCTCTGGAATTCCTCAAGACAGCGGAACATAAAATACTCCTCTAACCAATCTGAACTCAACGCTTTACTTGATTGCTACCTTGAATTGAAGTGGATCACCCACCTTGTGGATGAAATATATGGTTCTTCCTCTACCAAACCAACAATATATGTGGATAATAAAGGATTAGACAATGAAATAAAAAAATTTGGGTCACATTCCAAGTCACAACACATTCACATTAAAACTAAAGGCCTATGTGAAGACTTTTCTCTTTCTAAGTTTGACCTCAATCTTTTCTCCACGGATAAAATGATAGCGGATCCTTTAACTAAAGCCACCTCCATTGGGGCCCTCCAACTCCTTCAAAAAACCATATTTCCTAATTAATCCTGCGTCAAATCTCCTCTTACCAGTCACAAGGGGTGTTGAGTATTTTCCCGCTCTCACCACTCGCTGCGCCTCTGCGCGCGGGTACCCACTGATTCTATGACGGGGACACCGACCTGTTTTTCTCACTTACACTTGGTATCATCCCCTTTTACTAATCTCCATCCTTTTTGATCCTTTTTTGACCTCTTCCAATAATCTCTGTTCTCAATTGCCCTACTTTCCTATCTACCTTTCTTCTGTCTATTTTTTATTCCCTTTTATTTCTATTTCTTCCTCCAATCTCCTTGACTCTCAAAATACTCCATCAAATCACTCGACCCAATTAGTTCTATCTCTGACTGGTAAGATGTCTCTTTCTCCAATAAAGCGTTATTGAACCCAGTCTGACTCCATACCATGACTAGCCTATCTCTATCTATACTCAAATCCCATCCCTTCTGTTTCCTCTGATTTTCTATCCGTTCATAAATTATCATAACTCAAAGCTGTCTCATTAGGCAATTCTTATTGATCTACGCTGTAGGGTTCTAGATTTTTATCTTCTTATTTCTTTATTTTTCTCTGAGGTCTTCTTCTGATATGCTTCTTGTTGCTCTCTCAGACTCAGCTGGTTCTTAGTTCTCTAGAAATATAATCAGATCTCATTAGTGATGATTGATTTGGTGTGGAGTGAATTAAAGATTTTGAGATGTGATTTTATATTTACAGAGAGCACTGTAATTCCCCAAGAGATTGGGAGGAGGAAGGAAATCATTAAAAATGATATTTAATATCAGATTATTCATACAGAAAAGCCCAAAAATGCAGACCTACCCCAAAAGGGGTCTAAAAATGGTAATTTGAGGGCTAAAGAAGGGTGAAAATATTAGCAATAGCAATATAGTCAGCAGATAAGTTTAGTGTAATTTATGATTGATTTGATGGATTCAAAGGATGAATACAAAAATGAATGAATATGAATGAAAGTTGAATACAACTGGGTAGAGGGGGTCTTTTATAGACAAGATCTCCCTCACCAATATGACTATGTACAAGCTAAGAGGGAAAGGAATGAAACATGCTTTTATGATTGGTTTCTTTGTTTTACCCAGGAGTGAAATGAACTTGAAATGTTCATTTTCTCTGATATTAATTGCTATTTTTATCTGTATAGGACATTTTGGAATGAAAAAATAAGATTTTCTTTCAATTTTTTTTATTTATATATTTCATAATATCTCTTCTTTTCTTCATTAGTATGATGTACCCCAGTTACTGGGCTATTTTTATATTTCTGTGACATATTTCACAGAAAATTAATCTTTGATAACTTTATTCTTAATCAACATATTGAAATTATTCTTTTTTCTAACATGGTCCAAATTATCTTATCCTTCAATTGGTAATAAGCTCAATTTTTTATAACCAGTATTATTCCCTCAACAGAGACTACAATCTCAACAGAAAAAATATGATAATAATATGTTTTTGCCTCATTTGAAGTGTCTTTTAAAAAATTAAACTAATATTGTCCATAAAAAGAATTAAATTAGTATCAGAAATGGTTCCAAAATGAGCCCAAAAACAAAAATTTCATGTTATTTTTGATGTTGCATAAACTATTTGGATGTAAAGAACTGATAATAAAAATATCCAGCTAATTTATTTTTTCCCTTTTCAATGCCCACTCAAACACTGAAAGCTCATAAATTAGAAAATGCTTCAGAAATATAAGGAAAAAATTTGAAAGGAACATTTCTTTTTTTTTAATAAAATTTTTTGGCAGGAAAATGAAGTATTCAAAATTGTTAAAAATCAAATTTGAATTTCCTTTTCTATTTAAAAACTTTCTTTCTCTTCAGATTTGATAAAAATAATTATAAAAAATGATTAAAAATTGAAAACATCTATGATTTGATGTTTTTTTTTTTCAATTTTTGAAGGCCTTTAAATGGACCAAAAACTCTCAACATATTTTTAGAGCCTTCAAATGGACCAAAAGCACTCAACATATTATTAGAGCCTTTAAATGGACCAAAAACTCTCAACATATTTTCAGAGAATTTTTTGATGTTTCCCTCCGCAGTGGGTTTTTTTTGGAAACTTTACAAAGCTATGTGGATGGAAGACATTGTGGGGATGTCAAAAATGCATGGAAATAAGGATTGGGGGTGTGATAAAAATATGAAAATGTTAAATTTGCAACACAAGGATTGCAAACTGGTGTGAAAAGCTGTTCACAACCCATATGAGCTGTCAAAGGAGGTTCACAGCCCTTTTGAGTTGTGAACAAAAATAAAAAAATAAAATAAAGAACTAAGTAAGTAATTAAATAAATGAATAAATAAATAAATAAATAAATAAATAAATTTATAAATAAAAAATAAATGAAGACATAAATAAATAAATAACTAAATAAATAATCAAAAAACAAATAACAAAATTAAAACAAATAAATACCTAAAATATATTAAAAATAAAAATAAAAATAAATAAAATCAATAAATAAAAATAAAAATAAAAATTTGCAACATACACAACTCATTAAAAACTCAAAACAGGTTGCATTGAAAGATTTTCAACCCATCTGGGTTGTGAGCGGCTGTTCACGCCTCAGATGGGTTACAAGCAGCTGTTAACACCCCAGATGGGTCGCAAACTGCGCCACACAATCAATTTTGAGTGGTGAAATGGTCACACAGGGTTTCAATTTCAAAATTGCCCTAAAAATAATGCCCCTTTTTTAACTCATTTTTATTCTTTGAGGGGAGTATTTTTCTCACAAAACCTACCCTAAAAATCACAGGTGTTTTACATCTCCATGCCATCTTTCAAACAACGCGAAATCCTTCATTACATGGATGTTTCAAGAATTCTGTTTTTGGGAAATTAGAGGCTGCAGCCCTGTAGCTGGGTTTATAAAAAACTCATAAAAAACATCTAACAATTATAGAAGCACCAGAAAACCTTCACAAACCCATACAAAGAATGAAGAAAATTAGAAAACAAAATTCAAATAGCAGATGTGGAACTGTTTCTTTGTCTTTTAAATTGATTATTTTTGGTTTCTAGATTCTCAGAAATTTTAAAAATCAATCAAAGAGGTTGAAAATATGTTTTTGGGATTTTTCATCATGTATTCTTTGCCTCAAAAAATTGGATCCAACATAAAAAAACTTCAAAATTAAACATCCTTTTTCATTTTTTTCACATCAATCATCAAAGTTTAAACAACTTGTTTTTCAAGAAATTCAGTAAAAAGTTAAAATATGGAAATAAAATTTTATCTGACTGATGATTTTAGGTTTTAAAGCACAAAATCTTCATCACAGTGAAAATAATTTGAAATGACAGGGGTTTTCTGAATTTTCATTCTACTTTCTTTATGTTTTAGTAAAAACAAACAAAAATTATTCTTACAAAAATTATTTCACTACTACTGGTTAATATTATTCCACTAAAATTGGTTTGATGTTTCTTCTGGATTTTCTTGGAGTGAACAAAACCTCATTGCCAAGGTCTTAGTTTTTCTGAAAAATTTTCTTCAAAGATTTGGAATCCTTGGTCACATAACTTTTACAAATTGGATCCAATCAGGTTTCTGGCCAAGGATCAGACTTAAAATCAAAGGAAACTATGTGCTTGAAGTCTTCTAACAGAATAATGTGGATAGGAGAAGATTGGGAATTTGGTGTGGGTGGGGAATCAAGGGGAGAAAAGTGCAAGGCATTGAGGAATAAGATATAACTACCGGAAAATTATGTGTTTCAGAAAAAAGAAAAACATGGCATTGAAATTTCATCCAGAAATTTATTGTAGCCAGGCCAGAAATTGGTTTATTTTCACTCTTGTTTCTTGAAAGGTTTCACACCAGGTCTCATTCATTGATTTTGGGTCCTTGAAAATTGGGTTGGAATCCATCCCTTTGAACATTCCTTTCCTGATTCAAATCCAGTCTTCATAATTAATTCCCAAAAAAACACCAGCTACTCTGAATCCACATTTTCCATATCCTATGATGTCTCGAAAATTGGATATATGTGGAATAGCTGTTGCCAGGGAAATGAAGTCTTTGTGTGGGTGCTAAAAGCAAAAATCAGAATTTTTATAAAATGAAATGGGTTTTAAAGATACCACCTGCTTTTGAAATTGAAAATTGTTCAAAATTTCTAGAATAAAAATAAGAAAATTTAAAGAAAAAATAGAAAGAATGCAAAAACAATCTGAAAACCTGAAAAAATGAGAAATTACCAAATGTAGTCACTTTCTCACTTATTGTTTTTAATGCTGGTGAAAATAAATAATTTGAAGGACAATGGTAAGGAGGTCCATCATCTCCATTTTATTTATTTTTTCTATTGATTCTTGGACCTGCATTGTCTCAGGGGAATTAACCCTTTTATTCAAAATGGTTCCAGGCCTCTGAGAAAAGATTAAATGCAAACATTAATAAAAAAATAATTTCAAAAAATCCACAAAAATGAAAAAATGAAATCTGACCAGCTCCCTAACCTAAAAACCTGAGAGCACTTTATCTTCTGAAGATTCTCATTAAGTAAGAAAATAATTCTATTTTTAAAAAAGGAAAAGGAATTGTTAGAAAAATTGGTTCATATTTAGAAAAATTATGTATATATATAAATTAACCTATTCCTCTGATTCCTTTTTCCTCTTTTTCTTCCTATTTTACTTTTTTGAATCCAAATTTCTCAAAAACTGAATAAATCAATAAAAAAATGTGAATTATGAAAGTTTTTTTTCAAAAAATGATTTCTGACCATTGAATTTGCTTGAAATTTGTTCCTCAGCCTTCCTCTGATCTTGGGTTGATTGAAATACTTAAAATAATATGGATCTATTTTACTTGAGGACTGAGATATTTTCTTGAAAGCATTGTTTGATCCTTTGGGTCTTATTCTTATATTTGATCTTTGAGTAGAACTGGGACCTTGACTCTTAACAAATTGGTACTTCCAACTGAAAATATTTGAAATTTCACACAGATAATAATGTTGTTCTCCAGGTGAAAACCAATGTAATAAACCAAATGATTCAGTGAGATATATATGTTCATTGAAGGTATTTGATGGATCTTTAAGGGTTTTTTGTTCTTTAGTTGAATCACATTTAACAGTTGAATGGAGAAAAAAAAATAGAAATCAATCAGAAAAGTATTCATTTGGACTTTAATAATCATAATAAAAAAACTTAATGAGAAGGAGGATTTGAAATGCCTTGAGGATGGAAATCCAAATTTTGAAATATTTGACCCTTTATGATAGCTTCTTTAACTTTATGAATGCATGGTATAGCAAGACAAGAGGATTAATCACAGTTATAGCAAAAAGTGGAATATTCAGGGACTTGATGGAATGAATGAATAATTTTGAGGGAATAGTGGCAAATCTTTCCAGGAAGATGATCCAAACAGGGAGGAAAAGCAATTGGATGCTTGAAATATTGCTGAGAGGCTCCAATAGATCTTTCATGGATTTTCATGGGGATCAAACAGTAAATGTTTTGAACTAAATTAGAAAAAGAACTGGTTGATGAACTGATGAAATTTTTAATGAAAAAGTGTAGCCCTTCTATTTGAGGCACAATTATTTTCAAAGGGATATTTATTTTTGGAAAAGTAAGAGGCAAAACCTTTTGTGGTTTGGGATCCAGTTTTCAAGCAGGTAGTGAAATTTAGGGGGATTCCAGGATATAGAAAGTTTGGTCAATTTTTCCTGATGTATTTTTCCAGATTGAAAATTGACCAACAGGTGCCATTTTTTCTGGAAAAGATTCCCTTCATCTTCAGTTTTGAAGTTATTGCTGCATTTAGTTTAAATATTCTGAAAAATATTCTAGAGACAGATAAGCTGATGAGAAGATGGGAAAAAGGTTTCATGGCACTAATGAAGTTTTTTCTTTTTCTGTCAAAAAAAACATGCATTATTGAGGTTCTTGAAGGCCTGATTCATAGTTCAATTTTTTCTCTTGATATCAAAAACAGACAATAACTGAGAAATTTCTTGAAAAATATTTCAAACCAGCAATATCAAAAAGGGGAATTCCAAACTTTTTCTTCTATTTAAAGGGGTATGTTAAATTCAAGGCCCTGGATCAAAAAAGGCGAGAAAAGCCATTTTCAACCCATATAAGTTTTGAAAACAGGTTCACAACTCAACAAGCTCCAAGAAAAATTCTTTATGACTTGGGTTGCCCTGGGGCTTTGCAAACCAAATGGGTTGCAAACAGGGTATTTCAAGTTTTTATACTTCTTATTTCTTTAATTTTATTTATTAATAGGTACATGAATGTGCATTCATGTCCCAGGAGTTGTGAAATTTCCACATTTTTTCAAAAAAAAATTTAAATTTTTTACTGTTTTTCAATATTTTTGATTTTTTTTAACTTTTTTCAGTGACTTTTTTTTGTTTGTTTGTTTTTTTTTGTTTTTTTTTTTTTTGTTTTTTTTTTGTTTGTTTTGTTTTGTTTGTTTTGTTTTGTTTGTTTGTTTTTTTTTGTTCAATTTGTAATTTAATTTCATGCATTTTAATTTTAATTTTTTTTGCTCACAATGCTCACAACTCTGGAGTTGTGAACAGCCATTCATGACTCAGATGGCTTGTGAACATCTACTCACAACTCAGATAAGTTGTGAAAAGCTAATCAAAACTCAGATAAGTTGTGAACATCTGCTCACAACCCAGATAAGTTGTGAACATCTGCTCAAAACTCAGATAAGTTGTGAAAAGCTAATCACAACTCTGAGAAGTTGTGAACAGCTGCTCAAAACTCCAATAAGTTGTGAACAGCTGCTCAAAACTCTGACATGTTGTGAACAGCTACTCAAAACTCAAATTAGTTGTTAACAGCTGCTCACAACTCACATTAGTTGTGAAGAGCTGCTCACAACCCAGATAATTTGTGAAAAGCTGCTCACAACTCATATAAGTTGTGAACAGCTGCTCACAACTCAGATAAGTTTTGAAAAGCTGATCACAACTCAGACAAGTTGTGAACAGCTGCTCACAACTCAGACAAGTTGTGAACAGCTGCTCACAACTCAGATAAGCTGTGAACAGCTGCTCAAAAATCAGATAATATTTGAACAGCTTCTCACAACCTGTGTCAAGTTGTGAACAAACATTCAAGATTCTGCAGGTTTCAAACAGTGGTTTGCGGCTCACATGGGTCCCGAACCGCGCCACACAACTGGTTTTGAGTTGTGAGCAGGTTGCATAGGGTCACAATTTTAACATTTCCCCTATTCAAATTGCATAATTAGAAGATTACGTAAAAGTCTGAAAAATTTGATGGAATCAGAGTTTCAAATAAATAAAGAAGTGATGTGTCCATCAAGATTTTGAATTATGTAGACAAAAGAAGGATTTCTGAGTTATTTTGTTGGGTCTTCAACAGGAGATTTGCCATCAAGATGAATTACTTGAATTTCTGATCTTTTATATTTGATAGTAATGAGGTTGGTATGAACATGTTGGCTAACGAATTCAACCTCTATACCGTCATTGCGCAGACCTTTCACAGCGCACAGTCGCCCGCGCGCCTCCTACCGTTGCCTATAGGAGGTCTTATATCTGAACTGATTCTGGATTCCCTCTCTGCTCACTTTTCACTACACCATTGCCGTACCCGACCAGCCAAGTTCGCCAACTGGTCACATCTTCAGAAATCAGGAGGAGCCAGAGGCAACTCACCCAGAGGTATAGTATATCTCATGCTCCCCGGTTCTCTCACTCCTTTCCTCTAAGGCTTCATTCCTCAACAATAACATTCAACAGCCCATGCTCACTAGGTATCATTCTCACCTTTGTCAACTAAAGGTATAAGATTGCACTCGCACCCACTCCTACCTGAGGAACGAGCCCCAGCTATTCTGATTGCCTGGTAAATCTATCTGCCGTCTGATTAATCTCTGTCTTATTTGTATTTATTCACATTTCACTTCTTTCTTCTCCTTGTTCAAAGTTACCTTTACTGTTACCACATAGTTTAGGACTTATCTAAAATGTGCTGCAATAGAGAATAAACTTCTTATATTACAGAATAGGAGATTAGGAGGATTGTATAATCAAATTTATGATTTTTAAGGGTGGAAAAAAAGCTTTGTTCACTAATTGATGTGTTTTTTTTAAAAAAAAATCTTTTGGATAAATATGATTTTTCTTCATGAAATGGGTATGTTCAGCATTTTTCTATGTTTTTCTATGTTTGTTATAAAGGTATGCATGCTCCGCCATGAATATTCCATTTTATGTACACAAATCAAGTTCTTATATTTTTTATATTTTTATTACATTTTATGAATTTTCTGCTTCAAACGTTAGCTTAGATTTGAATCCCTTGCAAGAAATTAATGGTTATTGCATTTTTAAATATCACATTTGCTAAAGTGGTGTTCATATTTGGATTCTAAAAAAAATTCTACCCCAAAGGGAATATGGGGGCCTTAATTTAGCCCCCCAAGGCCTTAAATAATTTCTAAAGGATTTAGGGGGGGAAAAATGTGAAGAACAGGCTCTTTTTCCCACCCCAAGTGCCCCTTAGAGCCTTGAAACAACTTCTTTACAACCACAGGAAGTACCTTAAGCCTTAAAAGGCCATAACACACCTTCAATAGGCATGTTTCCATCTTGGGAAACTTTTCAAGCCTTAAAAACGTGTTCCCAAACTTCAAGTTCTATATTTGTACCTTTTTAAAATTGGTAAAACTTTCCACAGTTTAAATGCCTTCCTGGAGTGGGAAAACACAAAAGAAGATATGAATGTAGAAAAAATCATGCTAAAATCATGCCTTTCCTCAATGGAGGGTCCAAATTTTGCCTTCCACCCTTATTTTTCACAAATAAATTCATTTTAAGGAATTCAAATAAATTATTACCAATCCTTACAAGGATGAGAATATAAAACATTCATCAATTCATGATTCAAAGAAAATCAAGATCAAATTGGAATAAATCAGATAGATCAATAATCCAAAGAATAGATTGTTTAATCTAATGAGTTTGATTGATTCAAGAAAGGTATATTTTTCTTGAACAAATTCAATTTCTAAGAATTGCAGTTCAGTTCTCCAAAAATCAATGAATTTTCAATTGTGCAAAAAATAATTTCAATTGAATTGTAAGTTTAAAATGTTTGGTGACAATATGCAACAGCTCATATTTCAAAAAGCCATGAAATAGACCACTTATGTTTTTTTCCTCTGTGCTTCTTCTCCCATCATTTCAGTGGTTGGCAGCAGCAAGAATTGTGTCATGGTAAAAGTTATCCTAAAGAAAGGCTTGTATCAAATTCCTAATGTTGTATGTGATCAGACTATCATGCACTTTCTTGGCTAAAACATTGTGGTGTCCAAGTTAACTTGCCACTGCAATTTGACCTGGCTAACTAATTCTTGATGAGGGGGCATGGCAACATTTAGCTTTTCAAGTCCAGGACAAAGCAGAACAATTGAAAGAATGAACCCGGTTATGGGCCTGGAGACCAGTGTTTCAACACTACTGATCAACCAACACCTCAGACACTCACCCAGGAGCAAAGTCCCACTCTCCTTTGAGCACATTTTGTTCTACACTTCATGGTTCCAAATTAGCTTCTCCAAAAGACCTTAGCAGTTCTTCTTGTGTACCAAGAATATCATTTGGACCATCAAATAATCATTATCTCAATTTCAATTCCAGTCAGGTGCCTGCGGGGGGCAGCCCATAATCAGTTTCACTTACTTGGCCTAGGTTGCCCGGTTTTTTTTTTCATCTTGTTATGGTTAGGTCAAACTATACATACATGTTACTAGCGGATATCACAAGCACTGTGACACTTGTACCTATCATATCTACCTCCGCGCGGACCAGATGTAATTAACCTCATGGATTCTGACTTCTAAAACTCTACAGGTTAAAAGCCGGCTCTTTTGGAATCATTGGTACCAAGCCGCGACTCAATTATTATTCCTTTTCCGCCTAAACATTTGTACATCCGCCTTGTGTCTTTCGGCACGAAGTTAGTTTATGCCATTGTATGCCACCACGGCGAGGCAAAGCTCGACCTGGTAGACCTGGACTGAACCTCGGAGACGATCTGCTCAAAGACAAAGCAAACAAACATCGTGAAGAAGGCGACGACGGCTCTTCCCACGGCTCTGAATATATAATGGCTGAGACTGAAGGTGCACGGTTAACTTCGGACATCATGGAATCAAAAATCCCGGTGGGTGCGGCGCGAGCGGTCGGGACAATGGTGAAAGCACGGTTCCTTTTGAATCCAACGGAGTATGTTTCAACGGTGGAGAAGCTCAAGCATGACGGTAGTAATATTGATGAATGGATCGAGGGGATCAATACGATTGGGCTGATGGTTTTTGGCGTAGGAGAGTTCACTCACAACATTGCGAAACTGCGGGGATTAAACAATAATAAGAGCATCATCGTACAAGTTTTCTTTACTCTTACCATTGACCGGGAGCTTTGACCACTTATTGCGAAGGAGTTGATGGCGGCGGGCGCTTTCAAAACAATTCGCAAGAACTTCCAATTATCGACTCGGACCAGACAGATTGAGCTGTGGGACGAACTTTTCTATAAAATGACCACAATGGAGGGTAGAATCTCATCTAATCTCAGTCGGATATCCAATGTCTTCATTGAGCTCGGCCAACTCGGCGCGAACGTCCCCAATGATTGTGTCTCCTTAGTGATGCAGGTTCTGACTCCACCACCGCCAGGATCTTCTTGTACGCAGATGCTCCAGAGCATTGGCCCACAACTCGACTGTCTTGACAAACCCACGGCAGCCAATACTCAGTCCATCATCACGTTGTTTTACACCAAGATAACCCAAGGTAACTCGTCCGACAACCCCTACTCGGTGGCGGCTGTCAACCCATGGGCTTGGCCAGCCCCGGATGCCCGTCACCAGCCAGACCAGCAACCTTGTGGTAACGCAAGTGCCCAATCAACCGGAACTTGGGCGCAGCGACACCAACCAACGGCGGCTGAAATTCAAGCGGCTTGAAACTTCATCGCAAATGGGAATCAACCGGTTTCGGAAAAGGTCTGGGCTTGTGTTGGCGGCACCTGCGTTTATTGCGGGTCTCCCAATCACTGGCGCGGCAACTGTCCACTTCTCCGAATCAACGCTCAACTTCCCCCCCCTGGGGTGACTCAGAATGCCCCCAATTGCGATCCACCACACCTCCGCAACCCTCGATCGACCTTTTTTCCTAATCCTTTCGGCACCGGCAGAATCAACAGCGTTGCAGGCCCGGATCACCCTCCCGCCGATGAGGCTTGCCCTGATCAACCTGTTGTGCGGTTGGTGGTAGCCCCGAATACGCTGGTTATTGACTCTGGGGCGACCTCAACGGTGAGTGGCCATTTCCCATCCTTCGTATCTTATTCTGCTTTCTCCTCTCCTGTCCCCCTGCGTCTAGCAAATCCTCACTCGGAAATGCTTGCCATTGGTAGGGGGACAATGCGGCTAATGCCAATGCCATCTGGGGACCCTGGGGACCCCCTTCTGAATGATGTACTCTACTGTCCTCGCGTGCGAGGAACCCTGCTTTCATTGGGCCATCTCATTGATGCAGGTTACTCGCCGCGGTTTTGTGGTTGGAATCTCTTTCTTGTTTCATCTTCTCATAGTCTCTTTGCTCCTTACTCCAATTGCGCCTGGACAATTGGTTCTGTTTCTCGTTGTTTGTCACCTTCCTCTTTAACCCCAACTGTTTTGGTCCGCGCTGCCACGGTCCCCCCTCTTTCTCTATCTCCTCTCCCTTTTATTTCCCCTTCCTTTTTCTACCACTGCGCTCTGGGCCATGTCTCCAATTGGATAGTGAAAGCGTATGTTAAAGCCCATGTGCCGGACTTTGATATCAAAACGTGGACCCCATTTTTCTGCAAGGCCTGTTGGACTGCAAAGAGCGCCCGATGGCGCAAGATACTGCCTGAAGCTATCCCCCTTGACAAACCCCTTGACCTCCTTGTCACCAACATTCTCGGCCCGCTTCCCCTGGACATCTCCGGTAATCGTTACCTCCTGACCATCAGGGACCACCACTCAACCTTCATTTTTGTCCACGCTTTCAAACTTCAATTGGATGTCTCCAAACTACTCGTGCGGACCGTTACGTACCTAAAAAACCGGCTTGGAAGGGCTCCCATTCATGTGCAGTCGGATAACGCGAAGGAGTACCATACCGCTGCCCTGTTGGATCAGCTGTGAGAACTCGGGACAAAGGTGATATTTACGTGCCCCTATATGCCGGAACAGAACGGAGAAGCGGAACAAGTCAACAGGACGCTTGGTGATATGGCCCAAACAATGCTGACTTATGCCCGCTTACCGGACTCCTTCTGGTCCATGGCCTATAGGCATGCATGCTTTATCCATAACCATCTGCCAAACACGCAGTCATTGCCTAAGTCACCCTCGGAACTACTCTACGACACAATTGACCATCCTGTTCCCCTGCACCCGTTTGGCTCCATTGGATTGGCGCATATCCCAAAAGAAAAGCGGCTCAAACTTGACAACCGTGCAGAAAAAATGATTTTCCTGGGTTACCAGGACAATCTTTGTGGTTTCATTTTCTGGAGCGACAAAACCCAATCCATCCACTATACTGATGCGGCTGAGTTCCCTGACACAACCCGGCCCCTTTCATACCTGTTCCTACGTCTGTTGACAATATCAACCCATCCCTGAGAGCCGTTGAGCTGCGTTTGGGCGAGTTCCCTACCAACCAAATTTGCAAAGAGCAGGACGATCAGATCTACTCAATACCCTCGATTTCGGACCTTGACATCCCAACATCCATTGAGCAAGCTCTGGACTTGACGCACAGTTTGGTATGGTTAACCCCTATCAACAAGGAAATCAACCAGCTTTTTGATATGGAGGTATGGACCCCGGTTGATTGCAAGCCGGATATGAAGGTCATAGGAGCTAAATATGTCTTTAGCGTGAAACGGGCGCCGGACGGGTCCATCATTACCCCAAAATCCAGGTACGTGGCGAAGGGTTTCCGGCAACAATGGGGGGTGGACTGCTATGAGACTTTTGCCCCTACCGCGTCTCTGTCTTCACCTTGGCTCCTTCTGGCAATGGCAACGTCCAACAAATGGGTTATTCATAGTTTTGTTGTCTTGGCGGCTTACCTCCACTCCCCCATCCAGGAAACGGTATACGTCGAACCGCCGGTGCACGTGCGGCCTGAACTGCGGGGGAAAGTTATGTTACTGAAAAAGTCTTTGTATGGTACGAAGCAGGCGGCCCGCTGTTGGTGGTTGTTTTTCAAGGGGGTTCTGTGTGATTTGGGGTTTGAAGGTGGGACAATCAAGCAAACGGTATATATCTATTGCAAGGACGAGAAGGTGGTAGCTATCTGGTTGCATGTAGACGACGGGTTGGTTGTGAGCAATGATGTGGAGGTGGTGGGTGTTTTCAGGCGGGCGATGGAGAGGAAGGTGAAGCTGAAATGGGAGGAGGGATGTGATTGGATTGTAGGCATCAACCTGACAAGGAACGAGGGCACCCTGGCCCTTGACCAGTGTTTACTGGCGAACCAGATCATCAATAAATGGAACACAACCCGGTCAAGACTCATACCGTGCAATACTACCCTACCCGACACTCCCCTGGTAACTAATGACGACGGAGACGGGATTGATCCAGCGTCTTTCCAGAGCTACATTGGTTCTGTGAACTATTTGGCTCTGGGAACACGGCCCGATATCTCTTTCGCGGTAAACTTCCTGTCATGGTTCAGAAAGCGGCCAGACGTTACACACTGGGCGGCACTTGAACACCTCATTTGGTACATATCGGCTACGCCTACCAAGCAACTCCTGTTCAAGCCGCAAGGATCCTGCTTACATCTTTGGGTCAATGCGGATTGGGGTGGGGAATTCCATTGGTCTACCTCAGGGTTCCTTGTTCTACTTGACGGCTGCCCAATATTGTGGGCGTCAAAGCGGCAGAAGACAGTGGCCACTTTGACATGCAATGCGGAATTTATCTTGCTGGGTATGGGGGTGGAATTCTTTATGTCTTTACATTCCATGGTGCTAGATCTACTTCCTACTATTACAACGTCTTTATTTTGCGATAATAGGGGGGCAGCCCTTGTTGCCAATAATAACGGGTCGCAATTGCGGATGAGACATATAGCGCACAATTTTTTCTTTGTTAATGATGTCATACGGGATTTAAAGATAGAGGTGACTTGGATTGATACAAAAAATCAACTGGCGGATATCTTGACTAAGCGGTTGGGTGCAAATAAACAGTTTCTTTTTTGCCAGCATTTTTTCTTGGATGCATAGTTTGTAGGGGGGTGTTATGGTTAGGTCAAACTATACATACATCTTACTAGCGGATATCACGAACACTGTGACACTTGTACCTATCATATCTACCTCCGCGCGGCCTAGATGTAATTAACCTGTTGGATTCTGACTTCTAACACTCTACACATCTGAAGTATAATTAGCCCTGAACCAACCTTCAACCCGATGAGCAGGGGTCGCCCGCGGGCCAGCCCGGTCTGATGAGTGCCCAGATTTTTGATCCAGCTGTTTCTGGCCCACAAGCTCACCTTCCCGCCTCCCGTGGTGGATGAAACGCTTGTGTTGAGAAAAGGCTTGCCCCCTTAATTCTTCATCCATGTCGGTTTGCCTCCTCGAATGAGCGAGCTCCCGACACAAACATATTTTCCTCGGTTTGGCTCATGGCTCTGCCTCTCATCACCACGCGGATCAATTGGCCGAGAATATACTGATCCTAGGTGTGGGAGGGAGGAAAGGGTCAGCGGCGCGTGCTGACCGCTATCGAGTCTTCAACATTCTTGCTTACACAAGACTATTATACCACGGAGCTCCATCACTAGGAGATCGGCTCAATGATTAACACGACCGCGTAGTGAAAAACGCAATGGGAGAAATAACTCACTCCTACCTATCGCATTATATCCTAGCAGTCTCCACCTGCTGCCGCGTGTGGATGCCGTGCGCAGCCCGTTTGTTTTTGTCAAAGAGAACGAGACAGAAGATGCTTCAAAGTTCAAACCATCCGGTGATGCACTGTTGCTTCATGTATGTATTAAACCAGCCCAGCAACCTGAAATCAGGTATGATGAGTTAAATGCCTCCAGTGCTAGCTCGAACATGTTATCAATACAGGTCTGTACCGCCCTGACGGCCGTCCCAGGGGCTGATTGGTGAATGACACTCACTCGTAACTTGTCTAGAACTTGTCAGGGTCAAACATTTAGTCAAGCTAAACCACAGTTGCTTCATTTTACTTGATAAACTACTGCCTTCTTGACTCGTCCCACCCAGAAGGTTCCTCTGCAAGATGTATCTTCTGCCGACTATCGCAGGCAGCTTAGCATGAGACCGAAAGTGAGCTTAAGAAGAGGCAACCAGATCGCCACTATCCCGTACCGAATTTCTGCCTAGGGTCTATCACCCTCAGCTTCCCAGGTTACAAAACCTCGGGGCATTTTAACTTGCCTCAACCATCTGCTCACATCTATCCTGTGCCTTGTTGTTATTGGACAGTACGAACCCCCACTTGGATTTCGAGTCCAAATTAGTAGTAAAATAACGCAGAAAAGTTTTTTGAGCAAGATGATTTTTTTCAATTCATTCGTAACCATGTTCCTCCTCCTAATCGTCATGGCAGAAAAGGGCTGCAAGGCGGCAGCAATATCTACTGAAAGTGAGTCGCCCAGGCTTTTGGCACATAATTGACTTGAATTATTCAATTTTTAGCAAAATCCCATTCACCATCTCAAACAATGGCGGTTCCAGTTGACGCTAACTCGTATTGAACTGCATTTTCACCCCCCAACCTGCCGTTATCACCACGCAGTGGCTCACGAAGGCCTCGCAGGAAGTAATCGCTCAGGGAGCGAGCTATCTAGATCTCGTTCGTCATTTTATCGATCAAACTTCCCCAGCATTCGAGTTCGTAAAAAATGAGACTGACTTTTTCCTCTTTGAACGGGCAAGTAGTCGGAACGTGCAATGTCGGCAAAAATGTATTTTGACTTCTTTTGACCGGCTAAAGTCTCCTTAACGTCGCATTCTGAGTCCTGACTAGGCGCAAGTCTGAGGTATTCAACACCTTCCGCCCCGTGTTACGTTGGCGAGTGGCATGTTGGCCCCTGCGAATAGGAAGGGATTTCGAAAGATTATTTATCTAGTCCTTTTACCTTATGACTACATTGTTTTGAGTTCAACCCGCCGTTAGATTGGATCCAGAAAAATATCTGATTATTGGATATCACCTGCTTGAGAGGTGCAAGTAGCTACAAACTGTAAAGATATGGGAATTTTTTTCATTGTTCATTCTGATATTATAAAATAGACCAGATATTGTGTCACTATTGCAACTGCGACCGATCAACCGATAATTGTACATTATACCATTGAATTTTCATCAATTGATTCAACAACAGCAATCATGCAACCTTCAAGTCATGTGATACCTTATTTTCTAATAAGAGAAAAATACATGCACCTATTCAGCTGATGAAATTCCGAATTTTCTCGTATGAATATCTAAATAAATTCCTTTGTTGTAAAGATCAGTCTTGACTACGGCTTCAAAAATTAGACTCCCAGTTTTTTAAGGGCTTCAAGGCACCACATGATCAGTAAGCGGTAAAGCATTTATCTACTTCAGGTGAAAGAAAGGAGAGGTTAGAAAACCTATCATGTGACACGAGCCCGTTTTCGGAGCAACTTGCTTTCTTCCCCAGTGCTGTTTTCAAATTAGAACCTAGGTTTTTTTTCCTTCCCAAGAATGGTATTCAAATAAAAATTAAAATTAAAATAATCACAAAAAATCATGCCTTTTGAAAGGCTGCACACCATCCTGCGGTTGGAAGACACACCAATTGGTGTGATTATGGGAAACAAATTACTATAATCATGCCAATTTTTGAAATTGGTGTGGGTTAAGTATTTTACTTGGAATGAATCTAGCCTAACCCTTGTTCCACCATGAAAAAGTTGATTTCACTTGCTAACAAGCAAAATCAAGTTATGGTAAAGAATTTACTATAATAATGCCAATTTCAAAATTTGCAGGGATTTATTAATTTTTTTGGCATGAATTTAGCCAGGCCTGTTAAAAAATTAAATTTGATTCAAAGAAATAAATTTTTCATATTTCTTAACATTTTTTTTGTACTTGATGAAGTTTTTGTTAGATATTTCCACATGTATCAATTTCCCTTGCAAAGTGGTTTTACTTGTTAGGGCGTATCAGAGTTAAAAAACCCACCATAAGAAAACCACCATTTTTTTTGACCAAACCTGCCATTTTAATGGCGGGGTTCTGAATGGCACATAGCCCCTAAATTGTATATTTCAAAATGGTTTGTTTCATGGAAATGGCAGCCTTTAACCATTAAATTTGCCATTTATGCATCATCATCATCCATCCACCATCCAATTCATGCAAAAAACCCATCCACACCTCCACATTAGCAAATCAATACCAATCCCATCTCCCTTGCTTCACACATTTCTAATCTGCATTTCTTGAAATATCCATTGCTTCCCACACATCCCATCATCATCTCATCACCCTATATCACATCACTGTCTTTCTAAGCATGTCCAATAAAACTTCACAACCTTCTGGCCAACATCCAAGATGAATGGGACAAAATATTTGAAGACAATATTCCCGATCCTCCTTAATTCATCCCCATTCCATCTTTTCCCTCATCTTCAGCAATGAGTGAGCAGATTCTACCCCTCACACTTGCTCACTGTAATGAGTAAAATCTGGTTCTGAAATGGGTAAAAAATTACAATTTTTTTTTGTTGCTTTACCAAGAATCCTAGTCTGAATCATGAGTTATTATTAATATAAATTTTGATATTAATATTAATATTAATATTAATATTATAATTATTTTTATTTTCATTATTATTATTATTTTCATTATTATTATTATTATTATTATTATTATTATTATTATTATTATTATTATTATTATTATTATTATTATTATTATTATTATTATTATTATTATTATTATTATTATTATTATTATTATTATTATTATTATTATTATTATTATTATTATTATTATTATTATTATTATTATTATTATTATTATTATTATTATTATTATTATTATTATTATTATTATTATTATTATTATTATTATTATTATTATTATTATTATTATTATTATTATTATTATTATTATTATTATTATTATTATTATTATTATTATTATTATTATTATTATTATTATTATTATTATTATTATTATTATTATTATTATTATTATTATTATTATTATTATTATTATTATTATTATTATTATTATTATTATTATTATTATTATTATTATTATTATTATTATTATTATTATTATTATTATTATTATTATTATTATTATTATTATTATTATTATTATTATTATTATTATTATTATTATTATTATTATTATTATTATTATTATTATTATTATTATTATTATTATTATTATTATTATTATTATTATTATTATTATTATTATTATTATTATTATTATTATTATTATTATTATTATTATTATTATTATTATTATTATTATTATTATTATTATTATTATTATTATTATTATTATTATTATTATTATTATTATTATTATTATTATTATTATTATTATTATTATTATTATTATTATTATTATTATTATTATTATTATTATTATTATTATTATTATTATTATTATTATTATTATTATTATTATTATTATTATTATTATTATTATTATTATTATTATTATTATTATTATTATTATTATTATTATTATTATTATTATTAGTATCATTATCATTATTATTATTATCATTATTATTATTATCATTATTATTATTTTTGATGTAATTAGAAAATAAAAAAGAAAAAAAAGACTTCACTAACCTCCACCTCATACCTCACCACTCACAAAACCACCCACCTCTCCCTTCCACCTCATTGCTACAACCAATCAATCTCACCACACTCACTCACTGGTCCACTCCTTCCTCAAACTCACCAAAACCACCCACCTCACAAACAATCTCACTCACCACCACCACCTTCCAACAATTACACACTCACCAACCACTTTGACCTTACTGACCCCACCTACTCAGCATCTGCCTCTAACTCACCAAGCCCACCCACCAACCCATCCAAACTCACCCATCACTCACTAATTCACCCTCAAACCAGTACCCTCATCTCCCCTCTCTGGAACCTCTGGTAAGCTTCCACCCCCCCCCCCTTGTCCTTCACCTCCCCCTTGAAATTGATTAGATGATCAATTGCAAATTGATTGGAAATCAATCACAAATCAATTACTTGATTGATTGAAAATTTATCCCAGAAAAATTGGTTGGGCAATTGAGCTATTGATTGCTTGATAAATTTGAAATAAATTGATCAATTTATTTGCCATCAATGTTGAATTGCTTTGCCATTTATCAAGCAGTAAATTTGAAATAAATTGCTCTATCAATTTGTAATTGATTCACCATTGATACAGAAATCAATCAAGCAATTGATAAGAAAGCAATTACCCAATCAAAGAGCAATTGATTGCAGTGATAAACGTGGATGGTTGCCTGTTTGCCTTTGGATGTTCTAGGTTTTTTTTTTATTTATTTTTATACCACTGATAATGAAGGTCTTTTCAAGTGAGTTTTTTTTCTTTCTTTTGGAGTTGATTGTTTGGTATGTGTGTATGTGTGGTTGACTCATTGCCTTTTTTTTGATTTTTCATTATTGTTGTTTTTTGAATTTTGTTGATTTTCCACCTTAATTAGAAAAAAAACTAATGATTTTATTTTGAATATATGCAATTCAACAGCAAATTTACTTTTTCTGCACCACCAATTATTCTTGCACATTAGTAAAAATTTTATACAATGAATTGAATCCATTCTTGATCCTCACCCCAATTTAAGTGTGTCAATTAGAGTACATGATTTGACAAACATACAGAGACGTGGCCAGAATAGGGCTTTTCAGCAAAAGAGGCCTCAAAATAGATATCTTGTAATCTATTTGGAAGTAGCAGAGGAAGGGATTGATGAAAAGTTTGTATGTTCTCAACAAAAACTGCAACCTGTGGATCTGTATTCCACTGTTGTTGCCATAAAGAAAAAGAACAATCAAAAGCCCTCCCCAAAAGAGTTTGAGCAAGCCAAAATGAATATCAAAAAATTCTATTTCTTCAAAGTCAATATATTTAAAAGCCCATTAATTGATTCATCTGCTGTATTTCTCAAATTGATGTGGGAGGCCCTGTTTGCTTGAGAATTTGGCTATTCAGAAAAGGATAGCCTGTTTTATTGCATTGTAAATCAGTCAGCATTGACCAGAAAAGATAAGAAATTGCTTTCTTACTTGAAAAGGTGTTAATTTTAATGGAGATAATATAATATCTGACTCCCCATTGGAAAATTTGGCAAGTTCTTCCACCCCAGGAAGAGAGAAATCCAAAGAAGTAAGTTACGGTTCCAAAAAAAGGTTTGAATGATTGATCAATATGGATTTAGAAATGACTGGAGCTGATTTCATTGGAATATACCCCTTGGAATCAGATTGGGGACAATCAAAGGTTTCATCAAGATAATCATTTCTAGGCTGAGAATTGACAGCCAAGTCCTCATTATCAACAGAATCAGATTGTTGGCATTGAAACCAGGTAAGGGGGTGATGTTGGCCTTCTCTCCAAATATTTCATTGATTTGAACTTAAAGAAGGGCAATGTTAAATTTAAAACCCAGCCGTTGTGAAGGGGAATGCAAAGCTGTGCACAAGACATAAGAATTGTTAACAGAAATTCACAACCCATAAAAGTTGTGAAGAAAATAACAAATTAAATAAAAAAAATAAGAAAGTACATTAAAAATAAATAAACTAATACATAAATTAATGAATAAATAAATAAATAAATAAATAAATAAATAAATAAATAAATAAATAAATAAATAAATAAATAAATAAATAAATAAATAAATAAATAAATAAATAAATAAATAAATAAATAAATAAATAAATAAATAAATAAATAAATAAATAAATAAATAAATAAATAAATAAATAAATAAATAAATAAATAAATAAATAAATAAATAAATAAATAAATAAATAAATAAATAAATAAATAAATAAATAAATAAATAAATAAATAAATAAATAAATAAATAAATAAATAAATAAATAAATAAATAAATAAATAAATAAATAAATAAATAAATAAATAAATAAATAAATAAATAAATAAATAAATAAATAAATAAATAAATAAATAAATAAATAAATAAATAAATAAATAAACAAATAAATCAATAAATAAATAAATAAATAAGTAAATAATTAAATAATTAAATAAATAATTAAATAAATAATTAAATAAATAAATAAATAAATAAATAAATACAAAATAAACAAATCAATAAAATATATAAATAAAAAAATAAAATGAACAAATAAATAAATAAATAAATAGATCAATAAATAAAGGGTCATGTTAAATTCACGGCTACAGAGCCGTGTAAACGGATCAATGGGCCGTGTGGCACCCTAAACCACTCAAATGAGCCATGTGGCATGCTACACGGCTCAAATTGGCCGTGTGGCATGCTACACGGCTCAAATGGGCTGTGTGGCATGCTACACGTCCCATTTGAGTTGTACAGCACGCTAAAAAAGTAAAATAAAGTTGTGTAGCCTCCACTAAATCATGAATAATGAATAATAAATAATAAATGATAAATAATAAATAATAAATAATAAATAATAAATAATAATAACTAATAGATTATATATAATAAATAATAAATAATAAATAATAAATAATAAATAATAAATAATAAATAATAAATAATAAATAATAAATAACAAATAATAAATAATAAATAATAAATAATAAATAATAAATAATAAATAATAAATAATAAATAATAAATAATAAATAATAAATAATAAATAATAAATAATAAATAATAAATAATAAATAATAAATAATGAATAATAAATTATATTGAGTAGTATATGGGCCTCCACGCGTTGGGGGCCCTAAACGACTCCCCAAGGCCGTGTTGGGCCATTTACACGGCTCCCACACGCCTGGAGTCGTGTACACAGCTCCCACACGACTTGAGCCGTGAATTTACCATCACCCATGAATAAATCAATAAATAAATTAAAAATAATTAAATTAATAAATAAATGAATGAATGAATGAACAAATGAATCAATGAATAAATAAATAAATCTATAAAAAACAAATAAATAAATAAATAACTCAATAAATAAAGCCAAATTAATAAATAAATAAATAAGTAAGTAAACAATAAATAACTAAAATAAATTGAAAATGTAAATATAAATAAAAAATGAATTAAACAATAAATAAATGAATCAATAAATGAATCAATAAAAAAATAAATAAATAACTCAATAAATAAAATAAAACCTAAAATATATTGGAAATAAAAATATAAATCAATAAAAATAAAAGAAAAATTGCAACCATAAACAACCCATTCATGCCTCAGATGAATTTCCAACAGAAGTTCACAACCCAGATGGGCTCCAAACCACGCCACGCGACTCATTTTGAGTTGTGAATGGGTTGCGCAAGATTTCAAATTTAACATTGCCCTTTCAAAAGCACCAATTGAGTCTGGATGTCGACTAAAAAGTTGATTCTCTTGGCTTTATTGGAGTTGGTGATACCAAAGACAGTGGAGATTCAAATTGAGCGGGCATTTTTGTAATTGAATTGATAGTTCTTGAATTTATTCCTCATCTGTTTGAACCAAAAATCCCCCCTACCTTTGGTTTAATTCTTGAGTTAATTGACCATCAGGAGATAACCATTAAAATTAGTGGATGGAAGTGGCCAACATGTGTTTCATTGTTGGATTCAAAGCAAGCATCATAGCTGGAGGAAATTTCAAGCCAGTTTACCAGGATCATATGATCAGCTCTCTTGAACTGACTTGAGCCTTTGGAAGCTGATGGGGGATGATTTTTGGATTTTGAATTTCTGGGGGATGTTTGCTTTGGTGCATTGGATTTTTGTGTGGAATGGCGGGGGGGTTTTGCTGATGGGCGATTGGAAAAGAGTAACAGCAATGAATTTCTGAGAGAAATGAAGTGATGAGAGAAATAAAGTGATGAGAGTGAGGAAGTGATGGAAGAAATAAAGTGATGAGAGTGAGGAATTGATCAGAGTGATGAAGTGATGAGAGTTACAAATCAGATTCTGATTATGAGGTTGGAGGTATAAGGAGGTGGGAAACCAGGGGTGTATGACATGCAGCAATTTGTAGCTCAGGTTAAAAAACTCTTTGAATAATGTATCTGAAAAACCCATTTATATTCAGGTAAATCTTAAACGTCTTATGTGAAATAAGTGATTTTTTTATTTCTATTGGGGTTTTAGAAATTAGGGTATTTTCCTGAAACCAGCCCTTAAAAAAATGGTGAGTGGGATAACTCAAATATGCCTCATTGATTCCCTATGTTTTGTGATAATTTCCAAAAATTTATTCAAAAAAAAGCGGAAATATTAGGGAATATAATAGTTCAATTTTGTAAAATTTAATTTCTTCTTTCAGGAGAAGTATCAATTTTTCAAAAAAAATATTTTTTATCAAAATAAAAACTGAACCAATTTGTCAACTGAAAATAATATATTTGGAAAAAAATGGATAATCCTGGAATTGACCATGAAAAGTTTGAGAAATTTCACTATTATAGGCCCCATTAAGTTTTGTTTAAATAAATTGATTTTTTATAGGCCATTATTTTTCTCACATCACTTACCCTTAAACTGACAGTTTTTGTACCTCCACATTCCATTTTCCATACCCAGAAGAATCCTTTATTGCATTGATGTTTCAAGAATTATATTTTAGGAAGATTTGAAGTGGAAGCACTGTAGCCGGGTGTCTAAAACCCTCTTAAAAAATCTTTGATAATTATTAAACCATTAGAAAACCTTCAGAAATTAATTAAAAAGTTTAAAATAATAAAAAAAAATTCTCATAGAATTCTTGGAAACTTTTCCTTGCCTTGAAAATTAGTTTTTTTTTGCTGCTTTAAACAACCAGAAAGTTTCAAAATCAATCAAAGAGCTTTCAATTTTCATGATTTTTTTTGGATGTATTCTTGGCCTCCAAAAATTTAATTCAAGTTCAAAAAATTTTAAAATGAAACATCATTTTTTTTTACATCAGGCATCAGATATATCTAGATTTCATTTTACTAAAATTTATAAAAAAATAAAAAAATGAAATTAAAAACTATTTTGAGTGCTTAGTACAGGTTTTAAACCACAAAATACTCATCAAAATGATAATGATTTTAAATAAAAGGGTTGTTCAGCATTCTTCATTCTGATTTTTATTATTTTTTTAATAAATAAAAAGAAAGAAAATGGTTGCAGATTTTATTTCACTACTAATGGCTACTGTTATTTGACTTCTATTGGTTTGATTTTTCTTCTGGATTTTCTTGATGTAAAAAAAAAAACCTTACCAAGCTCGAAATTTATCTGAGAAATTTTCTTCCAACCTTTGAAATCCTGGGTAAAAAAGGTTTTCCAAAGTGGATAAAATCTGTGGGCTGACCAAGGATCAGACTTAAGATTTAAGGAAAATGTATTTTTGAAGTCTTGTAAAAGAATAAGGCAGATAAAAGAAAATTGGGGATTTTTAGTGGGAATGGAATCAAGAGTAATTAAAGTGAAAGGCACTAAGGAAGAAAATAGAACAACTTGAAACTTATTAGGGCGTATCAGATTTAAAATTCTGAGAAAATTAAATTGCTTAATTCAGGAAAGTATCAATTTCCCCAAAAATATTGTTCAATCAAAATAAAAAATGAACCATTGGGTTTAACCAAAAAAATGAAATTTTGAAAAAAAAAGGATTGGCCTGGAATCAGCCTTTTCATTTTTTGAAAATTTTAACGCTGATACGCCCTATTTTTGTCAGGAAAAAGGAAAAAAATGGAATCAAAATTTCTTCCAAAAATCAATTGGAGCAGGGCTAGAAAGTTGGAGGTTGTTTGAGTTGACGTGTTTCTTCTTAAAATTTTTCACCCCAATTATTTTCATTGTGATGAATATTTTGTGGGAAAGAACCTTTGATAAGCAGTCAGAAAAATGTTTAGTCTCATATTTTTAATTTTTTAAATTTTTTTTAAAGAAAAATTGGCTGAAACATTTATTCCTGATTTAAAGTAAAAAATTAAAATGATGTGTTATTCTGAAGTGTTTCTTTATTGGATTCAAATTTTGGAGCCCAAGAATGAATCCAAAAATACCCCAAAAAAACTTTTTGAAACTCTTTCATTTATTTTTTAAATTTCTGAGAGTTAAAAGAACCAATGAAAATAAATTTATAAGGCCAAGAAATGTTCCCAAAAAATGCTATGGGAAATTCCTTCTGCTTATTTTCTTCATTTTTTGAATGAATTTTTGAAATTATTCAAAAATTCTCAAAGAATTATTCAAGTTTTCTAGAAACCCAGCAACAGAGCTGCAGCTTTGAATGTTACAAAAATGCAATTCTTGAAAAATAAATGTGATAAATGAGTTTGAAATGCCTTGAGGAGGGTGTGGGGATGTACAATGCCTGTGAGCTTCAGGGTAGTGGGTGTGAGAAAAAAATGCTACTTTTTTTTTTTTTTTTTTTTTTTTTTTGGAAAATACCTCATGAGATATTCCGATATATTTGGGATACTTTAAATAAGTGGGTATATTCAGATTTTTTTTAATCTTTTTTGTTTTTGAAAATAGTTATTTAAAGCGCATCAAAAATACTAAATTCTCAGAATTTTCATCATGATTGATTGCTTAAAATTTCTTTTACTCACATCTCAAAGTATATTTTCAAGAATCTTCAAAAATAAGTATATTTTGATTTTATTTCATGTTTTATAATTTCCATTGAAATTTTATCATCATCACCAGGGGAAAAATGGAGGGACATGATGTGACAAATTTTCAACATGGTTAAAACTTGGTTTCAACCCTGTCATAATTCACAGGATCCTGTTCCATGAATCCAACATAAATCAAACATAAATTCTCTTCAAAAATTCTATAATCAAAATTGAATAAAATGATACCATTTCTTGAAATAAAGTGTCATGAGAACACAGATTTGCTTGAATATTTCATAAATAATGCGTTGATTTGTGACAGGTTTTTTTTATAAATTATAGTGCATTTTCTTGATGGTAAATGATAAATTGACAACCCCCAGTCGTCTGGGAGTTGTGTAGGGCCCTAAACGACCAATTTGACATGTGGGGGCCGATACACGACTCCAAAGGGTTGTTCCAAACACAACCATTTAGACCCATGTATGGGGGTATACGACCCCCGGGGGTTGCGTGTATTTGGAACTGCCCTATGAATAAAGAAAAATGAACATTTTAAAATTTGAAAAAAATCAAAAAAATGTGCTCAAAAATAAATAAAAAAAATGGAAAAATAAAAAAAAGGAAAAATATAAATACAATACATCCCTCAAATAAAATACAATACAATGTGATTTTTGAATAAGATACAAACAAATGAAAAAATAAATATGATCTTTGAAGAAAGAGGGGGCGGCGGCATGTCTGCTGGTTACCCCCCCCCATGTGAGGATGAGACTAGACCCAGGTGATTCCTCGGTCCCACCAATTGTTATTTTTTGATTTTCCTTTTTCATTCTTTTATTTCTTTTTTTTGGCCTTTTTTTGGCCTTTTTTGGCCTTTTTTTCCCCCAAAAAGGTTGGTAGGCGTGTGGCATTCTACACGACTACATATGAGCCTTGTACAACACCACATGTATTAAATGTATTTGTGTGTGGTGCCACACAACTATAAAACCTTGTGTTGGGGCTACACAACTCAATTGAGTTGTGCAGAGTCCACACGATTCAATTGAGTTGTGTAGAGTCCACACGACTCAATCAAGTCATGCAGAGGACACACGACTCAATAAGAGTCGTGTAGAGCCCACATGTCCCAATTGAGTCGTGTACACAACTAAAATGGGTTCTGAATTTAACATTACCCTTTTTTGATAGATTTCTTTGATTTTTTGAAAAAGAGAAACTAATGTGTGAATGAAACCAAAAACTTGGAATATCTAATCCACTGGTCTATCGTGGGATCACCTGCCTTCTGGAATTCATTAAATTACAATTTTTCATACGTCCTAGTTTTGAGTCATTTATTATTGATTCAAAAAAATCATTGAGGATCTCCTACAGTAAATTGTTTTTTTAAATGATACAATAAGAAGTATATCCCTGTATAAGCATCACATTTCTTATAATAAATTAATTATTGAAAGACTATCTATTTAATAGATTCAAGTTTTGGTTTGTTTTTTCTTATTAATTCAGTATTTGAAAAGAAAAATGATATACACAGTGAAGTGATTCATTAAAGTCAGAAAAAAAGATCACTTTTAAAATGTTATAATTGTTTCAGAGTATTGGGAGGAAATTGTTTGGTTGATATTGAATAAAAAATTGTCTCTTGGTTCCAATTCACTATAAAATTAATAAATTTTGAAGCCTTTTTTCTTAAGATTGGTCCAAGATGGGAATGGTTTGCATCCAAAAAAAAATCATATTTGAAGGAAGAGTCAGTAAAAAATCAGAAAAGAGAAAACTTTTCCAAACAACTTGTTTTATTGGTCCATGGTTTTGTATTATTAAAAGAAGCTGAATAACTAGAGTACCATGAAAGAAAACTGAAGGGGAGAACAGAAATCCTTCATCAAACAAGACAAACCCAACTCAAAATATTTGGCCAATTTTTTCTCCTCATGCTTCAGTTATAGTTTGGTAATACCAGTGGAATAAATCAATAGATTGAGTGGCTTTGAATTCTTGGAACATGTAACTGCCATCCTTATTCCCCAATTCCCCCTCAGGTTGGGTATTTATTTAGTATGGAGCGAAATATTCCCTCAATTTTGTGTATAGACTCATCAAAAACTCAGCTGCATCCTAGAAATTTCAAAATATGTTGCACGGGTCAATTTCAGACAATGATATTTCCTACTGCTTCAGAAAAAACTCTTTTACCCTCAATTGATTATAGAATAGAAAATGCTTGGTGAATTAAATTTAATCTGATGAATTGTTTTTTTTTTTTTTATAGTAGAAGATATTTTGTTGGTTATTTAATTAGAAGTTATTTGAATTTATTTTTTCTGCTTTAAATGTTTAGGGAATGCAAAAAAAATGAAATAATCTTGCTACTAGATGTGGGCATAAAGAGGTTCAAAGAATTTTAAATGGTGTGCATTGATTCCAAAACCCTCCAAAAATTGATCAAATCTGGGTTTTTTCAATTTAACCTTGGTCAAAATATGTTTTGTTGCTCTCATTTGAAATTTTCAGGAATTTTTGACATGGATTTATACCTAAAAGAATTAAAATTCTAAATGCATGTCTCCCAGGCCTTCGGGAAAAGCTCTGAGGTATATCATATGCATTTGGAAGTCAAAAAAAAAAAATAACAAGAAAAGTGCATAATATAAATGAAGGTATGGAGTGAGTTGCAAAACGTTTAAGTTATAGAGCAAATAAACAAATGGAATCTTGAAAAATGAAAATTGAGTTTAAATTCAAGAAATAACTCATCAGGGTGTTGTGCAAGTATTTGGAGATACTTTCAAAGATAAAAATTGAATGATTTAAGAAGATGAAGTCTTAATAATTTCCCATCCTCTTGGGTAACTGGGTGGATTTTATTATCCAAGGATTAAATCCATTCTACCCCAATAACCAAAAGTTACAAACTGCTTTTTCAAAATATTTTTATTGGATCTGTTTTTGGGACACACGTTTTGAATCTAATACAAGTTCTAAGTATGTCTTATTCATTCTAGATGCAAAACCAAGCAGATAAGAAATAAGATAAAAAAAAGTAAAAAAAATTGGTATATATATATCCACTTGCGACTCAGATGGGTCGCGAAAACAATTTTGCGCCCGTTTGCAACCCCAGGGTTGCAAATTTAACATTGGCTGAAAATATTTGACAATACATCCTCTGAATTTCAGAAATTTGTTCAAGATTATTTATATCTTTGAGTAATTTTTTTTAAATCTTCATTAAATTTTAAAAATTTAAATTGAATTAATTATTTATCCGGTACATACATGAATTTGGTGAGATCTCTAAAGTGAGCTCAATCAGGAAATGGAATTCAGACTTCTGAAAGAAAAAATTTAAAAGATTTTGTGAACTGATGGTTTTAATAAATTGAAGTAATTTTTTTTAAAGCAATTTTGATTTGATCTACTGAAGGTTAATCATGAAAAATGGTTTATTTTGTTTATATATTTTTTTAAAAATATTTATTTGAAAAAAAATCCCTATTTCAATTAAAACAAAATTTGACATTGAGAGTAGATCAAAAATCCTGAAATAAAATGTATTCAATTCAATTTAATTTCTTGGGGCCAAAGGATGATTTGATGATAGAAATAGGAATATGATTAAGTTCTACATCATGTAATATTGAAATACAAAATTCTGATATCCAAGGTGATATATTTTGATGCTTGATGGCTATGAATATAAAAAATATATTATCCAAAGAAAAACATTCAATAATATCAAAATTCTAAATCAACTCATAATTAATTGCAGTAAAATTTCTGGTAAAATCATTCAACAAAGATATATATATATATATATATATATATATATATATAACAGAAATATAACATTTAGTTTGATTCCAGATATGCTTGAAGTGAAATGTAGTTACACCTTGGATTCAATTGATTTGAATAAGAAAAAAAAATGAAATTAGCTTTTTAGGTAAAGTGTTAAATGGTATCTGTGGTTGTAATATAGATAATTCAATATTGAATTACACCAGAGTTGCTGCTGGAAAAAAAACCAAAATGAAATGGAGGGACATTCTAGCATTTGCCTCCATTTTTACCTTGGTTGATATTTCAATTAGCAATTTGCATGGCAGAGGACTTAATAATAATAGTGTTTGATAGAAAAGATGATAATAAGAATTTTGCTGTGTAAAATATTTTGATGAAAGGAATATTTATCCACAAAAATTAAATAAAACTGTGAGGAGAGGATCTTTTATATACAAGATACCTCTCATTTTTTCTCAGTAAAAAAAAATAACACAGTAGCAAACTATTTGTTAGAAAACTATTTTCTAGCAAACTATTTGCTACATGAGGATGAAAAAACTTTTCTTTCTTTCTATTCAATCTAATAACACTATATGTAATTTTTTTCCTTGAAAACACACATGGAAAAGCTATGAACTTGAAATGTTCTGCTGAGTTTTATTATTATAGATTTCTTACTTGGACTCCACCTTGAATTTATTTTTATTTTAATAGCTGCATTCCATCTTGTTGCTATAAACTGGAATTTAGTAGTGTATTCTATTTATTTTAATTTAATTTTCATGTCTTGATGCATTTCATCCATTAATTTATTTTTAAATGTTATAAAATCATCTTCTGATTCATTGCCTTTTTTGACACTCTGGTGTTGACACTTGAGTCCCATATTCCTCCTGTGAAATTCCTGTGTCAGTCTGTAATATAAAATTTTCATAAACTCTTTATAATTTAGAATGTTAAGTTCATTATTTTTTCTAGAATGATCAGAATTATGTTCTTGATCAATTGAGGATACTCCTGAAATGATCACAAAGATATCCCCAACTGTAAATGTATTTAATATAATCATACCCAATTTAATTCTCCCAATGAATTTTCAATTCTAACATTTTATGCCGCTCCAAATATTTCATTTTTTGAGAAGAGCCTGAATTTTTTACCAATTTTATTTTTTTCCTTGTATTAGATAAAGGCTTTTCAAAATCCGATCTCAAATTTTGATTCCTTCCAAAAAAATTATTTTCATTTCATTTCTTCATGTTATATTCATATAACCGGTTTTTTTATTTGAAATATTTGAAATATTATAAGCCACACAGAATTCAAAAGAATTTTGAATGCTTCCTGCCCCCAAAGGCCTGAATTAGTGTATTCAGGCCTCCACCTTCCTCAGAATTCCTAAAATAGTGTATTCACCCACACCAGGCAGTCCTTGTAACCTTAAGAGGCAGTCCTTTGAAACTTAAGGGGAGTTGAAACAGCCTCAAGCAGCATTTTTTACCAACCTAATTAATCCTCCAAACCTTAAAAATCTTTACTAATCATTGCTTTTCTATACTAATTAATTTTTTAAATTTTCTTGGTTTTTGAAGCTTTTCATTCCTTCCTAAAGTGGAAAACATCCCAGAAGGCAAATAAATCCAGTAAAAAACTATTATCTTCACTCATTTTTTGAAAATAATAATCAATATTGCAACAAAAAAAATTTCATGTGCTCTTCAAAGTAACATGTGTGGATTGAGTATTTTTGGAGATTTGAACTGTGCCTCCACTTTTATCAATTTTCTTTTTGGTTGAATTAAAGTTTTAATCAATCTGTTTTTGAGATATTTTTTTTCTTTAGAGAAAAATGAAAAAATCTTTAGCATGGATCTCTAACCATTGATAAATAACTCATTCTCTAAGAATAGAATCCTGGTTGAAATTCTCAGTGAGAAATTATCCTCATTTTTCTCTTATTTTTCATAAAAAAAAGATATGAAAATTAAAAGAAAAGATTGAAAATCACAAAGTCCTATCATACCAAAAAAAAGAGACAGAGATATCCTTCTAATAAAAAGTCTTTCAATTATCAAGAAAATATACTTATAATTATATTTGGTCAGAATTATAACAAGATTGACATATGATATGTCATATTGTCAACCTGGGAGGGTAGGATTGATTAATGAAAACAAAATTTATTGAAAATATCTTTATTAAATAAAGGTTTAAGTGCTGTGCTATTTAAATTTTCTGAAATTTTTTTCTTGAATTCAAATTTTTAGCTTCATTTCCTTTAATTTTAGCCTCTTCTTTAAGTTTATCATAAAATAACACAAATAAATTACCAATATCGCACCAATGAAACTAAAAGGAATCATTGGTTTTATTATAGAAATTCTTTTTCTTAAATGAATTGTTTTTGCATTCTTTACCACCCCATCAGGAATTATTAGAGTTAATCAAACCCACAATTTTTTTATGGCTGGTTTCAACACAAATTGGCCAATCAAACCCACCATTAAAACTCAAAAAAAAACCACTTATTTAAATCAGAATTTCCAGATTTACCTGAAAACAAATGGGTTTTTTCAAATAAATTATTCAAAGGCTTTCACTGCATCAACCACACATCTCCACATCATCAACCTTGGTTTCAGCCTCCAACCTCATTGGAAAATTTCAACCTCCAACCTCATTGGAAAATTTCTACCTCCAACCTCATTGGAAAAATATGATTCATTTCTCTCATCTCTTCCTATCCTCTCTGCTTCATTACTTTGTCACTCTGATTGCTTCATCACTCTCATCACTTCATTGATCTCATCACTTCCTATCCTCTTTGCTTCATCACTCTCATCCCCTCATCACTTCATCACTCTCACCACTTTAAAAATAGCATTGCTTCATCACTCCCATCACTTTATTTCTTTCATAACACCCTAACTCTCATAACTTCATTGCTTCATCCCTTCAACTCTACTTCAATCACATCCTAACTCTCATTTCCTCATCAACTCATCAATTCATCACTTCATACTTTCATCCCCACTTTCATCACATTGCTTCATCACTTCATCTCTCTTACTATTCTAAATTTCCCCTCAGCAAACCTCCCCCTGCAGGTCAACTCAAAAATACAATGGAAAAAAGAAAACATCCCCAAGGAACTCTAAATCCAACAATACTCCCCCATGAGCTTCCAAAGGCTCAAGTAATCTCAAGAGATCTGATCACATCATCCTGGTAAACTGGCTCAAAATTCCCTCCAACTATGATGCTTACCTTGGATCCAACAATGAACCACAATGTTTCCAACCTCCATCCTCTAATTTTAATTGTTATCTCCTGATGGCCAATGAAATAAATAATAAAACAAAGTTAGGCTGGCTCTTTCATCCAAACAGATGAGGAATTGATTAATTAACTATCAAACCAAACATAACCCCTTTGAAAAATGCTGACAAGCCCTATTCTTTCCCTGTCTGTGTATGTTTCCCAAATCATCTCCTCCCATCCACATACTAGAATTGGGGTGAGAATCAAGAAGGGATTCAATTCATTGTATGAAATTTTGAGTCTTGAAAGCCCTATTTAAGCCTCATCATCTAATCACCCCCGGCTCACAATGATCATCCCAGCTCCCCATCTGCTCATCATACACTTGAATTGATAACCCATGGCAATTGATTGCTTGATCAATTCAAAATTGATCAAGAGATCAATTGAAAATTGATTGAGAAATGAATTGCAAATCAATTGAAAAATCAATTGCCAATTGATTGCTCAATTGATTTGCAAACTATCAATCCCAACATTGCCCATTTAGCAAATGCTGACAATCCCTATTGTTTCCACACCTCTGTATGTTTTTAAAATCATCTCCTCCCATCTTGATCCCTCCCAGGCACCTACGGCGCTTGGGGCAAGGATCAAGAAGGGATTTTATTTTTTCTATAACATTTTGAGCGCAGTGGCTGTTTTAATCAAAACATTAGTTGCACACTAGGGGATCTGAACCCATGAAATAATCATTGATGAGTGATGCTTTACCCACTAAGCTCATTGTGCCACTGCCAGATGGGCAAATGTGCCTGTCCTCATCCCAGCTCACCATAAACTAATTACAAAACTGGATTGATACCCCAGCTCACCGTCTGGGGGGTGGTTGGTTGGATGATGAACCCAGCTCACCATATGGGTGGTGGTTGGTTGGATGATGGCCCCAGCTCACCATCTGGTTGGAGTTGGGTTGGAAAATGATTGGAGGGGGGATGCTAGGGGTGCTCTGGATGGAGGCTAGGGTTGGCGGGCGGAAGACAAGGATGGCGGGGGTTGTTGGAATGGAGCCTGGGGGCGCTCTGGGGATGGTTTCCAAGCTTGCTGAGGAGGTGTGGATTTGAATTGATTGAGGTGTTTAATTCCAAAGAAGGATTCAATGTGTAGCCAGTCTCTTGGCTGGTTACATGGGGGACGGAACCTGCCAGTGTCTGCAGATGATGAGTGCAAGGAGGAGGAGGAAGAGGCATAGGAGGATTCCGGGGGGCCTGGGCTGGTGGAAATTGCTTGGGAGGATGGTGGGTGGCGGGGGGAAAGGGTTGCCAGTGTGGCTGGGGAAGTGGTTGGGATGATGAGGAGCTGGGGGTGGGCTTGGCCCGGTTTGAGGGGTGGGCAGGTGGCTGGCCAAGGCTGCTTGGATGGCGGTCAAAGGGCAGCCAGGGCAGATAGGATTGCTCAAGTGACTGGTGGTGGGCGTCTGGATTGATGGGGATTGGTTTGATGAATGGGGGAAGGCTGCAGGCGCAGTTGAGCTGAGACAAGACCCCACAGGCTGATGGATGGCTTAAAATTGGGAGGAGAGGGTAGCAAGGAGGTCAAAAACATCTCTATGGGTCTCACCCTGGCAAGGAGTGGAGGTTAAACCTTTGGGCTCTATTCCAACTAGACTTGGACTTGGCTGTATTTGAGCTTCACCTGCAAATGATTATGATGATGATGATTGAGTCGGTTGGGGGAAGCTGACAAAAAAACTAGTCCCTGGTCATATCCTGGGTAAAAAATTGAATGGTGATCTCCCTTGTGACTCAATGGTCCTCTGGCTAACATCAGGAACTCCCATCAGGATCTTGAGGTGGCAGATAGAGTGAGAAGAAGTTGTGATAATCATCCAAAGATTGAAAACTAAACTTACAGGCACAGTGAGTATCTTCCAAATCAATAAATTGTAGGGAGATAATTATGTATATGGTATATATGTGATCATAATCAGTGTTCATTCATAAACCTGTATAATCTTCTGGAGAAAAATCACATCAAGGGAGAGAATTAAACCAACAGATTAAAAATCTATTGTGGTTCATTATTGATATCAACATGAGCAGCTAATAATCCAGATGGGGTATTGTGGGCAAGTGGAAAGGGGGGGGAAGCAAGCAAGTGGTTAGGAGGGATGAATTTTGTTTTAGTATAAGATTTAATTGAGGCTTTGTACGGTATGAGGTGATGGGTGTGGGTGAGGTGGTGGTGATGGGTGAGGTGGCGGTGATTGGTGAGGTGGTGGTGGATGAGGATGTTTGTTTAGTGGAGATGAGATGGGAGTGATGCAATAGAGATGGGATTGGTATGGATTTGCTGAGGTGGAGGTTTGGATGGGTGTTTTCCATTGGCTGGATTCTGGATGGATGATGGCGCATAAATGGCGGGCTTGATGTTTGAAATCTGCCATTTTCATGAAACCTGACATTTTTAAATAAAACAGTTAGGGGGTATGTTTATTTTAGAAACCTACCATGAAAAATGGTGGGTTGGGTAAAACAAAATGGTGGGTTTCTAATGGTGGGTTTGCTAACTCTGATACGCAATATTTTTAACTCTAATTCACCCATTATGATAAAATTTCCACTGGATGCATTTATTCTCCTGGAATTTCAAGCCATATTCATGAATCAATACAAAAACATTGATTCCTTATTTCCTGAAGAACATGAATCAGTAATGTTTTTTGGTGAGCCAAATCAAAAATAAAGCCCTCCCTAAAATTGCAAGTATTTTGATTTTAACCATTGCAGTGTTATTTGATTGCAATATTTTGAGGGAAAGTGTGTTGAAGCCCTCAAGAGAAGGAATTTTTTCATTTTTGCTTAGGATCAAATTATTTTTATGTTTGATATAAATTTAATTTGAAAAATAATGATTTGTAAATGGGTCAAGGTTTCAACACGATCCAATTTCTTTTCTAGGGAAATAGAAATGAGAAAAAATCCAGGGATTTTTTTAAATTTTTTTTTAGTGGTTGTGGTCAGCAATTCTGAGGAACAGGTTTTCTGGTTATAAAAATGCCAAAGGATCATTTACAGTGACCAAAAATCACTCATTTAAGAATCCAAGGTGCAGGAAATAAAATAAAATGGCAATCAAAAAGAAGTTTAAAACATAGAAGGGGAAGGGGAAAAGGAAAATGGAGCAGGAAAAGAGGGGGGAAATTCAAATTTAGAAGATCAAGGAATAAGAAAAATTAGCCGCTCCTGGAAACCTGAGAAATTAAATTCTTGAGGATCTGTATTAAAGAAAAATTTAATTTTCATGCAAAAAGAAAATGTGAGAGAGTGGGAGAAGAAGTTGAGTGAGAGGCAGGCAGAAGTAAAGGTGCAGGAGAGGATGTTTCAGCAAAGAGTAATGAAATTTTAATCTGTGATGGTTTTGGATGTGGAGGTTAAGCCAGGGTCATTGAAACCAGCAGTTGAACTTGAGTGAAATTTCAGGGAAATTTCATTGGATAATTTCTTCAGTTGTCTTTGAGTGGTAGGAAGAACATCAAAAGAAATTGAGAAATCAAAAATCATAAGGACGGAAAAATTTTATTTGAAGGAAATGTAAAATGGGATAAATGAAAGTTTTCAAGGGATTGTGGGAATTATGAGGAGAAACTCATAAGTGAAATTTGAATTGAGATATTAGATATGAAAGCCTTTTTTGAAGGAAACAATCTTGAAATATTGGATTGTTTTTAGTATTTGGTTATTTTTTCTATTTTTCTTTTATTACTCTTTTCTTAAGATTTGTCCTTAAATATATATTTTTTTATATTTCTATTACAAGTAAAAGGGATTGAACTCTAAATTCTATATTTATTTGGATATCTTTGATGGGATTACTTGATTAGATTAAGGAAGTTTTAAATATTTTGATAGCTTCCCACAAAGTAAATTCAGGTTCATTTTGGTAGCCCAACCATTCAAACATTTACTGGATTTTCGTCTTGAAAACACTGTAATAAATATTTTTAACTACTTCCCACTGAAGGTGATCTTTGATAGAATCAGGAATGATTTTTGGAAAGCCTTTATGGGCATAAAAAATGGCTTGGCTTGAGAAGAGAGAAATTGAAGACAGGGTGATTACCTTCAAAATTGAGAAGTTGATTAAGTTTTTATGCATTCTTTAAAAATTCCTTGAGGAATTCGATATGTTTTTAAAATAATTTCTGTTATTTTCATGGAGGTTTGGATAGTTTGAATATTGGAAGAATCTAGTCAAATTTTATCTCTGGGTTTGGAGGAAGGGGGGGCATAAGATTCAATTCTTGTCACAATGAAACTTTTAATTCTCTACTGAATTGTTGAGGATGGCTATAAGTTCAATTTGGTTGAATTAAGGTATCAATTGATTTGAAAGAATGGGTATTGGTTTTCATTGTGAATGGATTTAAACTGAGGATTAAAATCACAGATGGTTTGGAATGAGTTTTGGTGAGTGGAAGAAAGGTAGGGATTTTCAGGGGAAAATTTGGAAGAGGGAAAAAGTTTTGAAACTTATCCCCTTTGTAGCTGGTGTACATCTGAAGAAATTGTCTGAGGATCTGGTTGACTATTTCATTTTGGCATTTCTGAATCCAATTCATAATCTATGGAGAGGTTCTATTTAATTATCAATATTTTACAAAGAGAGATCCTCTGTTCCTAAAAATATCACTAGGAAGGCCATTTTCACTAAACACAAAGTTGAGAACAAAAAAATTGGAAGTTTTTCTGGTTTTTGTATTAAAAAATAAAGATCTTTTAGACAATTGATCTAGAACTACTAGTATAGAATGAAAGTAAGAAAATAAAGTGATTTTTTAGATGTGTTCAATGGAAAGAGGAATACAAGGGCCTTCAGGAACAGGAAGAGGTTTAATGATACCATATTCCTTCTGCTGAATGGACTTCATTCATTGGCAAGTAATACAGGCTGCTTCAAATTTAAAAATTTCCATTGTCATATTAGTCCAAAAAAAGTGCCATGCAATGGCTTTCTAATTCTTCTTGTGTCAGAAATTTCCAGAATGAGGTGAGTTGTCTTACTCTTTGAAGATCCAAAGCTTTATTTTATCTTTTTTTTCAATAATGAATATTCATTTTGAACATTTTCAAACCTGATTGTTTTTGAGTAAAAAAACCTTTGTTTTTTATTCCAAGTTGACTCAATGAGTACTTATTGGCAGGCTGAAGATCTATAATAGACTTAATTTTTGCTTCAGGGCTGCATTTAACATTTAGTTAAATAATACAAGCTGAAGAACTGTCATGTTTTAGAATATTTCTAAATTCTTTAGGTTTTCTTATCATGAAAGAGTGCCCCCTAGTATGTTAAATTTTTGGGTGGTGTTAAGCTCAAAACCCTGGGTTGCAAACGGGCACGGAACACCATTCACAAGTCAAAAATTTTCATGCATAGGTGCATAGAACTCGCGCCACCCCCAGGGGGTTGCAAAGAAGCAGCTTGCGGCCCACAAGGGTGGCAAATGGGTAATTTGCAACCCCCCCTGGTTTTTTTCTTCTTATTTGCTTTCTTCTTTTCTTCTTCTTTTCTTCTTCTTTTTTTGTTCTTTGCTTCTTCTTTCTTCTGTGTTTCTTCTTTGTTTCTTCTTTTTTTTCTTTGTTTCTTCTTTGTTTCTGTTTCTGTTTCTGTTTCTGTTTTTTTTTTTTTTTTTTTGTTTTTTGTTTTTTTTTTCTTTTTTTTTTCTTTTTCTTTTTCTTTTTCTTTTTTCTTCTTTTTTCTTTTTTTCTTTTTTTTCTTTTTTTTTTGGTTTTTCGTTTCTTTTATTTGGCCAATGTTAAATTTGCCACCTTGCAACCCCCGTTCACTACCTAAAAGAGGTCGCGTGGCGCGATTCGCGACCCATTTTGGGTTGCAAACCGCGCCACGCAACCAATTTTGGGTAGTGAATGGCCAAAAAAAAATCAATCTAATTTATTTCATTATATAAATATATAAATATATATTTATATATTTTTTTATTTTAATGAATTGATTTATTTTATATAAATATTTGATTTCATTTTATTTCATTTATTAATATTAGTTTTTATATTTATATTTTAACCTCAATCAATTAATTTATTTTTCATTATTCATTTATTTCATTCTTTCTCTATTCATTTATTTCATTTTATTTATTTATATTTATTTAAATATTTATATTTTTTATAGACTTATATCATTTTATATATTTATATTTTTTTATATACATTTATATTGTTTTATACTTTTATACTTTTATATTTTTTTTATATATTTATATATTTATATTTTGAATTCAATTTAATTTTTTATTTAAATCAAAAAAAGAAATAATAAATGAAAAAAAATTGAAAAAAATGTTGTTAAAAAATATATACATTATGAAAATGCGACTCAGATGGGTCGCAAATGGCGTTTCACGCCCTGTTTGCGACCCCAGGGTTGCAAATTTAACATTGGCCCTTTTTTCAATTTTTTTTTTTCAATTTTTTTTTTCATTTTTTTTTCATTCTTTTTTTGTTCCCCCCCCTTCCCCCCCTTTTTCCCTTTTGTTTAATTTTTTATTTTTTTTAATTTTTAATTTTTTTAATTTTCATTTTTTTGGGCAGTGTTAAATTCAAGGCCTTACATGAACCGTTCATGACTCTAATTTTGTTGTCTGGCACGGTTCACCAGCCTTTGGAGTTGTGAATGACTATTTTCAACCCAAAGAGTTGTGAATGGCTGTTAACAACTAACAGAGTTGTTAATGGACGTTCAAAACTCAGATGGGTTGTGAACTGCACCACAAAAACCATTTTGAGTTGTGCAGTGCCATTCAGGACCAGTTCACAACTCCAGGGTTGTGAGGAAAAAAAAAATATAAAATAAACAAACAAATAAATAAATAAATAAATAAATAAATAAATAAATAAATAAATAAATAAATAAATAAATAAATAAATAAATAGATAAATAAAAGTAAATAAAAAATTTAAAAAAAGGAAAAAAAGAAAAAGAGAAAGAGAAAAAAAAATTGAAAAAAATAAAAAAAATAAAAAAAATTGAAAAAAATAAAAATAAAAAAATAAAGAAATAAAGAAATAAAGAAAAAAAAAAAAAACCAAAGAAAAACCAAAAAAAAAAAAACAGAAAAAACAAATAAAAAAGAAAAAAAAACACCTTTGGGGGTTGAAAACTACTTTTTTGTGACCCAAAATGGCCACAAACTACAAGTTTTCCACCCTTTTGGGCTGCAAACTTCTTGTTTGGAACTCCCTTGTGGTTGTGTAATTTGTAAGCAACTTTTTGAGTAATGAACCTCTTTTCAAAAATCATATAGGCCATGAGCAGCGTTTCATGCCCACTTGCAACCCAGGTTTGGGAATTTAATACAACCTTTTTTTTCGCTCACAACCGTGGAGTTGTGAACGTCTTGTGAACAGAATGCCACAGCTCAAAATGGGTTGTGTGGCGCGGTTCACAAACCATCTGAGTTTGGAATGGCCATTAAAAACTCTTTGGGTTGTGAAAAGCCATTCACAAATCCAAAGGGTTGTGAACCAAGACAGATGACCCAATTGAAATTTTGAATGGGTTGTGTATGGCCGAAAATCTAACAGTGTCCTAATTCTTTTATCAATGTGATGAAATATTTGGAACTGTGGCCTGTTTAACAGGAAAAAAATAAACAAATTAAAATCAGGAAGAACTCAAGTCTATCAAATATGTTGCCTAGTGAGAACTTCAGAATTGATGAAGTACTTTAATTTATAATGATGAGTGATTGTGGAGAAAGGAGATCAAAATCCAAGAAGATAAGAATTCAAATGATTGAGGCAGTTAATAATGGCAATAAATTGCTTTTCATGAACCTTTTAATGGTTCCTTTGAATTGATAATTGATTTTAGTCAAATGCAACAGGTTGGAAAAGCAGATTTATGAGTTTATTCTGCATGAGAGATCCTGCAAATGCTCATTCACTGACATAATTTTCAAAAAATGTTTCCATATCAAAATCAAATTGAGCCAAGATTGGCAGAGTGGGGTTATGAATTTAATACTTTCTTGAGAGCCCGATGAGTGGATTCTTTTGAAATTTTGGCCAAATTTTTTATTTCCTAAATCTTGAGTCAAATATCCATTATGAATCTAATTTATTTACCACTGTTATTGCAGCCATGATTGTTAAAGTCTAGTGACCCCTTGATATTATACTAATTATTTGAAATTGTAGAAAGTTCTTTATCTTTATGAATTTTATCATTTATTTACAATAAACACTTGAGTGTTTAGCTCTAGTGTGTAATTTATACAATAAAAAATTAGTTATAGTCCTATTTGCACCTTTATCATTGATTTTGGTTACTCAAATGCCTCAATCCTTTCTGAAGTGGTCCTCCAGGAATTGTAGACTCTGATAGCTCAGTATTGAATAAATTGTATTCATTTTTGTTCCTCCTCAAACAACCGTTCAGTCATATTGTAGTTAGACTATTTAATTCTTTGAATGATTGAAGAATTCAAATCATCTTTTGAAACTTAAATTGAGCCAGAGTGACCGCTTTGGCTCTCATATATTCTCCCCTTATCTTTATAATATTTTTCTCCTCATTCTCTCTGCTGGGGCGTCCAACTCATATCCTCAAATATTCAACATTTTTGAAATCTTGTGATGTTAAGCTAAATATATCAGGAGACTTGCTCAATGTCACAAAATCTCCCAGGCATTCAAGGGAAGATGGAACATGCACTACTGCTCACAGAACTCAGGATAGAGAAGATTTTATTGGAAGGATTCAGGATGAAATAAAGACAATTTTTTTAAAAGTAAGGGATGAGATTAATCCCATATCAAGTCTCTGAGGAAGACTGATTGAATGAATCATGCAAAACTAACACCAGAGGTGAGGGTTAGATTAATAAGGCAGGCAGGTTGCCTTTCTTGTGCTGAGATGACACCTATTGCAAGGGACTATCAAAGAAGAAGTGGTATACTAACTCCTTAGGTGGAACTAGTCCCAGAGGGAAGAGAGGCCAGGATATGTAAGCGCTGAGAGGTAGACTTGAGAAGAAAGTGAATGGTGCCATGGCCAATATTTCCAATGGTATTACCTGTTGAACTATTGAAATGGAGGCAGTGGCTGACAGATTGCCTCATTTTCTGGTCAAGGAAGGTGTAAAATTTACTGAAGTGGGATTATGGTTTGAACAGCCAGGAGTATGTATTGTGGATATGAAGTATGTGATATGTATGTAATTTTCATATCAGTTAGATTGAAGGAGAGATGGAGGATGAAACAAGCCATGAAGAGAGAGGGAGATCCTGGGAGATTTCCTAGGACCTGAAGGTGATGCAGAGAGGTGCAGCAGGAGTAGCAGCCAGTGGATCCAGAGGTAGAGTTTTCTTATACTGAGGGTTGAGGATGGCTGAGGGGACTGAGTATGCAGATTCAAGTTTTTTTTAAGGAAGAAACCCCTCAGAAGAGGAAGAGGTAGCTCCTGATGCCCATAAGAGGAGGTGGGAAGCAAGTTGATTTTATTGCCATATCTGATTTTCCCTTCACTTCAAATTATAAAACATCATAATCACCTTCCAGCGGTCCATCCCTTATTTCATTCAAAAGATCACCCACTGAATTCCTTGGAATGGAAAAGACCAATTTTGATTAACATTTGGACCAATAATTTCCTACCTGCTCCAGGTGCCTAAAGACTGACAAGATCTGTACTACCAGCATCACTCCCAATTCCGGAAAGTTTAAAGTTTGTAGAAGATACAAAAGGCCTTTTTCTGGAGCTACTAAACTACAAAGGAAGGTGCTTGGAACTTTTGTGTGGGTAAAGGAAAATATTGTATCAAAATTCAAATTCAAGGAAGCTGCGTAAGACAAAGTTTCATTATGGGGGTGTCTAGTACGGTATTTCCATTGGATTTTGAGTGGTGTCTTATCTTCTGATTCCTATAATTATTTCTTCTGACATACATTTCTTGATCTGTTTGTAGTGGAGGCTTTGAAAGATAAAATGAAGATGATGGATGTTCAAAAAAAAAGGGGGGGAAGTCAGGCCAGCTGGAATTGGATGGAAAGTTGAGAAATGAAATTTGAAATTTTTGGATATGCAATGGGGGACACCATATTTTTCTTTGATAAGTTTAATAGGGGACTCCAAACTCAAAGCAGAAAAGTTTCACCCTTGTCAGAATAATTGAAGGTTTTCAAATGGCAATAAAACCATTCAAATTAATTTGAAGCACAGTTGAACCAGTTGAAGTTTGAAATTTTAAACAAAATTGGTCAAATTTTTAAAAGGAAAAGTCAAACCAATCGAATTTCAACTTTGCCAGAAAAAGAAGCTTAACCTTGTTGAAAGACATTCAAAGCAGTTTTAGTTTGATGAAAGAATGGTAAAAGTAGCACAGGAAGATTCAAAGAGGAATTTCAGAATCAAAAGTAAATCAAAGCTCAAATTTCTAAAGATTTTTGAACTGTTGAAGGGTTGACAATGAAACAACTGGCGGTTGTCAAAGCAGCCCCAATCCCCATCAAAGTCAATGTTGAGCACAAAGAAAAAGATTTTCCTGGTGAGCCAGATGAAATTGAAGATAAAAATTTAATGGAAGAGAAAAGGCATGAAGATGAGGAAGAAGAGGAAGAATAAGAAAAAGGAGAAGGAGAAGAATTAGGAGGAGTTGGCAAAGAAAAAGGAAGATAGAGGCAAACAGAGGAGAGAAGTTCAGGGACAAGGTCTGTTGTGAACCTGATGGTAAGGATGGTGTCCAAGGATATAATGGGGTGTGCGGATAGGAGAATTCAGAGGAACAAGGACAAAGGTGGTTTCTTTTCTTTCTTGGAGGGAAAGGAATTTTTCCTGTGAATTCTATTGAATATGATCTCATTGAAGGATTAAAAAAAATAAGGAGCATCCTGGAAAGTTTTCTGAATATTCCAGGAACAATATTTTGTTTGGATGGTGAGTTTATAATTTTGAATAAATGGAGAAATAATGGATAATAAAATATGTGAAAAAGGATGTGGTAGCAGAGTTGCAGTATTTTTTTTATTTTTCTGGAGTACCATATAAAATGGGTGATTTTGCTAAGGATAGAAAGGATTATGATAACAGGAAGAAAAAAGTAGATAGTGCTTGGGTGACTAATATTTCTAAGCTTGTGATGAAGATTCAGGAAGAGTTTTGATAGAGAAGTGAATAGAGTTAATTTTATATTTGATTATCATTTTTATTGGAGATAAAGATAGAGGAGTAGAATTGATTTACTTGGAGTGAAATTATGAAATAAAATTGAATTGAGAGGTGAATGGAAGGAACTGAGATTTATTTATGGATTTGAAGGTTAATTTGGTCTGGGTCTGGAAGGATTCAGTGAGTGAAATTTGTGGAGAAGGGCTGACAATTTGGTGAGATTGGAGACTGATCACCATGAGGTTTTTTCAGAGTCTTCTAAAATAAATTTCCATTTGAATAAGTAGAGGAGGTTTCAAAAATAAATCTTGGATTCCAGGATCAGAGAAAATTTCCATTCTTTGGGGCTATTGATTTCCAGTGGTTCTGGAGGTTGTTGGTGGTTAGGGGAATTTGGGTTTTCAGAATAAGGTTTGGGGAAAGATACATGGAAGACTGTTTGGATGGAGAAAAATTGAACAGGGAGTTGGATTTTAAAAGAATGTAATCCCATTTTTTAAAATAATAAGAAAATTTCCCAAAAAATTATCAGAGAGCTTCTTGGAAGGTCTTGTAGTATTTATGTTCTTTGAAGATAACCAAACTTTATTCCCAGGCGTAATACCTTTTGGAATACATTATCTTTTAATTTCAGCATATTATTTATACTTATCAATGGAATATTATAACTATTTCTTTATTTTAATATATTCCTTCTTAATCTGTTCCAGGTATTAACTGTGAGTTTGGTTGCCTAAAACATGCAGAAAGTCAAAATGGGTTACCTTTGATAGAGGGTGAAGAAGGGTGATTGGTGAGTTAAAGAGTGAACACTGTTGTTGTAGGGGGACTCTTCCAAGGGGAGCAAAGTATCCCAGTCTTTCTGGTGATAAATGATGTAAATTCAGAGGTATTGTTCCATTAATTGATTTAATATTTCAGTTTGACCATCTTTTTGTGAGTGGTAAGTTGTGGAAATATTCCTTTGGATCTGTCACACGGTGGTATGTGACACCATAACAACTGCAAGACAAACTGGTCTTTTAGCCAGTTTCATAGCCTTTTGGTTAGGCCTTTCCTCTCAGTTGGTTTTCAGTTGTGAAATTTATCACAGTAAGACGGCTGGCCCTGTTTTGGGTTCAATTTGTGAACAGGAACGCTTTTGGGATGGGATTTTTCTGTGACAATTGTTGGGTTTTCTGCCTGTCAACAGAAATAATACCAAGTCTTGGTGGCTCCTTATGGCGTTCAGGATTGTGTCTGAATATGGCTGCATGTTTCTGGTGGCATGAGTTAGTACCACAAGACACACACACTTTGGGAAAAAGTGCCCTTAAATCCAGGGGTAATGTCAGAAGTTGGTATGTTACACCAGAAAGACTGAGAGATAAACTGGTCTTTCAGCTGGTTTCATAGCCTTTTGGTTAGGAATTTTCTTTCAGTTGGTTTGCAGTTGTGCAAGGTCTGACAGGATCTGCAACTTTCCACAAAGTTTTCTCCAGAAAGAAAAGAAAAACAAGGAGCCTTGTTCACTTATGATGTCAGCAGGCAACCCATGCTTGGAGAAGAAATTGTTGAGAAAGAGGTTAGCCAATATTTTGAAGAGAGCCATTTCAGAGAAGCACTCAAAAAAACAAGGAAAGAATCAAATCCATTAGGGGGAGAAATTTTAGAGATGAATTTATTTGAGATTGGATTCCAGGGGCCATCAGCAATTTGAAGAGGTTTGAGGAGAAATTGTTCCTTTGATGCCTTTTTTTTGATATTGTTGCAAATTTAGAACGCTGAAACATATTTATTGAAATATTTTGAAATTAATTGCCAGAAAAAGGCTGTTTTGATAATTTTGAAAGTCTTCTGTTGAACAGGATGATCTTCAGAAGGGGATTAATGGATTTTTTGAAGAATCTTCTGTTGGAATTATTTTTTGATACAAGTGTTGCCTAAAGCTATAGCTCAATCTTACTTGCTCTCATCTATCTTCTTCATCAACTAATTTATTCTCTTGATTTTTCAAGTCTTGTATGTTCCTTATTTTATATTAGTCCTTTATAAATCTGGTAAAATCTTTGTCTTGAATCCTAGTTGCTTTCCTTCATATTTGGCCTTGATTGTTATTTTCTAGTGACCTCTTTTTACTTTTATAAGTATTTTCCATCCTAGTGGGTTCTTTATATTTAATCCTAGATGCTATCTTTTTGCCAAATAGTTGATTATAGTTCAAGTGAGTGAATATCCAGTTACATCTTGTCCTTTCCAAACATTTACTCTTGTGAAAATCCCACTAGTGCTTTAAAAATATTTTATTCATTCTAGTCTCTGAGCTTGTCAACCACCAGTCAGCCCTCCTTTTAGTTAGCCTAATTAAGCTTTCTGTATTCAAGTGAATAAAACAATTCATAGCACCAGAGTTCTCCCTTGGTCTTCTAAGTATCCGCTCCTCTGGGAAATACAAGTTTCCTCCCTCTTCCTCCTTAGAAATTCTCAACCAGGAGCCTTCACCCCTTCATTCTCACATCTTCAACTTCAAATTTTAAACTTTGTCAGGTATGACCACTTTAACCTGAAAATGTTAAAAGATGGGAATGCCATTTCCAGGACTCAAGCCCAAGTAGGGCTAAATATAGTTCTCTGCTTTGCCAATAAGCCACAACAATTGTGTGAAGGTTAATAACTCTAAAAAAACCCTGTAATCTGTACACTTTTGGTGCTTAGTCTTGGGATGTCTTTGCTTCCATGTTGACAGCACAGAGCATGCACTTGGGAATTTTGACTGTTCATCTGTTAAAAGATGGGAATTCCATTGCCAGGAATCAAAAAAAGGTAGTGTTAAATCTAGTTGCCTGCTTGACCACCAAGCTAAAACAACCACATTAAGGTTAGTGAAAATAAAAGAAACAGTATTAAGCCAATAAAGGGGTCTAATCAATAGTCAGTCACATCTTCATTATTATTCCATATTTCAATGGTAACTTGAATTAAATTTTCCAGATTTTTGACAACAATTCAATTCAATCAGTTGATCATGAAGAATTTTATCAGAAATCCAATAAAATGTTTTTTCCACTTTGGAAGTTTCCATGAAGATACACTCTCCTGAGATCAAATAAAAAAGGCAGTCCATGGAGTCTGCCTGGAAGTTTCATTTGGAGGCCTTTTCAAAGAGTTTATTTTTCCTGAGTCTGATTATAACTTCAACAAATGAGGGATGTTCTCCTGTAATTTCTCAGAAAGAAAGAAGGATATTTTCAAGGAAAACCACCAAATAGACTGTGAAGAGATCATAAAGGATATCATTGATAGGATTTTAAATAGAAGCTAGAGAATTATTCAGGCCCAAAGGCATAACCAATTATTGATAACTTTAAAACTGGGATCTGAATTCTGTAAGGTGTTGATCTCCTTTCTTGATGTGAAAAAGTTTTTAAGTGCCTCTGACATCAATTTTGGTTAAGATAGAAGAACCTGAAAAGAAATTAAGGAAGAAATTCATTGGAGGAAGGGATAAAAGTTCTTCCTGGTGACAGCGCCAAATTTTCAATAATAAAAACATAAAAACAAACTCCCATCCTTCTTTTTTGAAAAATAGAACAGGTTCTCCAGTGCTTATAGTTCTGGAACAGATGGAAAATTATTCTACATTCTCTGCTATGTAGGCTTGTAGGTTTGAATTTTCACTTTGAGATAGAAAGTAGATTTACCTAACTTGAGGAAATGGAACTTTCAGTTCAATGAGGTGATCTTAAGCATGGTTAGGAGAGAGCTTATTTTCTTTAAACTTAGAGAAAAAATCCAGGAAAGAATGGTGATCAGAAGGAAATTTATTCAACACAGTTTCTAATTCTTCACAATCTTCATCCATATGAAACTCATCCCAGTCATCTGAAATATATTTATGAGTAGTAAAAGAAATTTTAGATGAAGTAGCCACTTGAATGATATGCAAGGATGAATCCCTGCATTATTCCTCCAACAAAATAGTCAGGGGATCAGTGAATATCCAAGAAAGGTGAGCTATTTTTTGAGCTTGAAGGAAATTGGATTCTTTGTTGAGGGGGGTGCAAATTTTCTGAATTAGGGAGGAATGAATTGGGAAGAAATGCCAAAGGAAGAGTTCAAGAGAAACCAGTTGAAGGCAGGTTAGCCATTTTGAGTTCAACAAGATTGGAGGAAGATTTTTTGGTTGGCTGAAATCTTGGATTGATTGCCTCTATCTTACATTTAACCTCTGTATTCCAGTGAAGAATAAATTAAATTACCAAAAATTTTTCTTCCAAGAATGATACATTGACTATAAGGAATTCCCATTAAAAGATATTGAAAGAAGTAATTGAGACCACCCAGTTTAAATTGGGGGTAATTAGTTGAGAGGCTGACTCTTTAGGAATGAAATTGAAGAGGGGAATAGGTCTTCCCAAAGGAAGGGGCTGAAATGAAAATTTGAGAGCCATGACATTGCCCATTGCAGATTGATTAGCACCTGAATCCATCAAAATAGTATCACTCAATCCCTGATGAAGAAGAATGAAATTTAAGCCTTTAGATATTTTTTCAGATTATTATTTTTTAATATTTTTTACCCTCAAATAAATAGGCTGATAGTCCTGGAGTACCACAGAAATACCACATAATTGGGTTTTGGCTTGTTGAGAAAATTGGAAGAATTGGAGCTGGAGGGAAGATTGTTGAAATTCTTCTTTTGAAGGGTGTCTGTCTTGTTCTTCCCACCAAAATACCTGAATTTCCTCTCCTTCCTCCTTGCCTTCTATTCAGCCTTGAGCTTTCCATAAGGACCTAGGTCCAGGGCAGGTTTGGTGGAGGAAGCTTGCTTCTTTGCGGATTTGTCTTTCTTCTTGTCCTTACCATTTCCCTGGTCAGACTGATTTGAGTTGGCTTGAAATTGAGAGGTTCCTTTTTTTTAGAGTGGATGGAATTGGAATAGTTCCCCTTGCCCTGTTTGTGGTACTGGTTGTTTTAGTCTACAGGAAAATCCATGGGTTATTGAAGATTTTCCACAGAACCATTGCAACACCCTGGTTGTTCTAGGATTCAAGAAGGGAGGATTTTTAAAAAATAGATACAGGAGCTCTATCACCCCATCCAGAGAATTTTTTCATGAGGGACTGAAATTCTGTGCTTTGGATTGAAGTATATGCAGATTCCATCAATTGAAATTTCACAATTTACATCTTGGCTTTGGCAACTTCAAGTCTGTTTCAAAAGTTGTAAGAATTTGTTCCATGGAGTGATACCAAGAGATGATTAGAAAGGAGGGTTCTTGGTTGGAAAGTTGAGCCAGGTAGGGTTGAATCCAACCAATTGCATTTCCAGATAAGTAGGATCATGCAAATAAAAACTTCCCTTGGTCCAGGATAAAGTTTCCTTTGTCATTTTCAAAGATTATTTCACAATATTTAAGAAAGGTTCTGAGCTTAGTAGGATTTTTTTGTTCAAATCTTTCAGATATTTTCATTGATGAAGCTTAGAAATTTATAGCTTAGGAAACACTAGTAGTCAGAGGATTGCAAATCTTTTCAATGTCTGAAGTCATATGTCTGAAGAAGTTCTAGGTAGGTACAACCCACGGCAGGTTGTTGAGGTGGAGGTTGAATTTTAGGGCCAGGAATTGTTTGAATTCTGTTGTTTTCTGCTCTCACTTAAGTCCTTTACTTCTTTAAACAATTACACTACTTATATGTGAACTATTCAATCATTGTTATAACTTCATAAATGTAGTAGTATTATGGTCTATATCTCCTCTTGCTGCTCTAATCAGTTGTTATCCTTGGTTGTTTATTTCAAGGTTAAATTATGGATTTTTCTGGAAGAATGCTAGTTTGAGTAGCGTTTCATAATTCTGATCAAACTCTTGTAGTCCAAGAACCATGAGTCACTAGTTCTTATATTATTTTCATGACTCTAAGAACCTCCTTCCTTATCATCTTCTCTCTTAATTTTATGTCTGATTTCTGTGCAAGATTGGCTTGAATTAACGCCTCCAATTTCTGTGATATCCCTTGTATTTTGTCCTTGATAGTTTCACTGATATTTTTGTTTCTCTCTGGCTATTTTCTCATTCATTATTTATTATTCATTTTGCTTTTCTTTTACCACATTTTGATCATGTTGATTATGGCCTGTATTTACTATTTAAATCCTGCCAATGTCAACTGGAATCACATTATCAGCTCTTTGAAACACTTCATCCTGAGTGCCCCCTTCCTTTGAGTCACCTGATCCGCTCCTCTTAGCGTTATAAGATCAATTCAATCTCTTAACCCTTTCATCTTGACTTTAGGCATTTTAAACTTCAACAGAAATGGTAGTAGAAGCAGATAGCTGGGAGTTTCTTCCTGGATTCCAAAAGTTGGTGAATTAAGGCTACTGATGATCCTGGAATCAAAAAATGATGCTTCAATCTTTTCCTTTTCCACATTTTCAGGAATAGGTATAATTCTTGGATGTTACAACTGAGATTCTAGTCTGGAAACTGTTTGAGGATATTTACCAATCACAAAATTCAAAAACCTTCTGAAAAGAGGAAGTGTGAAAATTTTTGCCAGCAACTAGCTAAGTGGCAGGAGGAGAAGTAATTAAAGCAAAAGAAATGCTGGACACCTTGTGTCTATAAAGGCTAATGGTCTCTCACAATGGGGCAATATTTTAGACAATTGATTGGATGAATTCAATTAGATATATAAAAAAGCGTGGAGAAGGGCTCCTTAAGTACAAAATGTTGGCCCTCATGCGCGCTCATGTTACAACAAGAGAAAAGGCAAAAATTTGGCCCTAAAAGGGCTCTAATGGCTCTACAACCAACTTTTCATGGTTAAATATCAAGGCAGGGGCCCAGCTGGCCCCAATCAGCCCCTGTGGCTGGTGGAAACGCCCCTGGTTGGACCGATACAGTCCAACCGGCGTGGCTTGGCCCTTTTTTTCCCTACTTGTAGAAATGAAAAGAGCTGAAGCTCATATTGGATGAAGGAATTAATAAATCATTGAAAGGAGCTTATAATGTCAAGCGTAACAGACCTGAGGAAATGAGGAAAAGGACACTCCAGTTGATGTGTTGGCTGAACAGATGATGAATTCCACTTGAGAGCACTGGTGTTTATATAGACTAAATACACTATAGGCTGACAAGTGGTTGAGTACAAAATGAATAAGGTAAAATTAGCACAAGCAGTTTAAGTGACATGGTAAGTGAAATGCTATGACTAAAGAGTCTGATAGCCATGACTAAACAGTCTGATAATCACAATAATACAACACAGCCAAGTTATATTTTACCTAATGTTTTTGTACTTTAAGGTTAACAATAATAATATTGAATCAATCTAATCAACAGTACTTTAAACTCCAGTGAAAGTAAAATATATGAAACTCCAATTCTAACACTACTAACTACAATTCATTTTTTAGTTGTGCTGGGGTGGTTTCCATGAACAACAGCCTATCCCACCAGCCCCTCCGGGGCCAGTGGGTGTGTCCCTTACATCAATTGGACCAGCAACTTCTCCAGGGAGGGTGGCTTGGTGCTTTGGTGCTACTCACACACCAGGGGGGTGGAATTCCATCAGAAATGCATGCCCCCCCCCTCTAATCTTGCATTCAAGGGGAGAGGTGATGAAATCCCACCCATGGTGGTCCAGTACCGTCATTTCCGCCATGACCACGTTGGCTGTGGCGGCAGTCTCTACTAAAATTCAATGGGGAGGGTGATCAGGTCCCCCCTCACTGTTGGTAACATAGAGTTACCCTGAGGAGGTGGTCAAGTCCCCCCCAGGGTTGCCACTCCTCCCCCTTGGTAAAGGGGGGAGGGAGATGGCCCCTTGCTTGGTTCAGAGGTGATCAGGTCCCCCCACCGCTGGTTGCCTTGTTGAAACAGGCCTGGTCCTGTTGTTTTCCTCCTTGCAGAGATGGAGGTGAGGCAATGGGAAAGGGGGGAAGCCTTCTTGCTCCCCCCACTGCCACTGAAACCCGGGCTGGTCAAAGCGGCCCCTTGCAGGCGACTGCAACAACAGACCAGGGGGGAGGGACTCAATATGAGTACCTCTGCCCCCCAAAAACGGCCCCGCGTGGGCCTTTGGGCCAATCAATGAGCCAAATGCAAGAGACAGCAGCCCTGATTGGGCGGCAACACCAGAAACGGCCCCAATGGGCTGTCCCAGCCCAAAAACCTAAAATGACTACTTTAGAGGGCCAGCCCCCCTGGCCAAGTATGTCCAAAAATGAAACTTGAGCCCAATGATGCCCATCAATACCCAGTTTGTTGGGGTGGCCTATCCATCCAAACGGACCCATGATGGCCTGTGTACCAAATGATTTATTTCATGTGTTTTGAGGCCAGTTTCCACAAAACTGTGACTTCCACACAGGCCCGTATGGTCTGTGTAATTTTCCAATGGGCCATAGAGGCACATACGTGAATCCCATTTGGATTACACCTATACTTAGCACACATGTGAGTGCATGCATATTTTGACAGGAAGATCTGGGGACAGAGAAGCTCTTGGAAGATCAGGAGGATGGGTACCAGTTTCCATGAGATTGGGTGAAGCTGGAATTTGGAGGTTGGAAAATTTCCTCCCACATCCAAAAGCTTGAGGGGAAAATTTATAATTATATGGAACATCAAGAACAGAAATTTTTCCTCTTGCTGCTATTTTCAACAGTGACTGGTGATTAGGGAAGGTTTTGCATTTCAAGGAGGCATTGTTTCCATTTATTCCAAACAAATTGAAACAAAAGAAGTAACCAGAAAAGATATTTGAAGGAGAAGGTTTTCCAAAATAAGTCTTCAAGTGTTGTAAAAATCTGTTCAAAGCTGGCCAAAGTGGGTTGAAGCAGATTGGAAGAAAATTCAAACTGTATAATTTTGATGGTGTTTTCCAAATTTTTTGAAATTTTTTGTGTTGAAAAAAACCAGGCTTGATAATTAAGCACGTCTTCTCCAAATGTTTGGGTAAAATCCTCTGCAATATTCCCTTTTTCTTCTGCAAATTTCTAGACAAGACAGTAATATGAGGATGATTTATTGCTCCATAAGAAACTAAAAAAATATTTCTCTGGAAATTTTAGGCTATAATCTTAATCTGTTGATCATCCTATAACAAACCCTTATTTGTGAAACCTATATTTGATGAATTTTTTCCTCTCAAAAACTTGTGCTTTATATAGTAAATACAACAGAAATCAAGAACCAACCCTATTTTTGCTACTCCATCTTACTACTGTCCGCCACACATCTTCAGTTTCAAAATGTGCACCTGGAAACCTTACCAATTCCTTAACTTTTAAAAATTCTGTCTGATTACTTTCCTGTGCTTTGGCATGCCCTTTCTTAACTTACTTCTCCAGCACCTTTTGGAAATAACTTTGGTTTCAAATCTCAAATAACTGTTTTACTCTTGTGTTTTCACCCCCAATTTCTGTCCCATTTCCTCGCAACTGTTTCTCACTTGTACATTTTCTTTTGTTCCACTGATTTTTTAATCCACATTTTGGAATCCTTGTCCAGCCAAATTTTCCACAGGCCCAGCTTCTGAGTATGGTAACCTGGTGTTATTTTGTCTTCCAACCAATCAGCTCCCCCATTTTAAAAATTGTTTTGAAACCCTTTTCTGTTTGTTGATCTGTGCTTGATGATTTTTGAGGGAAATTCAACTCCTCAGTTTTTACTGGCCGCAGTTCACTTCTGAATTTTGTATATAAAAGGTCACTTCACCTCCCCCAAACTTTGGATTCTGTCCCCAAGATCATCTCACTCCCCCACATAGCCTCTACTAGTACACTATTTAGACCAGATGTCCACCACCACCTCCTGTGAATAATGCACCCACACTAATTTCCACTGCTTCCATCAAATAGGTTGGCCCACCTTTGAAACCTGGAAACAGGCCCATATCTGCAAATCTTTTTGCCTTCTACAAGCCATCTGTGTCATCTTGCACAAGCCATATGCATACTCCTACCCAAGATTGCTTGTCTTCTGCTTTTTTCCACTGCTGCAAAAGAAATTTCCAGAACCAAATGGAAAAATTTGTAGTCATGGATGAAGACATGATTGGCTCCAAGTTTTGGAATGCAAAGCCTAATTGATGCAAATAAAAATCCCCAGAAGTCTTAGGCAAAGACAGCATCTTGCCTCTGCCCCTTCAGAAGGACTACCTGAGCTTTCTTGCATGGGCCATTGCTTTCTATAGCTGGGGGGATTAAACTAAGTGAATTTTTCACTTTGGAGAACCCCTGGCCCCTTTCCACACGCCATCCCAGCACCAGTCCCAAATAAAACACCTTCCCCTGCAGGTGCTCCCAATCTGCCTCCAACTCCTTCAGCTCCAAACCCCAAACTGTCTCAAGAGCCGATTCCTCTTTCCCCCTTCCCAGAACCAGCCTGCAACACAGCCCTGCACCTCCCTAAATTACATATCATTCCCAAAGCTACCACACCTAAGGGAACTCCTCCTCCAGCTCTGCGGGTCTTCCAAGCTCCATCAGTGATTGTGATTAGCTTTTCCCCAGTTGTACTTCCTCCTTAAAATGGAATGTTTTTTTAAACATGCTACATTTTTTTTAAAGAAGCTTCTCCCAACTCTGTGAGATCCTCAAAACAAGATGAACTATAAGAATCCCCTTTACAACCCATTCTTCCCATGTTCCTCCAAACCCCCTCCCATTCTCCAAAATTGGTCCCACATGTCCGGCATTTTGGTACCTGCATTCCACTTTAGTTACAATTGCCACCTAATACCAAGCAACATTGGACTTTTCTTTCTGCATTTTGCTCTTGAAAATTCTCTTTTAAACACCAATTCCTGTCTTTTATGACTACTTTTTTGTTCCATCAATCTCCAGGCCTGTAAAAAAAGGAAAATTCTTTGGGACCATCATTGGGCTAACAGAAAATTTGAAAGTTCATTTCAGAGAGCCTTCTTCATCTAAAATTCTCCTCTCATATTTTTTTTATTTGAACCCAGTTTCATGTATTAGGGCGTATCAGAGTTAGAAAACTCGCCATTAGAAAACTGCCATTTTTTTGACCAAACCTGCCATTTTAAAGGTGGGTTTTTGAAATGAACATACCCCCTAACTGCTGTATTTCAAAATGGAAGGTTTCAGAAAAATGGTGGATTTACAAAATTCAAACCCTCAATTTATGCATCATCCATCCATAAAATGCAAAAAAGCCCCATCCACACATCAACACATCATCAACCATCACTCACCAATATCAACCCACTCCTCATCATTTACCAATCCCAAAATCCCATAATGGCACCAAGCATGGGGTTCACCTCATCAAACAGATTCTTCATCAATATGTGTCTCATCACTTCATCCTATTTCACCAATCCATACTCATTCAATATTCACTCTTCATCACACTCTAATTGCTTCAATCTTCCTTAGCTCAAAGCAGGAAAATCATCACTGCTTGCTTGCATTCATAGCCCATAGGCCCCATCTGCTTACATCTCTTGTCTTCACAACTTAATTCTCTTGTTGGACATCACATTATTCCATTCTTCATCATCCACCGCACTCACATTTAAAGATTCCCCATTTCTTCATCACAAAATTCTCAAATCATCTATTTCTTTTTTTCTTGTTCTTCCAACATTGGTTTTTGCCTTACACATGTCTCTGCTCTTAGGTAAGAGCTATTTTATTATTTTTCCTTTGTAATCTGTTTCCAGGCTACTAATCCCTTCTTTTAGTTTTTTGCAAAGTAAATAATCAACCATCTCACCCTCCTGATTGATGTGAGCAAAGGCAGCCACTCAATCATTGGTCCCTCTGGATTTCATTCAAGGTCCCTTTTTATCTCCATCCACCTTGAAAGGCTCCAAGCTATGCTTCCTCATCCTACGCCATCAATCCTCAACCATACAAGCATTACTCTCTGTAACACCCAATGTGGTCTCCAAACAGATGGTCAAGTTTGCAATTGGAATCCAACTCAAATCATTAGTCTTTTTCAAAGGGGTATTTCAAAAAACCTTGGAAGAACTCAAGTTGTGTTTGATCTCAACTACAACTTATCAGAGGGTCAAACACTTGATCTCATCCTCAGTCAAGCAGTGATTCCCAGATCACCAGTTGAGTCTCACTTGGCCATCAGTACATCAGCTCTATCTGTTGCTCATCATATTCCATATATCTTCCTGATCTATGTTTATTGGTGAAAAAACTGTTATAATTCTGGAAAACAAGCAATATTTTTATTAAAAAAAATGGTGATTTATGGTAGAGGAAAATTGTAATAGAAATGGATAGAGTAGGAAATGGAAATTCATGGTGGGACAAACATGTGGGAGAAAACAATGAAAAAAGAAAAAGAAGGTGGGAAGATACTATCCAGTGATGATTGCATGCTGAAAAAGCACATCTTGTTGGGCATTGTTGAGCATTGAATATAGAAAGGTGCTAATGTTGGAAGGTGGTTGCGGGCCCAAATTCTGGGAAGGAATTTTGTGCTGAATGGTCTGCATCTCATCCTAATGACAGTGTCTCATCCATTCATAGATGTGCTCAGGGTTTTTTGGGAGGACCAAGATGAATGAGTGAGGTAAGTGGAATAAGACAAATGTTGCCCATGGTGTTAAATTAAAAAGAAGGGTAAGGGGGGAGACAGGAATAACGGTTTCATGGAATAAAAAGGATTTGCAGCTAAGGGAGGGGTCCATTGCCAAAATCTTGCAAAATAATCAGATGATGTATGTTTTTGCAGTCTAGCAGGGGGCAAGATGGAAGATTTTGGGGTGGGAAAATCATAAGGCTTGAATTGAGAGGGAAACAGATACTGCGCCTGACTGGGAGTCATTGGTCTATGTAAAATTCCAATTGGGGAGAATGGAGGGGTAAGGGCTGGGGGCATGGGAAAGGTGGAAAAGTTGGACCAACTGTAGGGGGGAAAGATTACGCTGTAAGAGAGATTAGGAGAGGATCTAGCAGGGTATGAGGGATGATTATGATGGTTGGAATTTGGGGGAGAGGGGAGTGGATGATGGTGATGCTTTTGATGAGCATGGGCAGTCATGGGACAATGAGAGTTTTTTTAGCAAACACTAGGGTTGGAATATTTGGAGGTGGGTGAGGAGGGTGGGGCGGTTGTGGGCACTGGTTTCCTCATTCATTGATAAAGATAGTTTTATGGCAAAGAGTGAAGTTAAATTTCTGGTGGGAGAAAAGGGGGTATTGTTGTTGGCAGCTGGTTGGATTATCTACCTGGACCAGGGTGGTAGCTTTGATGACCTGTTGGGTGAGTGAGTTTTAGATCAAGGAGTGATTTGATGAAAAGTTTGGTTGGAATCTCTGGCCACAGATTTCATATAAAATATTGGAAAAAACCACTCATTTCCAGGTAACTCTGACATGCCTGATGTGAAAGAAGGGGGTTTTTTTGATTTTTAATGGCAATTTTGAAATGGTGGATTTTGGTTGAAAGCCACCATTAAAACATTTTGGGTTTGATTAACTCTAATAAACCCTATTTCATTATATAAATAAATTAATAAATAGACACAAGAACTTTTTTTTTGAAATGAAATATCTTTCTTTCCCTATTCCACATTTTGATAATATTCTGTGATCTGGTCAAAAAGTAAAAAATAATGGACTCCTTGACAACCCCAGAAAGGTTTCCTTGTAACCCCCTCACCCAAACCCAATCATATAACAAAATACAAACAGACCCCAAGAGAAAAACCCAAAAAAATAACTCAAAAACCAAAAGCCAAAAAAATAATACCCCCCCCCACACACCCAATCTCAATTTTACCCCCAATGTTCCTCTGAAGACAAGCAGTCTACCAAGTTTTGAGGTATCAATTTTTATACCCAAGTTGTTTTCTGCAGCATACCCAAAAGCTCCCACAACATTCTCCACCTCCTCCATTTAAACCCTGAGGCCCTCTTTCTCTCCTGCTTCCACTGCCTCATCAGAATATGTGACCCTGAAAGCATAGATCCTCTTGGCTTGCGCTGCTTCTGCCTTGAATCTTGGGAGATTCCCTTCTAACTCCTCCATCTGGTACCTCCCCATGTAAATTGGTTGACCATTTTATATGGCCCATTCCTTCAATCCACAAAAAGCCTATCCAACTGAGTTTACAAGCTTTAATTATAAATCAGAACAAGCTTCCCTTTCTGAAATCAATCCCTCATCCTATTAGAGAACCTATTATCCCATTAAAGCACTGGCTTAGCCTAAGCTTTCTTGAGTGGCTCAGCCAACTTCTTCTTCCACTCTGCTTTCTGTAAAAACTGCTTTGCATGCACTGCGACCATTTCCACCAATTATTTTACCTTCCACAATTCAACCAATAGATAGGTAAACATCTTGATATCAACTGTAAAAACTTCCTTCCTTCCAAACAGAAATTAATACACCAAAAACCCCATTCTGCACTTAAAAAAAATCCAGTCTGCAAACAAAACCTCCAGAAGTGCTTGCTTCCACTTGTTACCACCTTTACCAGTGCATTCTTAATTAACTGAAAACCATGCTCCACCTTCCCCGCAACCTCTGGATAATACTTAGTTACTCTCCTGGACATTTCACCAGAAGCCTGCACCATCTCTCAAACACCACCCCACAACTCTCTGCCTCCATCAACTTTTATTAACTGAAAACAGCCAAAGAATGCAAACCAGTCTTCCTGTAAGACGGATCCTACCTTATCCGCAGAAATCTTAACCAATGGTTGCACCTCTACCCACACCAAAGGATCATCCCCCCTACCAACAGGTACACCTACTTCCCTGCCTTAATGTGGACCACGTCAAGTAAAACCCTCCTAACAAAAGCATCTTCCCCTGTTGGAATGCCTACTTCCCTAGGAAGACTATAACGCTGGCACCTTCTCAACTCCAAAAACAATACTGAACCATCCTAGAAGTCCCTGGCCACCAGAAACAAACCCCAAGCTGCCTAGCCAGCTTTTCTTTTCCCCTGTGATCTATGTTGTTGTGCATACTCTGCAGCACCTTCTCCTGGTCCTCCCTTTGTATGACCACAACCAACAGAAGTGGAGAAACCTGCTTTCACAGTTTCCCATCCTGCAAAATGAATAAAGGCAGCTTATTCCAAAATCAATTCTTGAAGTTCTCTGGAAAGGTGTTGGAAAGTTGAGGGTCCTCAAATATTACTCAAGCCCCAAAAACTTCCCAAATTGTTTCAAGTTTGCTCTTCCTTTCCCCCCCCCCCCCATTGTCACCCCCACCATAACCCACCACTTTTCAAGGTCCAAATCCTCCCCCTCCTCCCCTTGTTTAATCTGCGGTTACGGCAACAAGGCTTCAGGAATTGTGAATTCTTTTCCTGGAATTTGCCTTACTGAAAAGCAAAACAATTTCAGTTAATTCACCCTTATAGCCATTGGGGCATTAGGTAATAATGGGGAATTTATCATCTGTGCACAATCTTACTCATCCCAAAGTAACTCAAATTTTACCCCTAAAATACCATGCTGGAGTTGATTCACAATCTTCTTCACCCTGAAAAGTATCAATTTGGGCTGAAAATAATCTAAATTTATTTCCAAAAACTTCACAAATTTGTAAAACACAGGTTCTTTTTTCCCCTTGTCTTTGTGGGTCAAAACCTCTCCTTCCCCAAATTTTCTGGAGTTCACTGCCATTCTGATAACCCCCTTAGAATTTTCCAGGAATTTCAGAAGAATGTCAAACCCCACAATATTCTTTAACTTGGTAAATTCCCATTTTCATTTTTTGTTCCAAAACCACTCTCCCCCTTTTTGCACTAGCTGCTGAAGCAGACCAGCCTTTTCCCCAAAATGGTTTGATAAACATCTGCAAAAACCTAGAAATTTTAAGATATGTGGATTAGTTTTTGGTACCAGCCAGTCAAGAACCTTGTTAACCTTGACGTGTGTGACCATTTCCTCCCCACAGAAACCTCATGCCCAAGTATCCCGAGCATGGGAACACAAACAGCAAATTTTTCCCCCAACACAGTCAAAACAACCTCCTCAATTCAAAAAAAGGATCCTCTTCAACTTCTGGGAATTTTCCCAAAATTAGTGACATATTCCTACATTCTCCATAAGCTCTCCCCCATAGTTTCTCATGGGCCCCTTTATTCTGGTATCAGAAATAAAAATTTGCACCAATTTCAGAATTCTTTCCTGAAGGATCCATTAAATCTGTGCCTGGTACACCCCAAAATAGTTTTTTTCTCCCTGGGGAAGCCCTGTTAGCTGTAGGCGCCCCAATCTGGTCTGAAGTTGGGGTGAAGTTCACTTTGGTTATATCCCTCCATAACATCTTTCAAACCATAGCATGCAATCCCTGTCATGTTTTCCACAAATTCCACTAATGCGGATGATAATCCTGCATCTTGAATTGTAGCTTAATTGAAGTTCTGGAGGTTATGAACAATCTGAAAGCTCTTGCAATCCTGTTTTAGTGCAGAAAAACAAGGATCTAGAATAACTAGAGAAAGATTGCTTGTATAACCCCATCTGCAAACACTCTCTGACTAAATTGGTGAATGAATCCCACACTGGTACTGGAGTAGGAATGTGGTTGAATTGCCAAGGGCCATTTTGCACCCTTGGAATTCAATAAGGGTTCCCAATCAATTGCTTAAGAAGTCCCTGTTGATCTGGCTTGTAAGCCAAAGCCTTTCTCCATAATACTACAACCCCCTGTAACAGATTCTATTCCTCACTTGATGAACAGCCTTCCAGGCCAAAATTTGGTTCTGCCATTTGTTCCTCTGTAATGTTCTCCACAGTTCCAAAATTTATGGGAAAGAGGCTGAGTGGTGTCTTATAAGGATCCCAAAGCCACTCAATTTCCTATAACAGTTGTTTCAAATCCTGAGGCATTGCTAAGCTTCTAGGTTAACCTTTATTAGCAACTGGGTTGTAATTTCTGCCATAGCTCCACCCTTTTTGCAATACCTGCAACCCCAATTCTCCACAATTCCTAAAATCCAAACTGCAATGGGTTCCAGTTTTCTCATAAATTTGGGCACAAGGGTAGAATTTTTTTTCTAACCCTACTGGAAATCCATAAATGAAACGACTCAATTATACTGGCATCCTTTCCATCCCTATACCCAGAAGTCCATTCCTATACCCAGAAGTACCTCTATTGCCAGCCCCCATGAATTAATTGCATACATTTCCACTAAAATCCATTTTTGCCCCTCTCCAGTTGATGGTCCACACAGATTCAGAGATTTTTCTGCATGTTTTGTTTTGCCAACCTTCAAAAACCTTGCTCCTCATCTCAGTTGTGGCATATTTTGGTTTCAATTTTTTTGGCTGCTTTTGTCCGCAACTTATAACAACTCTTCACCAGTGGCATCATTTTATTCCCAGGAGGCTTGGAGTTTGAAAAGAAATGTTTTTTGTAAGATTATTTTCTCTTCTCTTGAGACAGGGAAGGAGAGTGGCTGAAATACCCTTGCTATCTTGGGATGCTGATGTTCTACAACACCCTCCACCTCACAAATATACCCTCCTAAGGTCTGAACCCCAATATCTTTCTTTCACCAGGTCATTCCTTCCTGTCTTGCTAGTTTGAAAAAGATAATTTTGACCATTGGAATGCTATTGACCATGGCCCAAAACCCTTCCTTTCCAATGCCCAGCTTTAAATAAACACAAGGGAACATAACAGGAATGACTATGTCCTCTGCCTCTGTCTCAACAGCCTCTGCCGCAACCTGGGGGATCTTTAGCTCCATAGCTCTGGTGGTCCCCACATATTTTTTCAACACTGTAATAATTTCTTCTGCCATGATGCAAGAGATTGCAGATAATTCGCGTATGGTAAGGCTTAATAGAGTGTGTGGGCCAAATATTTGTCTTTCTATATCAATTGGCTTCCTTTTTAAGGGCCTCTTTCCATCTGTTTCTCAAGGATGAAGATCTATCTCCACCTTCTACTCAATACGCACTTACTGCATATCACTTTGAGCCATTTTTATGTTGGCTGCAACTTTGGGTGGCTCCCAGTTAGTGTGGCCAAATGAAAATCCAAAGGATACTGTAGCCTCCTTCTTCTATTTATGAAAAGGTCTTCCTTCTACATACCTTACTTGATCACATGGAGATGGATCCCCACTCCCTCTTGTGCATTTTGGTCCTTTTGTAAAGTAGAATTCAACCCCCCATAGTTTCACAATCTGGCTTCTCATATCCATGGTGAGGTCTTTGAAATCATTTTTGAATGGCCGGTTTCCAGGCAGTAATGGAATTGTGGGGGGGTTCAGAGGCCCCATCATGTTTGGAATTAGTTTCCAAGGCATTTCTTTTGGAACTTTGGTCTGTCCTCCTGCATTCATAAAGGTTTTTTCTGAAAAAAAAGCTTCAGATGCTCCATCATGTCTTGGACCTGTGTTTTCTACGCCTGGGTTACCGGGGTAGGTTGTGTATATTTCTTTTGGAGCATGTTGTTGTTAAAATATGTATGCAACCATGTGTGTGCTACGTATAAGTGTAATCCAAATGGGGTGTGTGATGGGCCTCTGCGGCCCATCAGACACTCAAATGTACCATACAGGCCTGTGTGGATGTCACAGTTTTGGGGAAACTGGCCTCAAAACGCGTGAAAAAAGCCTATTGGTACATGGGCCCTAACGGGCTTGGTGGGGTGTATGGGCAAATACAGCCAGATGGGCTTTCATGGGAATTATTGGGCCCAAGGTTTATTTTGGACATAATTGGCCAGACGGGCTGGCCCGCCAAAGTATGATTAATTTGTGTTTTGGGCATTGGGGGGCCATCTGTCTTGCAGCCCACTTGGGGCCACTTGTTTCTCTTGGCAGGGCCCAGGACAGGCCTGAAAACTTGCTTGGGCCCAAGAGACCACGCGCGGGGAAAAGCTGCACTGGGCTTTCTGCCGCATCCAATGGTTGGAGCCGCGGCAGCTGAAGCAAACAGCCCTGGCTCCTCCCCCTCCCCTTGCTCTCCATTGCAAGAGGGAAGGAAATGGCTGTCTGGGTTGAACCAGCCAGAAACCAGTTGCAAGAGGTGATTGGTCAGGGTGGGGGGGACTTCATCACCCTCCCACCAATATGGAGTGGCTGGGCCGGTTGAAACAAGGCAACCAACGGTGGGGGGACCTGATTGCCCTCCAACCAGCAAAGTGCAAGGGGCGCTCTCCCCCCCCCCCCCCTCTACCAAGGGGGATCTGAGCACCCCCCACCCCACCTTTGTTTGACAACACCCTGGCATTAGAAACATCCAGTGCTCTGGTAGGGGGATTTGACCACCCCCTCCAGAGATTTGTGAGAAAGAGGGGGGGCGGCATGTCCGCCAGTTACACCCCCCCCAAGCATGTCTGAGACTGGACGCAGGTGTTTGCTGGGTCCCACCTGGCCATTTGTATTGCCAGGGGCAGGTTTCATGAGGAAAAAATCCAGAATTTGACATAAAAGGGCCGGTTGTAACAGAAAACAGGCCAGGGGATTGACCAGCAAGGGGGGTGGTTCAGCCCTGTGATGGTGGAAACACCAGAAATGACCAGAATAAGATGATCATAAGGGTACAGGGACTGATGCCATGTGGGCTCATGTAGCCCAAACCAAGTAAAAAGGCATGTAGAGCCTGTAGAGCTCTTTTAGGGCGGAAATTTTCCTTTTGGCATGTTTTATCATGGGTCCACAAGAGGCCAATATTTTTTTACTTCAGGAGCTCTTCTACCTGCCGTTTTCCATCATTCATTCACATCAAATTAAATTCATCAACAATATCATCAGAAATATTTCCCCATTTTCAGAGCCCATCAGTAATTATTGACACAAGGTGTCCAGAATTTCTTTTGATTTAATTACTGCTCATTTTCCTAAGCTAATAGCTGGCCATAATTATAAAAGTTGTTGGTAGCAGACACAGCCCTGAGGATTGGTCTCAAAGATTTAATTCCCAATTAATAGTTTTCTGCAAGTTCCACATGTCTGGTAGGAGCAGTATGCCTCCACCTTTTGACCTCTGCAATAAATTTTACTTTTAAAGTAAACACTAAGTGTTAGTCCTTCATTCCTTGTTTAAGCCCAAAAGGAAAATTCTTTTCACTGAACCAATTTTTTTGGGCAAAAATCTCATTGTGGACCAAGTAACTTAATACTCTATCAAAAGCAGAGCAGTAGGCAATGAAATGCTTCCTCAAACTGACCCCTCCTTATGAAATTCTGTGGGAGGCTTTCGCTTCCAGCTTTCTTTCCCAGAATGGCTGCTCCTGCTTTCCCCATTTCTCCAATATCTCCTGCCGCAATTGCTCCCAATTCCCCCCTGCACACCTCTCATACCCTCCACATCCTCCATATCTTCTTCCCCTTGTATAAATTTGACTATTTTCTGCACTCTTTCCTTGTCCCTGGCTCCTTTTAAGCCGCCATATTTTGAAATTGGTCCAAGAAGCAGGCAATATTGTTGTTTGGGAACAAAGAAAATGGGGGATATTTTGGTCAAATATTTTCCATTTCTCCATGTTGGATTTTCTGCGCACTTCCCCTGCTTTATGGTGGTATCCCATAGGTATTTTTTGCTCCTTGTGGGGGTGATATTTCCCCATTACCAGCCCCAGACCCTCAAAAAAACAGGTAGGAGTTGGAAGGGTGTTTTGTTCTCCGTAAAGGAGGGAAGCATATCTTTCATGAAAAAAGTAACAGGCAATCACTATTAGTAAGTGGTGAATTGATGAGTTGAGTTGAACTTTTTCCTAAGGAAGAATGCTTTCAAAAGATGAGTTTCCCAGTGAGGCCCCCAAATATGTGGTGCCAAAAATTAGGTTTAAAGATTAAGTAGTTCATCTCTATATATTTGGGTAATCTTCTCTGTAATATTCCCTTTTTTTCTTCTGAAACATCAGTAGACAAAAGAGTAATTTTAGAATGATTTATTGCTCCAAAATACACTGAAAAAATAACTCTCCCCAGATTTTAGGCTATTATTGTAATATGTTTCTTCCCCTATAAAAAACAGATAATTGCACACCCCGCATTTGATGAATTTTTTCCTCTAAAAAACATGTGCTTTACATAGTAAATACAACAGAAATCAAGAACCAACCTCATTTTTCTTACTCCATCTTACTCTCTGCTGCCTGTTGGTAGTTTCAGCATTTTCTTCTGGAAATATGCCCAATAATTTAAGTTAAAACAAGACCATATAATCACTTTCATACTTCCCGCAAGGACATTCATCAAGAAATTTCTTTTTTGCCTTTGAGAAGTCACTTTGGTGAAACCTGTTGAAAGGAAATCCCTGAAATCAGTCTCACTCCAACACTTCAACTCATCTCCAAACTTTTTCACCTAACTGTCACAAAAACTCAACCATTCCTCACCACCTGCTTCTTCTGATTCAAAACATCATCTCTCAGCTTCCATTTTCCCCTCTGTCTCTCTTTGACCACCTCAACTCCTTCCTTGACTGTGTCCAGCCAATTTATCAACCTTGACCTCCACGCATTGACACCCAATTATCTCTAATTCAACCATCTAAGCTTCCAACCAATCTCACACCCATCAAGCCGAATCTTGAAGACCTTTCTTCAAAATAAATCAATTTCCTTTCCATTCTCTGCTCAGATGAGAGATTTTCTTAACCCAAATCTCAAACACAACCAATTACTAATTTTTCCTTGCTCAGATTTTTTTTCCTCAGTCTTGTTTTTTCCTTTCATTTTTTACTGTATTTTCCCTTGAGATCCCCTGCTCAATACTTGTTCATTTCAGTGAGAAACTTGTTTACTTGTTCAACTTCAGCTCCAAATTTCCTCACCTTCATTTTCTTTGCTTTTCACCTTTTTTTATTCCTTGTATTTAGTCTGTTGGTTCAGAAAATTCAATTTATTCAGATCTTCATGTTTAAAACCCAAATTTTCAAACTTAACAACAACCCAAGCCAAGCATTTAATCATCACCTGGACCAACAGATCTTAACTCCCCCTTCTAAAAATACTTACCAACTCCATACCAACTTTTACCAAATGAAACTTCTTGTTGTTTTTCTCAAAGCACAAAAATATCTTTTCTCTCAAGGGAATCTATCAATGGCACCAATCCTCCAAACCCAAAAAGTGCCCCTCCACTTTTAACCTGGAATTTGTGGGATAAATTTAGCCAAAATGGACAACAGAACAGATATATATCAACTGGGTTAAATAATATCAGCTCACAAACTTCATTATACTTTGGAATTAAATAAACAAATTTTATGCCTTGTAACAAACAGAGAATCAATCCCAAGTTTTTTTTCAACCTGCTCAGCCTCCAGTTTTACTCTCAATTTTTCAATAAATTTATCACAGAAGTGAAATCATGTCTAATTTAAATATCAGAAATTGGCATTTGGATGGACAAAAACATAATGGCATATCTAATTCTCTAAAAATATCCCCCTCAACTCAAGCATCTGAAAATTACCATAACACACTCTCTGGGAGAATCCAAAATCAATGGAGACCTGGTGCTTCAGCATTTGAATCAAATCAAAAACAACATTTATGCCTAAACCTATGCCTCAGCCATGATGAATAAGGGCATTAGACAGAAGCCACAAAGTGTATACCCACCTGGTGTAACCCTCATTCCTTTGAACCTAAAAGCTCATGCAGGTAACTGTATCCACATCTACAGCCAGGCTTGAATGATAACAATAACCCACCCAAATCAACTGAAAACAAATCAGCTTTGGAAAATCTGTCCTATAAATTTTCCATGAATAACTCAAGACTTCTTACCAAGCACTCTATCATCTTGGATTCTGAGGCGGCACGTTGCATGTTCAACTCACCTTAATTCTTTTAAAATCTTGTGGCGTACAACACGTAAATCCAAACTGGAAAGGAGACCACCTCACTGAGTTCTGAAGGAATTGGAACCACAAAAATTATATCCAAAACTGTGCCCTCCTTCTCAATCAATCACTCTTTGTTCCAAATGGCCATTAACCTTGTTTCACTAGGGCAACTGTTTAATAAAGGATGCTCACTTCATTTATTGTGATGCAGAAAAAACTTCAAAGTTACTCTTGGCTATTTAGCTCAATTGAAGATAATCTCCTTTTCATCAAAGATTTTTCCCTTCCTAAAACCAAACTTGCTCAATCATTTATCAGTTTATCAACCATTTGAAAATTCTTTGGAAATGTTAATGCCAACAAAACCAAACTCTTATCAAAATCATTTCCCAAGATCAAATGGAAGGAACTACTTTGAAAATCATGTGCCCTAGTAAAAATACATTGATTTTCCTTCAAAGAACACATCTCCAATCATACCCAACCATTTTTCCAGATTCACGCCAATGTCTGTGGTCCCATAAATCTGATTTCAAATTCTGGAAATCAATACTACCTACTACTCACTAAAAAATTCTCTTGCTTCAAAAAATGCCTTCCCCTCAAGCTCAAATCAAACTTCACAGACAAAGTTATAAAATTCATCAAACTCAACTCAAAAAAATTTGGCTATTAACTCAAATATTTCCATCCCAAAAATGGTGGTGAATTCCTCAACTTCAAAATCTCAAGCTTCCTTGAAAATCTAGGAATCACTCCCACTAATTCAGAAAATTATACTCAAAAACACAACCCCATTTCTGAAAAATGAAAGTTCACCATTGTCAATGTCAGCTTGCTACTTTTTACAGAGAAACCTGGAAAAGGTATCAAAATGGAAAAAAACAAAAATATAAAACTCTACCAAGGAGTTAGGAATCCCAAGTTATTATTTCATATTTGGATTTCATGTCCAAAATAGGTTAGGTTCACTCAATGACACCTCCTTTGATTTCCCACTCCTTATAATTTTAATATTTTAATAATATTAAATTCCAAAAAAAAAGCCAGAATCCCCCTTTTTTGACCTTCCCTCAGCTCACATGAATGGTAGTGTGTAGGTTTCACACCTAAAATTCAGTCATAATTGACAAATTGTGTGTATTTTAAGATTTAAGTGCCAAAATGGGTTCTGTCACAATTCCAGCATGCAGCCATGGCAGCTACATATCCACTCTCAAAGGATAAAACGCAGCCAGGCTGTGTAGATGACTTGAGAGGGGTTCAAGCTTCCCTGGGCAGGTTAATATTATGCAGCCATGGGCCTACAGACAGCTGCAACAATAGCTTTATAAATAAGCTACAATAGTATTGAGGTACCCCTCAGACATGCTACCACCCAGATGGAGACATACAGTTTATGTAATAAATATGTATGAATTTAAAGCATGACTTGATATGTAAATAACTCCACTAAAAATACATAAAAAGATGAATTTAAATATTTTAATAAATGATATAAATAAATAGCCAGAAACTTCAAAAAGGACTATTACTAAATTAAGAGGCCTGATGACCTCACTCAATTCAACATACATGGAAACATCTGGAAACTAAAATGTCCGTGATATCCCCAGCAAGTTGAATATGTAAAAAGGTTACACAATTTACAAGGGGAGTATTTTAAATTAATTCTTTCAATGAATAACATAAATCTCAAAAATGAACTATTAAGAACTTAAAAGGAACTCAACTCCATTTTGAATTTAAATAACTGAGAATTTTATGAAATCAAAATGTCTGTAGTATTTCCACCAATAGGTATATTTCATCAACTCTATGAATTTCACAGGACATTTTTGAGTGAAGTGAATTAATCAGAATAAATGGGCACATTTTTCAACCAGAATATTGAATTATAATTGGAAACAGTTCCCACAAAAGGTTGATCTTGCTTCCACCCGCACTAGATCACCAAGAATACATTCTGAGCCACCACTGGTTACCTTGCTAACCTTAGAAAGCTTCTTATTTGGCCCCCATAGTCTTCAGAGGGACAGACCAAGACCTAAAGAGGTATAAATAAGGTAACCTTTCTGATGATTTTTAGCCCCAGACCCAGTTAAATATGGTATATCAAGCCCTTTTGGGAACCCACCCAAATTATCTGGTTTTTTCTAAAGGGCGCTGGGCACCCCCTGAAGCCCCTGTGGCACCCCCTGAAGCCCCTGTGGCACCCCCTCAAGCCCGTTTGGCACATAGGCAAGCACAACTTGGCACACAGCCAAGTTTAGGTGGGTCAGGCCAAGGCTTTACTTGGCCAAAACCCAAGCCAATCAGCCACGCCCACCAGATAAATAATTTGGGGATTTTTGTTTATTTCTTTTCTTCAATAAACTTTTAGATATTATTTAAAAATTTTCAATTAGAAAAAAGAAATGGACAATTTTAATACCAAAATAAAAGGAGCAGAGCAATCACCATCACCAAGCAAACAGAAGAGGTAAAAGACCATGAACACTGACTGGGGAAATGAATTTAAATGCCTTTGACTTCAACATTGGCAGATTCCCATTGAACAAAGAGATTGATGCCAATTGTGTTAGTTGCCAGAACCTTGGCTGGTAGAAATGAGAAGTTGGTTAGGGGGAGGTAGCAAGCAAGAGGGAGCAAATGATTGAGGGGGGGTGCCAACAGCTTGGCTGTGTGCCACAATCTGCAGTGCAACCTGATGCCCAAATCAAGCCCGCTGGGAACTGTGCCAAGTGGGAATTGGGAGTGTTCCCAGACAAGCTTTCAATACCATATACATCCAGACACCGCGCCAAAGTTATCAAGTACTTATAAGAGATAAGTAGGTGATTTATGGATTTATTCTGATAATTTTTCCCCATCCCCAAACCCTTATAATCACATTTATGCTGCTAAAATTCTTATAAAACCAAAAACAGCCTTAAAGCCATCCATTTTAAATTATTGCAGGTCCCCAAGGAATGTAATACTCAAAAAGTAAGTAATTTATCTCCTCTCTACTTTGGCCTATCTGCTAAAAGACCCAGCCACTCTGCTATATATTTTACATGTATATTACCTTTGGGAAATAAATCCTTACAATATTATTATTAAAGGCTCTGAAGTAACCAGGTGCACGGATTAGAAAGTTAATTCCCTGAAGAAGAGGTGTTAAAAATCCCCAGTATACATAATTTTGCCTCTCTTTTTACTTAGATATCAATATATTTATTATTGATAAAACCCATCACCAAACCAAATCACCTTTCATTTTCTTTATCCATATTTTCATGAATCATTGCTGCCATTTTTTTGAATAATTTATCAATTATGTACTCTATCACCTCTTGTATCTAAAAGGTAGCTAGGACCTTGGCATCCAGGAGGCTTAAATTCAAAGAAAAGAGAACTTTGCTCATCAAAATGTCAATTCCAGTTGACCTATGGGATAAAAACTGGTTGGGGGGTTCCAAAATCCTCAAACTTGTCCCCTCACAAGAAAGAAAGCTGAAGCCATCAGAACTATGGTACAGAATGAAACCCAAACTCAGCATAATTCACACCTTAGGCTCAAAAGCCATAGTGCTCAAGCACTGCCATAATCTTGGAAATTTTGAAAAGAAATTGTTGGAAGGTATTCTTCTAGGCCACAATCTACATCTAAACTCCAACCAAATCTTCATTCCAGAACTTTGAGAGATGGTTTGCTCAAAAAATTTTCAAATCTTTGAGAACTTAAAGCTAACTGACTCACTCTCCCCATCCAAATCTCCATTTGAATCCCCCCTCCAATCTGACTCTTACCTTCTTGAAACACTCTCCACAATAAATCATAAATCTGACATCATCTCCCCATGTTACCCTATTTCTTCATCATCAGCAGAACCTCAAAAGAAATCTGAAATCATCTCCAACTCAAAGAATCCAGAAGATCCATCCAAATCCAACCAGTCTACCTCATAATTGCTGGAAAATCAAAACATAATGAATCAACTAGCCCCTCCAACCAGAAAATTAAGAGATTGATCTACTCTACAAAAACTGAAAAAATATAGATTACTCTCCAGAAAGGTTCCCCAAATTACAAAAAATGGAAAATCTCCCAATTTCAAGAACTGTACCTTGGGAACAAAGTAAGAACTCAAAGGCATTGAATCCATGATGTTCTGGATAGGCTGCCACTAATTACCAGAAGTCAAGAGGTCCCTATCAACAGTATGAGTCTTCCAACTGAAAAAAAACCAATGGAAATGGCTTGATTTTGAAGGCAAGGCTCTATGTTTGAGGATTTTGCCAATTTGGTAAGACTAAGGCCCAAACCATCCAAATTTCTACGCTTTGTGCTTTGCAGGTTTACGCCTTTCATCATGTTCTACTCATAACTCAAATGGACATCAAGTCTTCCTTCCTGAAAAGGGAAATATAAAAAGATATCTAAATTAAATAATTCCCTTTTTAGAAAACTCCATTCCGCTACCTCAAGCTTAATAAAGCCTTGTGTGGCTTCAAACAAGCTCCAAATAGCTGGATTGATAAGCTCAAGGAGTGGATTCTCAATCAAATATTCACCACTACCTCTACCAATCCCTATCTCTTCATCAACCAATCTTCTCAAATCTACATTTTTTTCTACATCAATGATATATTTGTCATCAGAAACTCCTCTGATTTTTGAGAAAAACTCAAATCCAAATTCTCAATCTTGCACAAAGGTCCCCACTGAAAAATACTTTAAGAATCAATTTTCAACTTGCCATCTGGAACCTGTCTGCATCAACACGCTCACATAGACACTGCCCTGTCAGAGTTGGGACTCACTGAGTCCAAACCCATCAATACTCCCCTTAAGCCAGGCATTGCGCTCAAACCCATTTCCAATTACAATGAATAAAACTTCTCCAAATGAAACATCAACTATTGATCATCTACAGGATTTCTGAATTTCATAGCAACCCAGACCAGACCAGACCTCTCTGACACCATTTCATCTCTATCCAGATTCAAAGCCAAACCCGGACTTTGCCACTTGACCAAATCAAAACAAGCGTGGCAGTACGTCAGGACAATGAGTGATCTGGGACTTTGGCTCAAGAGCAACACCTTTGACTATGAAATCCTAGCCTTGAGAAACTTGGAAACCAGTAAAAATCCTAACTTGAGAAGAAGCCACCCTGGTTGGCTCATATTGCTTTACAGCTGCGCTTTATCCCAGCACAGCAAGTTTCAACCAACAGTCTCCGTGTATTAAACTGAAGGAAAACTCAAGTCTCTTTTCCTGGAAACTTGTTGATGTAATCCTTGTCTTTTATGTTTTTTTCTTCTCTTTTCCTGTTATCCGTAGTTAGGTTGTATGTGCCAACCTTTGTTTCCTGTGACTTCTTTGTGTTATCCCTCTTTGTGTGTCTTCCTCCTCTCATATTCCCCAATGGACATCCAGACTCTTTTCCCACAGGTGCCAAGACCCTATTTCAAATTCACTCAAGCCGCTCCCCAAATGCTTAAATATTCTGTTGAAACTCATTGGGACCATCCCTCAAGACACCATCAAGTCCTCTGCCTCCACTCAAACCCATCAATCTCAAGGTGTAATCCACTCCTCAAGACCTGAAGACTCATACTTCCCCAACTCAAGGCAACAATCCAAAACCCTGAAGCTGCTTTACTCCAACCAGTCATTCCATGCTTCCTTATCCCTTTCCTTCCTTGTTCTGTGACTACATTGTTTAGCTTTTTATCAGGTTCATGATTTTGCTTAACTTCTTTTATTTTTGTCTGTTTCTAATGAATCACCTTTTTATCAGCCCCTTACTTTGACAGATTTACAGTCCCAACTTGGCCTCAAGCCAGACAACAAACTCTTCTCACAATGTCCAACAATGCTGGCAACAACCCCAAACGGCCTAACATGCCTCTGCTAACTTTGCCTCATGGGACATTTGCATTCAAAGTTATTTACAAAGGAAAGGAATCCTTGAGTATGTGGAAGACCATCTTGATGCTCCCATCATCATCCATTCCTCCGCTCCTCAAAGAAAGAAGGCGTATGAAGCTGCCAACATCCTCATCCAGGACCTGGGAGACAGGGCCTTTGACGCCGTCATGAATCCTTCCAAACACTCAAAATCAGATGAAATTTGGACTGCCATCCAGAACCGTTATGCTTCTCAATTTACTAATAATTGTGGTTGAATCTGGCTCAACTTCATTCGCTATCAGTTCAATGGAAACTTAGCTACCTACATTCGGGAGTTTCAAAAGTTAATTAATGAGCTCTCCATAGTCCGCCTTAGTGTTCCAGAGGACATCCTGAGCTATACCATTCTGGCTAAACTCACTCACAACTTCTAACACATTGTTGATTCCATCCTTCTCAACAACAATCTCCTTCAAAGCCCTACATGAGTTCCAAATAAGCTAAGGGAGGTTACTCACCTTGAATCTTCTTGGACTACCTCTGGACCTCAGAATTTCCCTCCTGAAACCGGGTCCACTGCCTTACTCAAATCCTAGGTGAATCCCAAGAAGGAACCCCCTCAGCATCCATGCTCAAAAGGAGCTCACAACCCCTTAGCCAATCATCCCAAAAGGCAGTGTTGGCATCTCCATCCTCACCTTTGAACTTTTTGTCAAAAAGTGAAATCCTACCTCACTCAGGGCAACCTGGAAGAGGACTCTACCCCTAAAGAGACACCCCCTTTGGCTAATTACAATGCCCAGCTTTACCTCAAGACCTATTCCTCCCCTAAAACCCCTCTACCTGTCTTGGACTCAGGAGCAACACACCACATTTTCAATTGTCACTCCTACCTTTTCAACTTCAAAAAGACCTCCATCTCTGTCGGTACCGGGAACAACAATCACCCTATGAAGGCTGTAGGCATTGGTGAAACCTACCTGATCAACCACAATGGCAAAGCTATCAAACTCAGCAATGTTATGTTCATTCCTTCCCTCAACCGCTGTCTCATTTCTCTATCTCAACTTAATCCCAGTGTTGCCACTTTGAATAAGGTGGGTTTCTCAGGTTCGGAAATCTCCATCAACAATTTTTCCTTACTTGGGTCCATGCAAAACAAACTGCTTGAATTAATTGGAACCAAGTTCAGGAATGGCTGTAACCGTCCCAGTGCCAGCACCTTTCTTACCAAAGCAGCTTCCAAGGTCTTGAATAACAGTCTTGGTCATCCGAGTGACTGTGTACTCTCAACACTGTTTCCCCAGACTCCCACCGGACTTGCCTCAAAATGCTCTACCTGCCTCACCTGCAAGATGTCTGCCACCACCTTCAACAGTCATTTCAAACCAGTCTCATCTTTGCTGCAAGCCAGTCACCTTGATTTAGTTGTTCCTTTCCCAACTGAATCTCATGGAGGCTGCAAGTTCTTTCTCTCCATTATTGATCAATTTACTTGCTTCAAATCCATCTCCCTGCTCAAGACAAAAGGTGAAGCCTTTCCAGCTCTGAAAGATTACATCTATTGTGCCAAGCGACAGTCAGGCAAAAAGGTCATCACTATAAACTCCAATAAAGGGGGTGAGTTTGCAAGTCTTGAATACTCTAATTTATGCAAGGAAAAGGGAATTAATCTCCACTTCTCGCCTCCTTACACTCCCCAAAACAGTGGCTTTGCTGAACAAAAAAATTGTTCCATTCTTGAAAAAGCTTGTTGTCTCCTCTTTCAGAGAAAACTTCCTCGGTCCTTTTGGGCCAAAGCTGTTACCACAGCTACCCACCTGCTCAACTTGCTTCCTGTGTCTACCAATAATTTCAAGGTCCCCTATACTTTCTGGTACGGTAGAAGTCCAAACTATTCAAAGCTGGAGCCTTTTGGTTGCACCGCCTATGTTTTGATTCCCAAGGCCCTTTGCAAGCTCAAACATGGTCCAACTGGCTTCCTTGGCATCTTGGTTGGTTACTCAAATGACTTCTCCACTTATAGGATCTGGAATACGCAGACCCAGAAATTTGTCTGCACTTCCAATGTCAAATTTGACCCCTCCGGCTTCCCGTATACGGCTACGGCAATTAATGAACCTCTGATACCTTCCCTTCCTACAACCTCCAATCTGCCTACTCCCAATGTTTCCCCAGTTGTTGCGTTCCCTTCTGACACTTCTGAGGTGCCTCCCATTTCTGGTTGCAAAATTGCTACCTTACCAATACCTCCTACTACCAAGTACCCCAGACTGGATGTGGTGCACAAGTACAACATCTTGAACTTCAACAGACATGACAACCCCAAATTCTTCCTTGTGGATGCCAACTACTTGGACCCCAAGTCCCTGGCTCAGGGTCTTGCCTGCAAATGTAAGCTTGAGTGGATTGCCGCTATGGATAGAGAAATAGAGAATTTACTGAGCTATCAAGTATGGGTAGAAATCACCGATGATCAATCTATGTCAAAACTCAAGTGTGTGTGGTTTTTCAGGACCAAATGTGATACAAACAATCAAATCACCAAGTTCAAGGCACGCTTGTGCGTTCAAGGCTTCAACCAGGAGGAGGGCATCAATTACAATACCACCTTGGCACCCACTGAAGACAAGACCTCTCTCCAAATGCTGATCTCCTTTGCAATCAACAATGGCCTGCATTCCATCAACTCAATTTCAAGTCAGCATTCCTTAAAGCCCCACTTGAAGAAGAAGTACACATCATACCGCCGGCCAATGTCAAAGTTTCCTCCGGAAAGGTACTGAGATTGATCAAAGCCTTGTAGGTCCCAAAAAATCCCCTCAAGCTTGGTACAAAACCCTCAGTTCATGGCTCTTAAGCGTAGGTTTCAAAAGAAGTCCCAGTGACAACTGTGTTTTCTGGAACTTGGACACCTGGCTCTATATACATGTAGATGAAATTTCTATTTTCAGCGATAACCCGCAACATTTTGTGACTCTTATTCAATCCAGGTTCAACTGCAAATATGTAGGCCAATGCTTGCTGCTGCTCGGACTCAATATCAGCGTGTCAGATGACACAATAAAACTTTCTCAAAACTCCTAAATCACTTCCTTAGCCGCCCAGTACGATCTCCCTATGTTCAAGCAACACTCAACTCCAATAAAACGACATGAACACCTTCGCCTAGCTTCTCTGGAGGAGCAATCCCAGCTCCTCAACTCTGGACTTAAGTATCAAAAATTGGTCAGTCAACTGCTGTACATCAGTGTGAACTCCAGACCGGATATTACTTTTGCATGTAATCACCTGTCTCAATTTCTTAACTCTCCGGGAATGAACCACTAGAACGCCGGGCTTCGCGTGCTGAACTACTTGAAACATACTGCCGATCAAGGAATCATCTACGAAAAGGGATGCCAATCTGAAGATCTTGTAGCCTATGTCGACTCGGACTGGGCCACCTGCCCTACCACTCGAAGATCCATCTCAGGAATTTTTGTCACCTGGAAGGGCAACTTAGTTTCTTGGAAGTCCCGCAAAAAACCTACGGTCTATTTATCAACTACCGAATCCAAGTACAAATCAGTGGCAGACGGAATCAAGGAAATCAGATGGCTCAAGCACTTCATACAAGAGGCGTTTCAAGATCCTTTATTGAAGCCCACTCCGGTCTATGAAGACAACAAAGGTTGCATCAAACTGGCTTCTCAATGTGCCAACCACTCCAGATTTTGCATCAAACATATGGACCTACAATTTCATTTCATTTGCAAAGAAATTGAAACCGGACAAATCGAGTTAGTCAAGACCTCATCTGCGGAAAATTCAACAGACTTTCTAACAAAACCGCTAGAAAGGGCAAGGCAGGAGAGGTGCCTCAAGCTGATAAGATTTGGATGAAAAGAATCGAAAACAAGGGTGGCTTTTGATGAAATCTTTGTCTTTTATGTTGTTTTCTTCTATTTTCCTGTTATGTGTAGTTAGGTTGTATGTGCCAACCTTTGTTTCCTGTGACTTCTTTGTGTTATCCCTCTTTGCGTGTCTTCCTCCTCTCATATTCCCCACAGATGTCCAGACTCTATTTCCCGCAGGTGCCAAGACCCTATTTCAAATTAACTCAAGCCGCTCCCCAAATGCTTAAATAGTCTGTTGAAACTCGTTGGGACCATCCCTCAGGACACCATCAAGTCCTCCGCCTCCACTCAAACCCATCAATCTCAAGGTGTCATCCACTCCTCAAGACCTGAAGACTCATACTTCCTCAACTCAAGGCAACAATCCAAAACCCTGAAGCTGCTTTACTCCAACCAGTCATTCCAGGCTTCCTTGTCCCTTTCCTTCCTTGTTCTGTGATTACCTTGTTTGGCTTTTTATCAGGTTCATGATTTTGTTTACCTTCTTTTATTTTTGTCTGTTTCTAATGAATCCCCTTTTTATCAGCCCCTTACTTTGACAAAACCCAAGAGAAAATCTGCATCACAAAATTGATGTATGAACTGAGTCCCTTGATCTCTCTCACGCACTGCTTGAAAATTTACAACAAGGCTCTGAATGATCTGATCAACTTTTAATCCCATCATGAATCACTCAAACAAGTGGGCATACAGATCAAATGGCTCAGAGGGCAGAATTCCTCCATAATACTTGTCATCAACCTTTTAAACTCCAAAAACATGCTAGTGCATTCTCTGAAAAACATGGCCATACAAACTTTGGTGAAGAAGCCTGATAACCTCTATTCTAAAATCTCTTGTCTGAACATGGAGGCATGTTGAAAGGAGATCACTGAAATCAGTCCCACTCCCAAGAGTCAACTCATCTCCAAGCTGTGTCACCTTACTGTCACAAAACCTCAACCATTCCTCAGAATCCTCTTTTTCTGCTCAAAAATCTCATCTCACTATTCCATTTCTCCCCTCTGTTTCTCTTTGAGCACCTGAACCACTTCCTTGACTCTGTCCAACTAATTTGTTGACCTTGACCTCCACGCATCTACACCCAATTATCTCCCATTCAAACATCTACTCTTCCAACAAATCTCACACCCATCAAGCTGAATCTTAACAAAATTGTTGCAAACTCAATCAATTTTGTTTCCGTTCTCTGCTAAGATGTGAGACTGTTAACATTATCCTCCTCTTCCCTATTCTCTGATTCTCACTCAGTCTCTGTCCCAGCTGCTCCGCGGACAAACTGAGACAAGTCTTTGTTACATGTCTGTACCATCCCACTCTTCAACCTTCTGAGGCAACCCGGGTGAACCTCCGGGGACTTTCCTCTCTTCAATTTCTTCCTCTCTTAAAATTTCTTCCTTCTTGTCAATTTCTCATCTTTCCCATTCTCTTCTCTTGTTCACTCTCTACTTTTATTGTTTCTACTTTTCTTATCCTCTTGACCCAAATCCTCCTCAACTTGATCCTTCCACCCTGGTCTGAAATCTCTCCGTCATCCAATCTATGCCTGGTAAGAAACTGATCCTCAAGATTGTCTCCACATGATTGTTCTCTCAACTCAACTCAATCTTGTAGTTATCTTCTTTATTGCCTGAGCTCCATCAACTTCCTTGCTGCCAACACCTTATGTGGTCTTGTCTGATCTCTCTCTTCTTTTCTAAATAACTCAAGCTGTTGGTCTTCTCATCCTTCCTCATCTCAGTCCTTGTCTTGTTTCTCATGGCTCTAACTCTTTTTCTGCAGTCTGCTGGTTTTTAGTCCTGAAGTAATTCATCTAAATCTTCTCACGGTTAAAAGCCAAAGGAGGACTCCGTATCATCAAAGATGAATGAACCAGCTGGAGCAAATGATTATTTCCACCAGGTAGCTCTTAAGGCCTCCGTCAATGCCATCCCCCCACTTAATGAAGATAATTATTCCATCTGGCGCGACAAGATGTTGATTTTGTTCAATCTCAAAGACATCAAGGACACTATGATCAAGGACCTTGGACAACTGCCAATACAACAAGACCAAGAGATTCCAGCAATTATCTTATCCAAACTATACAGCACCACACATGCTAATGTTGTTAATGCCTCAAACATCACATCTTCCAAGCTACTTTGGACCAAGATCACCCAAAGATTTGCCTCATCCAAAACAGCCAACAGAGCAAGGATCTTCAATCAATTTCTCCACGCTCCATTCAACAAACATGCTATAAAAGGATTCATAGCTGACATCCGGAAATCTCTCACTTGCATGGCGCATGTAGGAATAGATCTACCAAATGACATATTGGCGTACTTAATATCATTCAAATTTCCACCTACTTTAGAGAACTTGAAACAGCAAATTATGCATGGCGAGAAGTTGATAACAGTAGAAGTTGTATTTAATCACTTAACTCAATACAACAACAAGAGGAAAGCGCAGCTCAAGACTGGTAAATCTGCCACGGATGTCTCACTAGTGACCTTTAAGAGCAGACCCAACAAAGACAATAGGAAGCCTTGGATCAGATGTAAAGAAGGGTTCCACGACCCAAATGCCCCTCATCCTGAATCCTCCTGCTTCCACTTGCATCCTCAAATTGCTCCTGACTGGTGGGTAGAACAGCAAAATGAGTGTAAAAAAAGAACAAAGAAGACACCCACCATCAATTATCATACTGTCCTAACTCTTTGGATTAATGCTGATAGTAATCCCAATCTTCTTCTCAACTCAGGAGCAAATATACATATATTCAATGATCTGAAATATTTTACTTCTATTGATCTACAAGACAAATTGGGAGAAATCAAAACAGGAAAGTTGGAAGCAAACCTCAAGATACGAGGGACAGGTACTGTTCAACTTGAGTGGAAAGACTCCATCATCACGCTCAAAGAGTGCATGTACGTTCCGGATATTGTCGTCAACTTGATCAGCCCCGGTCTCTTGGCAAAGAAGGGATGCAATCTTTCTCAAACGCAAGATCAATTTTGCATCACCCAAGACAATTAGATGGTCCTCAGAGGTTTAATTTGGGAAAATTTATTTGTAATTGAGAAACCCAAAAGTGCCGGAAACAACCTCTTGGTCAATCTTTCTAGTCAATCATCCACATCTCCTCTAAATCAACCTCAGTTGTTGTCTGATCTTCACAAGATGTATGGACACGCTTCAATCTCAATGCTCAAACCCATCCTCAAAGATTGATACTCCAAAGAAAAAATTGATAAATTTCAATGTGATGGCTGTGTGAGGAGTAAGATTACGCAAGCACCATTCTCAGGCACCTCATCACCTACATGTAAACCACTCGAACAAATCCATCTGGATCCATAGGACCGATCACTCCCCAGTCAAAAGCTGGCCACCAATACATCTTGACGCTTGTGGACAACTTCATGGGCTATCTGGAGGCTTTTCTGCTCCAATCCAAAGAAGAGACTCCCAGCGTCATCATCACCATTCTTGAGACAGAATACAAGCGACTAAATTATTACCCCACAGAAATATTTTCTGACAAAGGAAAGGAATTCACCAACACCACCCTGAAAGAATTTGCAAAGTCTAAACACATCAAACTCTTAACATCAGAACCGTTCCATTCTCAACACAATGGTCGAGCCAAACGAGCCAACCAGAAAATCATAGAATTGGCTTGCGCAACATTCTCATCATTGAGGCTGAACAAATGCTACTGGCATATCGTGGTCCGGAGCTCCTGCTTTATGCTCAATCAAGTCCTGAGGGAAGATAATGACCTATCCCCTTGGGAACTAATAAAAATAAGATTTATTTCATTGACTGAAACCAGAAGACTGTTGGGAGAAGAATCAGATCGTGTCGAGACAAGGATAAAGATGAGGAAAAGAAGAAGGAAGTAGTAAAGACCAACAGTTGATGTCCAGAGACTGGTAGAGAAGAGTGGTAAGGCAGGAGACAGTTGGAAAGAGGAAGACAGAGACAAGAGACTGGGAATCAAAGGATAGAAGATTAGATACGTGGAGTGAAGGTTGTCCCAGAGAACTCAAGATCCTACCAGGCAATTGATGGACTTGATGAGTTATTCATATTTGGAGAGTAGACGTACGATGGACAGAAGTTGAGGAGATGAAAAGGGAATGAGATTGACCTAGAGACAGAGGTGAGGCGACAGAAGGGAGTGAAGACAAGAAGAGAAGAGATAAGAGACATGGATCAAGGAAAGGAAGAGAAGAAAAGAGAGGACCAAGAAAGAGAAGAGTCAAGAAAGAAGAGAGAGCAGGTCCAGTCTGGAGGACACTGCAAGATTTAGAGTATCTACACGGTAGTCCTGCGGGTCGCGCCATGATCCCGCTTTTCCGTCAGGCAGTATTCCTCTTAACACCCCGGGTGACTGGAGATCTTGTTTTCCGGAGGGCCAGAGTTGGTAGAGAGATCAAATACCTTTTCACATAGTAGTTCTAGGGAGGCAATACTTGAGGCTTTAGTTGGAGAATCAACAACCATAGTATTGGTCTGGATAAGCAAGAGATTAAATAGGGAATTGTTGAAGTCTTCACGCAAACCCTTAGTCTTGATATTGATGTTTCTGGATTTAGAATGGGATCCAAATTGTTTTACCTTGTTATCTAGTCCTTTATTGTTGATATATAGCGTGGGTTTGATGTTAGTGAAACCGTGTACTTCAGTAATGAGCTGCGTGATCCATTTGAGTTCTAAGTAGCTGTCAAGAAGTGCGTTGAGCTCTGACTCTGTGGAAGAGTAGGTGATTTTTCTTTGCCTTGAGGAATTCCATACAATAGGACAGCCGTAGTGAAAAATAATGTATCCCGTCTGGGACTTACAAGTTGTTGGATTGTCACCCCATGTGGCATTGCTAAAACTTGAGACAACTTCCTGGTCTAAGTCACATGTGATGACCAGTTTCAAGCCTTTGGTGGTCTTGAGGTACTTCCAGACCTTGCAAAATTCCCTCAAGTGCGTCATGCTGGGTTTGGTGTTGAACCTAGCCAGGCTGGAGACGGCGAAGGCAATGTCAGGTTGGGTGTATTGAGAAAGATGATTGAGAAGTCCAACAGCAGATCAGTAGTTAATGTTGAGCTATGAGAATTCTGCATGATCTGAATCAAATTCTGGATTGATTGAAGATTTTGAGTCAGGGCAGCTTTTTTATCCTTACAAGAAGACAGACCAAGTTCCTTAAGACCACTTTCCTAGTGGTTTGGCTGACTCAGAATAATTTTTCAATCTTGAACCTCCATCAACATTCCAAGAATTGTGTTTGGGGAGTGGCATGATCAATTTTTGAACCAGTTTAAGAAATGAGTTTTGAAGCCCTCGGTGTTCCCTATGTGAATCAGATCATCTAAATGAAAGTAGATAATTTCCTTGGTTAGGCAGTTGATGTACAAGCACGGATTGCTAGTCAACTTGTGATAGCCTTGAGATATAATCCATTGGTGTAAGACTCCAAAAGGTGCTAGGCTGTGGAAGTTCTGTGAAGGGGAAAGGTGCTGTTTAGGCTGCCCTCCTGAGTGTTACAAAAATATTTAAATGTAACCAAGATCAAGGTCCAGAACCTGGTAAATGAGGAATCAAGGAGTTGAGGATAAATATGACAATGGTTTGGTAGCAATGGAACAGCAATATCTGAGACAAGATTATGCAGGGAAAAACTTGAACAAAAGAAGTTAAAGTCTGCTTAGAGTTCAAGGAAAAAAAGCTGTTGTATGTAAACAATGCCCACAAGCTAATACCTCTGGACGTCAGCAGAAGATTTGGGATGATCAATTCAAATCCAAGCAACCTCCAGGTTCTCAATGAACCTGCCCAACTCTCCACAATCAAGCTCTTGAAGGGTACCAGATAACTGATGGTGGCTGTACAAGACAAAGCACAATGTTTAAGAAGCTCCAAAGCAAACAGTAACTGATTTGAAGCAAGGATAACCTCAAAACTTCTCAAGGGACTCAAGAGTAGGCTGGCAGAATGCAACTCCAAAGAAGATAAGGGGAGGTAAAACACTCCAGTTCTTAAGCTTAATAAGACCTCTTCAATCAATTGTGACTGGCTCCAGAAAGATGATCAAGGGTCAGGACAAGTATGGTCCAAGAAAGGGATCAAGGAGTGGTATAACACACTCAAACATTCCAACAGAAAGAAAATTTCTCCAACCAGCAAGGCTATTGGTTGGTGATAAGGATCAAGGATCAAGAGTTTGAGTATGGAGGCTCAAGGATCAAGGGTTGAGTATGGAGGCTCAAGGATCAAGGGTGTGCTGATTTCCTCCTTGATGATTCCCTTCTCCGTTGAAAAAGGCAGGGGAGAGCCCCTCCTTATATGGGCAGGAGGCCCTGTTAGACTATGTACAACAGATTCTACAAATAGCGCGGAAAAAGAAAGAAAATTGAGTTATCACTTGCGTCCGTCCGTGGATGGGTGCACGCGACAATACCAGAATCACCCACCCCTCGTCCATAGGCGGATGGGGTGGGAAAGGGAAATGAACCAAACCGCCGCGGATGTCCGTGGGCGGTAGTCAACACTTCTCCACTCCTTGTCCAAAGGCGGAAGCGGGTGGGAGAGTCCCAGGAAAGGTGACGGATGAAGTTCGTGAGGGCACAGATGGGCAGATAGGAGATTGGATCGAGGCAGTTGATTAAATCCTGACAGGCTTGAGATTCACGACTGACAGATCGAGTGAGATGGGAGATTGACGGATCTGAGGATTGGACAAATGCTTGGGGGCTCAGTTGGGATGGATTTGGTAATTCATGGATGAGCGCCACGCGGCGGGCGGAAAGGATATCAGGATGCGCGGCGGGTGGACAGGAGATTGGGACGCGCGGCGGTCGGATAAGAGATTGGGACGCGTGGCGGTCAGATAAGAGATTGGGACGCGCGGCGGTCAGATAAGAGAATGGGACGCGCGGCGGTCGGATAAGAGATTGGGACGCGCGACAGTCGGATAAGAGATCGGGACGCGCGGCGGTTGGATAAGAGATGAGGGCGCGGGACAATGATAGATGAGCGACGGGCAATGATGAAGATGCAGACAAGGGACAAGCGACCCGCGTGGATGAGGATGTGGATGAACCTGAGGATGAGTTGGAATTGTTTTTTAGATGCCAGACGGTACGTTTGCGCAACAGTTTATGGATCAAGGTCTTAAGGTGGTCAGGGTGTCCAGGATGGGGCACCACATCTCTCCCCAACTTACAGACTGTCCCTAGTCTGCTCCCAAGTTTGATTCCATAAAAAAAGAAAGGAAAGAAAAGATGATTGAAACCAATGAATGGCCATTTTGATCTTGAGAGTGGTTGAAAAATAATACTTCAACCTGTCCAAAAATCCTAGAAGTGGCTGAGATAAAATGAAGAAGGCTTCCCAGGTGCTCACATGCGTGGCATGAAGTAGAGTTTCACAACAAAAAGCAGCAGATGATCCTGGTGGTGCACAATTGGGAGGACTTACTTTTGGAACAAGTTGCCTCCTCAAGAATGAAATTTCTTGACCTGATCAGCAGAGAACCTTCTGGCCATCTGAGTAACATCCAGTTCCTCCAAAGCATATGATCCACCTCTAATTTGACGGATCACTTGGTAAGGACCATTCCAGCGGTTAGAGAAAAGCTTTCCCCACTGAGTTTCTAAAGATTGATTATAAGTCAATACCAGATCACCAGGGTTTAAAGGGTCCCTGATTCAATTTAGGTGTTTATCTTCGCAATACTGAACTGATTTTGCCCTTGATTCCATCATCTTCTGATAAGCTTTGTTACAAATATCTTCACTCCGCTCCAGTTGCTTTGATCTGGCAACTACTAGGTCAGTAGTTGAGGAAAATTGTTCCCAAGAGATGCCCAAGAAAGACTCCATTTCAAGATCAAGAGGAAGAACAGCCTTCTGACCAAAGATGATTTCATGAGGAGAGTAACCAGTGGTTTGCTTGGTGGAAATTCAATCAGAGAAGAGGACCAAGGGGAGAAACTTCCGACAATTCTTGCCACTTTCACCAGCCAATTTAACCAGAGCAGGCTTCAAGGGTGCATGACCTCTTTCCACCATGCCTTGTCCTTCAGGACAATAGGGAGTAGTAACTCTAAGTTGTCCAGGGAGAAATAGGATCATTTCAGCAAGTTTTCCACCAAATTCCAAGCCACCATCCATAGAATAAGATTGAGCCAAGCCATAACGCATTGTGCAAGTCTCATAAAGGAAAGCTGCTACTGATTCAGAGCTGAGGTTCTTAAGAAACTTTGCTTCAAACCATCCAGAAAAATCAACTCTAGCCACAATGAGGTACTTAGCTCCACCAGCCTTAATGTGAACCACATCCATAGCAATCCTCCCAAAGACAGTGGACTCTCCAGTGGGGTAACAAATTTTGGCTGGGCGCCTAAGATCACGTTTCTGGCACACTTCACAACTCCTGCACCATTGAGAGACGGATTTCTTCAGAGATTCCAACCCAAATTGTTTGGATATTTGTTGATAATTTCTGGTTTCCCAACAATGACCAAGGCCTTCATGGAGAATTTCCAGGATTGAATCTTGCTTAGAAGGGATAGTGACCACAACAAGTGCACAAGGAGTTGCTCTTTTCATAAGCCTAGAACCTTGGAAAAAGAAGTTGGAGGACTTCCTTTGAAGGGACTGGAATTCTTTGGCAGAGAGATCAGGGGGTCTTTGGAGAGTTGAAAGGTACTTCTCTAACTTAAGCCAGAAACCTTGCTGGAAACCAGAGTAATCTTGGGAGGAGAAGGCAAAGACAGGGCGGACCAAGGGTTCTTCCTCATCAAAATCCATTCCAACATCTGATTCATCATCTCCAATAGGTCTCCTAGATAAACCATCAGGCATAGTAAAATATTTCCCAGGCCTGGGGACAATATCAAAAGAGAAAAGCTGGATAAAAGCCACCCAGGGAGTCATTGGAGCATTTGGAAGACTGGGAGAATTGATCATTTCCACAATGCATCAAGCATCAACTTGCAATTCGAAATGTTGACCCCAAAGGACAGTCTGGAGCTTCTTCAACATTTGGGCCACACCGCAAAGTTCCAGTTTTGGCTGGGATTACCTGGATTCCACATCTGAGAAAAGAAGATATTCATAAAGAGCAGGCCAATCCAAACCATTTTCATCTTCCTGGGTAAGGACAGCCCCAACAGATTGATAACTAGAGTCCACTGCCAGCTTGATCTTGCCAGCTCCGGGTCCATAAGTGATCTTTTTCAAAACAATGTCTTTCCCAAAAATTGTTTTAAGCAACTGAAATGATCATTTGCAGTCTTGGGTCCAAATCCATTCAGCATCCTTCCTGGTTAAGCGACGCAAGGGAATACAGAATTCGGAAAGTGAGGGAATGAAGATCCTGACATAAGTTACGACACCTAGGAAACCTCTAACTTCCGTTTGATTTATTGGAGTAGGCCAGGAGATGATTTTGTTGACTTTAGAGGGTTCCATCCTTCTTCCTTCCTTGCAGACTATATGACCAACAATTTCCAAGGCAGGGACACAGGCGGCAAGTTTTGATCCAGAGACAGTAAGGCCAGATTCCTTGATTCAAAACAAAATTCTTTCCAAGATAGTAGCATACTCCCAGATAAATCATTGGATTCCTGAGTACCAAGGTAAGAGCTCATTATCATAGTCAGAAACTGGACCTTTAATCCCACCATCATCAATAAAGATACCCGCATGATCTGGGATTTCATCCTGGAGGATCCACATCATCTGAGCCTGATAGACTGCAACCAAGTTGGTGGCACCTTGAGGCAATTGAGTCAGCTGAGATTGACCAAGGGGAGTATCAAAAGTAGTGAGGGGACGAGAAATAGGATGCAAGGATTGTTTGTCATAGCCACCCATAATTTCACCTAGACCATGGCAAGCTCTCCCAGAGAAGGATTCAACAAATTCTTCAGTGGCAGGCGGCACCCCAGAGTCTTTAATAGTAACTTTATTAAGAGGTTGGAGATCATGAACTACTCTAAGTTTACCATTACTCTTTAGAACACAGAAAACAGGACTGGAATAGCTAGAAGTTGATTGTTTTTATAAACCGGTTTGGACTTGTTTGCGGACCAACTTGATGAATTTGTTGACTTTAGCAGCAGGGATTGGGATCTTTTTCTTTTGCCAAGGATCATGTTCAACTACAGGGATGATGTAAGGGAGACCATAGGATTCTTTCAAGAGACCTCTCTCTTCTTCAAAGAATGCAATAGATTTTTCCCTTAGAGACAAAATATTTTTGATCAAGTTTAACTCATCAGGAAGAAGCCATCCATCTGGACCAAAGTTGACCACTTTCAGACATTCTTCAGTGACCCGACCAGAGGGAATGAATGGGCCAGTGAGGGATTGGGATAGACCACAGTAAGGATCTTGGGATAGAGGAGGATGCATAAGAGGAGGAATGAGGTTGAGAGGCATTGGTTGGTTGACTGGCTGGACCTTCTTTGCAACTGGTTTGTACTTGGTGGCAAAGGAGAGGAATCCTTGCTGCCTCAAAGGATTGACCAGCGAGACCTGAATACAAAAACTGAGGCCATATTCCAACATCTTCCAAGTTCAATGTTCTGCCGCGTCCTTGAAAGGTGCCTTCTCCATAAAAGAGGATCCAAAAGATAACACATTGCTCACATGTGTGGCAAAGGGTAGAGTTTCAAAAACAACAGTAGTAGAAGCCCTTGGTGGTGCACAATTGGGAGGACTTACTTCTACCCCAAATTGCCTCCACCTAAGACCATACTCCTTCATACCAACGCCACCAAGAAAAGAATTGAGATTGAGATCTAGTTTAGACTCATTGCAGAGATACAAAACCAGAATAGAGGATGATTGATCAGGCTGAAAAGAAAAATTAAAAGAAGATAAAACAGATCCAGACAGAGAAGAAATATTTTTGGATTTTTCGGATTTTTATGTGTTTGATTTTTGATCTTATTTGGATGAGAAGGGAATGATGAGGAAAAAGAAGGATATGCCTCTGAGATGGAAGTTGTTCCATGAGTTGAAGTCTGAGGCTGAGAAGAACTACAACTATCAGTAGGGCCAACTATTCTGCTAAAAAATGAGGATGAGAGGAATGAGAGTTTTCTTTCTACTTTCTTTTCAGGACAAATTTGGGAGGATGACCAGGGAAGTCTCTTTCCAAACAACCAGAATCCAGAGAACAAAGAGGAACTTCAATCTTTCTGCCATCAGCATCAGGGAGGAAAATTCTCTCCCCAACTTGATCAGAAAACATCAGGGTAGCACCAAAGTCCATTAAGAAAGGTCTTCCCAAGATCATGGGACCATCCAGACGAGTGATCCAGAAGTGACAGGTGCCAACAATATTTCAACCAATTCAAAAAGGGATATCCTCAGCAATACCAACCATCTCACCGGACTGATTCCCAATTCCATAAACCGCAGAATTGAAACTGACCCTTGGGCTAAGTTTAAGCTTGCAGGCCATGTAGTCTGAAATCAAGTTGAGCTGAGAACCCAAATCCACAAGGAGAGAAACTGTTTTAGTTGAATCACCAAGATAACATGGGAGAAAGCCAAGAGGACAGGAATACAGGTTGGTATCTGAAGAGGGATCTGTTCCACCAGAACCCTCTATCAGAGTACCAGAGGAGACCTTTAATTTGTCCGGACCAATCTCCACACGTCAACAAGAAACCCATTTCTTCATCCCTTCAGCCACAGATGGAGAAATTGACAGGAGTTCAGCCACAGATAGATCAGGGATTTTAAGATCAGAAATTTTCTTCAATACTCCTTCCACAGCATTAGGGTAGTCCTTGGAGATGCCCCTTTCAAACCAAACCTTGGGCTGGGTGGAGGGAGGAAGATCAGGTAAAATAGGAGCTGGAAGAGGATCTGAGGGTTGGACTGGTTGAAGAGGGGGAAGATCAGAGTTGTCCTGAAACCTTTCCATAAGTGGTTCCCTTTCTAATTCCATGTCTTCTACATCAGAGGAAAGAGGCTCAGGTGAAGATTGACGTTTGACAGGTTTTTGCAGGATTGAGAATGGAACAGGAGGAGACTTATGAGGTTTTGGTTCCTCATGGCGTTTCCTAGCTGGATCAGATTGATAGGTGCCAGGGAAGCTGGATGAAGTGATTGCTGGAGGATACCAAGGTTGCAGAGTTCCACAGGATGTTCAAAAATCCACAAAGACCAAGGATGCCTTCTTGGGAGTTGGTGGTTGGTATGAGGCCACCACATGACGGATCCATGAGATGAATCGAAAGGGATCAAAGCACAATTAGGAAGGAAGAAATTATTTCCCTCCTGCTCTACTAACTTCCCCTCCTTGTCCTTCTGGAGTTCAGGACATCTACCAGTACAATGGCCTTCCCTATGGCAATAATAACAGACTATAGTAGATTTAGGAACAGAAATAGCAGTTTTAGGAGTGGCTAAAGAGGATATTTTCTGATCTATTTTATTCTCAAATGCCTGGAGTAATTTAGTGATCTCATCTATAGTAGGTGTCTCCCAGTGGGTCTGAGGGTTTGGGTTTAGGTCTGCGGTTGGCTTCCATCTTATTCATGATTTTGTTAGATGCTTCAAAAGAGGGGGCAAGGACTGGTTCAGTGATTTTAGGTGTTTCAAAGGTGAGATCTGTTTGACCTTTTATCACTTTATCCACAGTATTCCTAAGAACCATGAAAGCAGGGAGCTTGAACCAATTATCTCTTGTCGTGATCATGGATCCAGATTTCACCAATTCATCCTTAATTCTTTCCTGCACTCCTGGAGAGAAAGACTGAAAAAATTGCACTCAAATTTAGTCCAACGTATCCATGTGATTGTTCCAGATAAGGTAGAACTGGATAGGGGCCCAAGAATTTCTGAAAGCTTGATAGTCAGAGGCCAAGGATATACCACCATTGGAGATCCATTGAGAAACCAGGGCATCCAAGTCTTGCAAAGTAAATCTGGCTGCATCTATTTTTCCCCAATAGGCCAACATAGCCTCCTTCAGGAGCCTCCAGTTGTGAGTTTGGAATCCCTCAAACAATTTGATAACCTCCATAAATTTTTCAGAAGAGATAAAAAAATTGTAACTGATAAGCCATATCATATTCACTGGTACCATCCACTTTGGCGGCCATCTCATAGGAGTCCAATAATTGTTCAACATTGGTCCCATTGAAGCCTAAGTTTTTGTTCTGAGGTTTGATTTTGACCATCTTAGCCCAAACAGATGAGCAGGATCAAGCAGATTCCATGTTGAAAGCTTCCTAAGAGATCCAAACCAGCAGAGTTCCAAGGTGGCTCACAAGTGGGCAAGAGTAGAGTTTCACAAAAACAACAAGGATCTTGCCCAGATAGTGCACAATTGGGAGGACTTACTTCTGGACCAAGTTGCCTCCACGGATCAGATCTGAAAAGAGAACAAAAAAAAGAAAGAAAAGAAAAAAATTGGATTGGATTTCGGAGTTGATTCTTCAAGTTGGGACTGTAAATCCCAAGGTTGCTGGTTTGATCCCAGCCCGGGGGACCAAATGTAAGACTCCAAACGGTGCTAGGCTGTGGCAGTTCTGTGGAGGGGAAAGGTGCTGTTTAGGCTGCCCTCCTGAGTGTTACAAAAATATTTAAATGTAACCAAGATCAAGGTCCAGAACCTGGTAAATGAGGAATCAAGGAGTAGAGGATAAAGATGATAATAGTTTGGTAGCAATGGAACAGCACTATCTGAGACAAGATTATGCAGGGAAAAACTTGAACAAAAGAAGTTAAAGTCCCCTTAGATTTCAAGGAACAAAAGCTGTTGTATGTAAACAAAGCCCACAAGCTAATAACTCTGGCCATCAGCGTAGATTGGGGATGATCAACTCAAATCCAAGCAACCTCCAGGTTCTCAATGAACCTGCCCAACTCTCCGCAATCAAGTGCTTAAAGGGTACCAGATAACTGAGGGTGGCTGTACAAGACAAAGCACAATGTTTAAGAAGCTCTAAAGCAAACATTAACTGATTTGAAGCAAGGATAACCTCAACACTTCTCAAGGGACTCAAGAGTAGGCTGGCAGAATGCAACTAGAAAGAAGATAAGGGGAGGTATAACACTCCAGGTCTTAAGCTTAATAAGACCTCTTCAATCAATTGTGACTGGCTCCAGAAAGATGATCAAGGATCAGGACCAGTATGGTCCAAGAAAGGGATCAAGGAGTGGTATAACACACTCAAAAATTCCAACAGACAAAATTTTTCTTCAACCAGCAAGGCTATTGGTTGGTGATAAGGATCAAGGATCAAGAGTTTGAGTATGGAGGCTCAAGGATCAAGGGTTGAGTATGGAGGCTCAAGGATCAAGGGTGTGCTGATTTCCTCCTGGATGATTCCCTTCTCCATTCAAAAAGGCAGGGGAGAGCCCCTCCTTATATGGGCAGGAGGCCCTGTTAGACTATGTACAATGGATTCTACAAATAGCGCGGAAAAAGAAAGAAAATCAAGTTATCACTTGCGTCTGTCCGTGGATGGGCGCACGCGACAATACCGGAATTGCCCACCCCTTGTCCAAAGGCGGACGGGGTGGGAAAGGGAAATGAACCAAACCGCCGCGGATCTCCACGGGCGGTAGTCGACACTTCTCCACTCCTCGTCCAAAGGCAGAAGCGGGTGGGAGAGTCCCAGGAAAGGTGACGGATGAAGTTTGTGAGAGAGCCAATGGGCGGATAGGAGATTGGATCAAGGCAGTTGAGTAAATCCTGACAGGCTTGAGATTCACGACTGACAGATTGAGTGAGATGGGAGATTGACTGATCCAAGGATTGGAAAAATGCTTGGGGGTGTGGTTGGGATGGATTTGGTAAGTCATGGATGGGCGCCAAGCAGCGGGCGGAAAGGATATTGGGACGCGCGGCGGGCGGACAGGAGATTGGGACGCGTGGCGGTCGGATAAGAGATTGGGACGTGTGGTGGTTGGATAAGAGATTGGGACGCACGGCAGTTGGATAAGAGATTGGTAAACGCGGCGGTTGGATAAGAGATTGGGACGCGCGGCGGTCAGATAAGAGATTGGGACGCGCGGCGTTTGGATAAGAGATGAGGATGCGGGACAATGATAGATGAGCGACGCGCAATGATGAAGATGAGGACAAGGGATGCGCAACGCGCGTGAATGAGGATGCGGATGAACCTGAGGATGAGTTGGAATTGTTTTTTAGATGCTGGACTGTACTTTTGCGCAACAGTTTATGGATCAAGGTCTTAAGGTGGCCAGGGTGTCCAGGATGGGGCACCACATTGGGTTAACGTCTTGTACCAGTTTTTTGGAGACTCTTTGAGTCCATACAATGATTTATTGAGCTTCAAGAAGGGAGACTTGCAATTAGATCCCTCTGGAGTTCTTATAATGAAGGTTTCTTGGAGTGGGGTGTGGAGGAAAGCTCCCTTCACATCAAACTGAGTAAAGTTCATTTTGTTTTTTAGAACATATACCAGGGCTATACAAAGCAATCCCAGTTTTCCAGTTGGATCCCAAGTTTCATTCTAATCAACGCCGAGTACCTGGTCAAAACCTTGGACACACAACCGTGCCTTATATTTTGCCGGTTTTCCGTGGCAATTCTCCTTAACTTTGAAGACCCAGGTGGTATTCAGGATGTTGTCCGTTGAACCTTAATATTCTTCCCACACCCCTTGAGACTCAATACATTCCAGTTTTTCCTTGGACGCCTTTTTCCATTTAGGCCACTTGGAGCATTTTTGCGCTGCTTGATAAGACGGTGGTTTGTAATAATGATGGAAACCGTACTGTTGGGGTTTTCTGGTCTCCCGCTTTGGCCTTTGATTCAGTACAGGAGCTTGCGGAGGGGGAGAAGGAGAGCAAGGAGGTTCAGAGGAAGAGGAAGTAGGAGAATTGGCTTCTTCTTGTGTAGAGTTGGAATCATACTGTTCACAACTTGTGTCTCTTATTGTGTATTGCTTGTCTTACAAGGAGAAGTCAGATTCAATTAATTCAGTGCTGGGTTGTGAGAGGATGTTGAGAACGGGAGATTAAAGAAAGGGAAAATTATTGGAGTGGGTCTTGAGAAACTAAACATGTTTTGTTTCAATGATAGAGCCAGATGAGCTGAGTATCAAGTACGAGTGAAAAGGGGGATTAAAACCAACTAGAATTCCTTCCAATCCCTTCTTGTCCAATTTTCAACCTTTCTGAATTTTGCTCAACAGATAGACCACAGGAGACCCTACAGGTTTCAAGTAGTTAGCGTGGAGCTTCTTGTTAAACATGAGCTCCCAAGGGAACAGGTGATTACCTTCCCTGGGAATTTGATTCAGCATAAAACAACAGCTTCTTGTCACCACATGCCAGTAGCTTTTGGAGAGCCTGGATGAAGAGAAGGTGGCTCTTGTAGATTCTACAATGGTCCTGTTGGCTCTCTCTGCTTGGCCGTTATGTTGAGAGTGGTAAGGTTCTGAAGTCAAGAGTTTGATATGTTTTGTCCTCGCAAAATCCTTTAAGGTGGAGTTAGTGAATTCTGTGCCTTTTTCAGAGAAGATCTTGTTAGGGTAGTACTTCAACCTTTTGTATTTGGTTTTGAAAATGCTAATAATGGTACCGCGAGCTTCATCTTTGGAAGTTAAAGGAAATGCTGCCAGGTAACCGGAGAATTTTTCCACAAGAGTTAAGATGTAGTGGTGGCCTTCCTTTGATTGAGATGTTATTGGTCCAATCAGGTCAAGATGGATTCTTTCCAGTGGTCTGCATGAGGGAGTAGAAACAGCAGAGAAAGGAGATCTTGTTATTTTGCTCTTTGCGCAACTGTTGCATTGAAAATTATCAATTTCTTCTTTGGAGAAGCAACCATTTATGATTGGTCTGAGAGTAGAGAGAGAAGCATGACCGTACATTTTATGCGTGTCTGACAGTGATTGAGCCTTGCCTTGTTGGTTCATGTTGACCAAATGATTCTTGTTCGTAGTTCAAGGCTTTTCAATGACAAACAGGTTGTCGCGAATCAGCCCCTTCAATACAGTTTGACCGTTTTGTGTGACTGAAAATTGGTCATTCTTCTGAGAAAGTTCACATCCCTTTTTAGCCAGGAGCCCCGGGTTTATGAGGTTGACCACAATTTTGGGTACGTAAGGGCAGTTTTCAAGGGAGATAATGGAGTCCTTCCATTCAAGCTTAACCGTCCCAGTTCCTTGGATTTTGAGAGTTGCATTTAGTTTTCCAGTTTTGATTTCTTCAGGATCATTTTCTAGTTTGATGGAGTCAAAGAATTTGAGGTTGTTGAATATGTGTATATTGGCGCCCAAATCTAGAAGAAGATTTGGGTGATTGTTTGCATTGATCCAGAGGGTGAGTAGAGTGTTGTAGTTGATTGTAGGGGCTTTCTTGAATTTTTTTTTCCACTCTTTTTGTTGTTCTAAACACCATTCCAACCACCATTCCAGGGCAACCTTGGGATGTAAGTGAAAGCAGGATGATTCTGGATGGGGGGCGTTGGGATTGTGATATCCTTCCTTGCATCTGAGCCGCATCTTCTTATTTTCTCTGTCCATTTTTGTCTTGGTAGTCACTAATGATACGTCAGGAGTTGGTTTTCCAACCTTGATTTGAGCCTTCCGTTTGTAGTTATATTGAATGAGATGGTTGAATACCACGTCCACGGTCACAATTCTCTCAACATGCATGATTTGTTGCTTCAAGTTTTCCAGTGGCGGTGGGAATTTGAATAGGATGAGATAGGCCAAGATATCTTTAGGTAATTTGATTCAAATCTTGGCCATTCAATTGATAGCCTTGCGCATTTTGGTGACAAATCCATCAACGGCTTGTTTGTAAAAGGGAGAATGAAGAAATTGGTTGAAAACTCTTGCTTGATTTGCTGTCTTGCATGAAGGAAACCTGCGAGTGATCTCCGCCCAGAGTAGCTTGGACAACGAGATGTTTGTTGTGTTGAGATCATTTGCATGTGTGGTACTGTCCAGTTTGGAAAGGATAATCGCTTTAATTTCCCTATCTTGTTTTGTTGATAGTGGAACCTTGTTCCTTGTTACGGCATCCTTGATGTCCTTGAGATCAAATAGCATTAGCATTTTATCCTTCCAAATCAAATAATTTTCTTCATTGAGAGGAGGTATTGCATCAACCGAGGCTTTGAGAGCGACTTGATGAAAGTAATTGGACGCTCCTACTGGTTTTTTCATCTTGAGTTTGACGGAGCAGTTTGGCTTTTTAACCGTAATAAAAATAAGATTTATTTCATTGACTGAAACCAGCAGACTGTTGGGAGAAGAATCAGATCGTGTTGAGACAAGGATAAAGATGAGGAAAAGAAGAAGGAATTAGTAAAGACCAACAGTTGATTTCCAGAGACTGGTAGAGAAGAGTGGTAAGGCGGGAGACAGTTGGAAAGAGGAAGACAGAGACAAGAGACTGGGATTCAAAGGATAGAATATTAGATACGTGGAGTGAAGGTTGGCCCAGAGAACTCAAGATTTTACCAGGCAATTGATGGACTTGATGAGTTATTTGTATTTGGAGAGTAGACGTACAACAGACAGAAGTTGAGGAGATGGAAAGGGAATGAGATTGACCAAGATACAGAGGTGAGGCGACAGAAGGGAGTGAAGACAAGAAGAGAAGAGAGTAGAGACACGGATCAAGGAAAGGAAGAGAAGCAAAGAGAGGACCAAGAAAGAGAAGAGTCAAGAAAGAAGAGAGAGCGGGTTCAGTCTGGAGGACACTGCAAGATTTAGAGTATCTACACAGTAGTCCCGTGGGTTGCGCCATGATCCCGCTTGTCCGTCAGGCAGCATTCCTCTTAAAAGGAACTTATGTTTAACAAGAAGCTCCCTACTAATTATCTCAAACCTGTAGGATCCTCAGTCATCTATCTGGCAAACAGACTACAAAAAGGAAGAAAATTTGATGAGAAAGGATTAGAAGGGATTTTAGTTGGGTTCAATCCCGTTTTTCATTCTTACCTGATCCTCAGCTCATCTGGCGCTGTGATTGAAACCAAACATGTAAAGTTTCTCAAGAACCTGCTCCACAACTTTCCACTCCTCAAATCACCGGGGATTGATCTCTTTACTCAAACCAATCCCAAGCTAAGAGGTCCCAACTTTTTGTCATTTGAAAAGAAATACAACTTTTGAGAGTCTCAAGACATTCTCTCCAAATCAGACTCAGATCAAGATGATTTGACATCTGCAATTTCTTTACATTCTGATCATTCTTCTCTACCCTCACCAGTTCCTGATTTTCCAGCTCAAATTCCCTCTCAAAGACCTAGAAGAGAAATAAGAAAGCCCCAATGGTATGGTTTCCATCACTACTACAAGCCTCCCTCCTATAAGGCAGCACGCAAGTGTCCAGAATGGCCTAAGTGGAAGAAGGCCTTGGAAGATGAACTAAATTCAATCAAGCTCCAAGATGTCTGGGAGGAATATGACGGTACCCCGGAGAATGTCTTAAATAAAACATGGGTCTTCAAAGTGAAACAAAATTTCCACGGTGATCCAGTCAAATATAAAGCCCGACTCTGTGTTCAAGGATTCAATCAAGTTCTGGGAATAGACTACAACAAGACTTGGGCACCTACCGGAAAACTCGGATCACTTTGAGTTGCTCTTGTCTATGCGTTGAAGAATAAAATGAAGCTGACGCAATTCAGGGTAAAGGGTGCATTCCTTCATGCTCCTATTGACAAAACCGTCATTATTCAAACTCCTGAAGGATCTGCCAGAAAATCTCCTTATCTAAAACTAAAGAAATCTCTCTATGGTCTGAAGCAATCTCCAAAGAATTGGTACAAAACCCTGACTTCTTGGATCAAATCGCAAGGATATCACAAATCTACTAGTGACCCCTGTTTCTATCTCCACACCAAAACCGGTGAGATCCTCTACTTCCATGTAGACAACCTCATACATTTAGGCAACTCCAATCTCTTTGAAACCAATTTTCTCCAAAGATTAAAGAACTCCTTGTGTCATCCACCCAACATTATACTTGGTATGCTCATGGAAGTCAACAACAATAGGATTCTCTTGAGCCATCCCAATCACATTGCAAGAGGGCTGGAAGAACTTGGCTTAACCTCTTGTAAGGACACTCACACTCCATTGACTCAAAATCTGAACCTCAAACCTGCCTCAGACGTCAACCACGCCAAGTTTTGTCAACTTAACATCAACTATAGATTGGCTATTGGACTCCTAAATCATTTGGCACACTACTCCAGACCCAACATCTCTTTCTCTGTCTCTAGCCTGGTTAGGTTTAATTCCAAACCAGGCATGACTCATTGGAAGGAAGTCAAGAAGGTATGGAAGTATCTCAAGACAACAAAAGACCTCAAACTTATAATCAAGTTCGATTCAGAGCAAGAAGTTCTCTCAGGTTTCAGTGATGCCACCTGGGGAGATGATGCAACCCTCCGCAAATCTCAAACCAGATACTTGATACTTCACTATGGCTTTCCAGTCATCTGCAACTCTACTTGACAGAAGAATATCACTTATTCTTCTACCAAATCCAAGCTGAATGCCCTACTTGGCCGCTACCTCAAAATCAAGTGGATCAAACATCTCATCAGCAAGATACATCAAATTGCCAAACCCAAGCCAACTCTACACATTGATAAAAAAGGTCTAGACAAAAAAATCAAGAAGTTTGTATCACACTCTAAATCCAGGCACATAGACATCAAAACCAAAGGATTACGTGAAGACTATGAGGATGACAAATTTATACTCAATCTAATCAAGAGTCACTCCATGATTGCGGACTCTCTTACAAAGGCTTCTTCAGCAACCTTGTTGCAACTACTTCAGAATACAATCTTCAATACTACCAAAGACTGATCTCTTGGATTACCTTCTCACCAGTCACAAGGGGTGTTAACATTATCCTCCTCTTCCCTATTCTCTGATTCTCACTCAGTCTCTGTCCCAGCTGCTCCGCGGACAAACTGAGACAAGTCTTTGTTACATGTCTGTACCATCCCACTCTTCAACCTTCTGAGGCAACCCGGGTGAACCTCCGGGGACTTTCCTCTCTTCAATTTCTTCCTCTCTTAAAATTTCTTCCTTCTTGTCAATTTCTCATCTTTCCCATTCTCTTCTCTTGTTCACTCTCTACTTTTATTGTTTCTACTTTTCTTATCCTCTTGACCCAAATCCTCCTCAACTTGATCCTTCCACCCTGGTCTGAAATCTCTCTGTCATCCAATCTATGCCTGGTAAGAAACTAATCCTCAAGATTGTTCTGAAAACTCAACTCAGTCTTGTAGTTATCTTCTTTATTGCCTGAGCTCCATCAACTTCCTTGCTGCCAACACCTTATGTTGTCTTGTCTGATCTCTCTCTTCTTTTCTAAATAACTCAAACTGTTGGTCTTCTCATCCTTCCTCATCTCAGTCCTTGTCTTTTTTCTCATGGCTCTAACTCTTTTTCTTCATTCCTCTGGTTTTTAGTCCTGAAGTAATTCATCTAAATCTTCTCAGAGACTTCTTTAAACCAAAGCTCAAAGATAACCAAAAACTAAATTTTCTTTGATCATATCATTGTCCTAAGTCTTGTTCATTCCTTTCATTTTTCACTGCATTTTCCCTTGAGATCCCCTGCTCAATAATTTTTCATTTTGGTGAGAACCTTGTTTATTTCTTCAACTTCAGCATCACATTTCCTCAGCTTCATTTTCTTTTCTTGTCACATTTGTTAATTCCTTGTCTTTAGTCCATTGGTTGAGGAAATTCAATTTATTTTTCTCTTCAAAACCTCTCAAAGAATTGTTGTATTCTTGTTTTTTAACCCCCAATGACTGACTCCTTCACATTTGCAGTCTCATCCATTAACCATGATTGAACCCTGTGCCCATTGCTGACTTGAAGACTCTCTCTTTGTCAATCACTTTTCTTTTCCACATTTGGGAATACTTGTCCAGCAACCTGCCCTCAGGCCCAGCTCCTGCATTTTTTAAGCAGGTTCTCTTTTTTTTTCTGACCAAACAGCTCCCTGCATATGGTGAATCCATACAACATTCTTTTCTTTTTGTTGATTCTTCACTTGATTATTGTTGAGTAAATTCCACTCCTCAGCTGACATTAGATTTGGTTCATGTCTGCATGGTGTCTATAAAATGCTACCAAAGTGTCAAAGCTGCGTCAAATTACATCAAAGCCTTCAAATTTTATCAATGATTTGTCAAATGTAGGCCAAAATTTGGCAAATTATGCCAGAAAAGCAGAGTTTGCTGGGGTGAATAGCTTCAGTGGCAGTAGTCACACAATGTTTGAGCCTTCCCTTGGGAAGGTGAATGTTTGCACAATTTTTATCTTAATCATTAATCAGAAACTGGTCCACAACTTTTGCAGGCAGTAATATCCATAGGTTGAAGTAAAATGGGTTGGATTGGATTTGATTTACTAGAGTTATTCAGAAGGGTATTAATTATGGTTAAGTAATTAGTATAATTTCAAAACATCCCCAGAAGCTTGAGGGTTGGATAAAACAGGCACTGCTTCTCACAGAACTCAGGATAGAGAAGATAATATTGCAATTATAAGGGGAAAAACAAAAAGTTCTTGTGAATTAAGGCATGACATGAATCCAAGATTAAGGCTCTGAAGGGGACTGATTCACTGAGTAGTATAAGAGTTACACCAAAGGGGAAGTTAATATGATTCAGGAAGCCTTTTTGTTTTTCTTGTTCTCTGAGATAAAAACAATTGGAAGGGGCTAAAAAAGAAGAAGTAGAATACCACTTGCTTGCATGTAATTAGTCCAAGAGGGAAGAAAGGCCAGTATATGTGAGAGCTGAGAGGAAGCCTTGAGGAGGGAATGACTGGTTCTGGGGCTGATATTCCCCATGATATTACATTTTGACCTATTGGGCTTGATGAAGTGGCTGAAAGATTTGGTGATGGGCCTTTCCAGGTAGGTGTGGCATGTACTAAAGGGGGAGTATGGTTTTACCAGCCAGGATTATTTAATATGGATATAAATTATTTGATATTTATGTACTTCTCATACCAGTTAAATTAAAGGAGAGAGGGAGGATGAAACAAGCCATATAGAGACAGGGAGAGCCTAGGAGATTTGTTAAGATTTGGAGAAAATTTAAAACAGTCTGTGGGTATTCAAACCAATTTCTACCAATTTCATTTGGGATGCTCTAACCATTTATCTATAACTGCTTGGTGCAAGGTACACATCACAAAAATCCTTGGTACACCAAGCACCAACTTTTTTGGCCTTTGAACTCCTTTTAATCAATTTATAAATCAATCATGGGATATGTATATGCTACATATATTAAATCAGATTTTTTAATCTACAGTTATGGGCCCATAACCTGTCAAGATTAGAGGAAAAGGTAAGAAAGTCAGTTGGATTCAAACTCAAATCTACCCATTAGGGTGTATCAGAGTTAAAAATTTCAACGAACCAAATGGCTGGTTTCAGGCTTATCCATTTTTTTTTCAAAATTTTATTTTTTTTCAGTTAAAAGCATTGATTCATTGTTTTTTGATAAAAAAGAATATTTTTAAAATTTGATATTTTTCCCAAAATAAGCTAGTTAAATTTTTCAAAATTTTAACTCTGATACGCCCTATTGCATGCGGGATGCTCTAAACATTGATCTACAACTGCTTTGTGCAAGGTGCATATCACAAAAAGATTTCCTAGGACCAGCAGGTGATGCATGGAGGTGCTTCAGGAGGAGGAGCAAGTGTATCCAGAGGTAGAGGTTGGCTTTGCCAATAGTTGAGGATGGCTAAAGGGAGTGATTATGTATATTCAATTTCTGGTTATGACACTCAAGTGGATTATGCAGTAACTTTAATGTGATTAACTGATAGTTCATTTAATTTGGTCAGAAGAATGCTTGATTAGTGTAATTAAACCATGGCAAACAATGTTTGGAAAGCATAGCAGAATAATTAATAAGATATTTCAATAAAATCTGAAAATTCTTGCACAAACCAGGGATTAAAAAAATACTGGGTACATGAGATTCACAGGGACAAAAGCTTAATATTCAAGAAGTTTAGGATATTTTATTAAAAAAAATATTGTGCTCAACATTTTGGAAACACTAATCAATGACCAAAATTCTAGCATGGTGAAGACTTCTTTGAGTTTCATGATCCTCTTTCTAGCTGCTTCAGTAAGATCAGAAGTGGTATAATTTTTTTTACAATAATGGAGCATAACATTGAGCCATCAAAAACCAGAGATAAAATTTGGTATAAGTAATAAAATCCAAGGAATGAAGCTCTGTGAGAGGATTTTGTGGGTAACCATTCAAAATATCCAAAATTTTTGACTTCTCCATTTTAAAATCATCCGTGGAAAGCACATAACTAATGAATTCAAGTGAATTTTTATGGAAATCACTTTTATAATATCTAGCATACAAGTTTTTCTTTCATAAATGCTTGAGAATACCTTTAAAATCATCTAAATGTTTCTTGAGGCTTTGGGAGAAGATTTGAATATTTTCTTTAAAATCATGTAAATGTTTCTTGAGGATTTGGGAGAAGATTTGAATATTTTCAAGAGAAACACCATGTATGATTCAAAAATTTCTAAGAAGATATAATTGCAAAAAGATTTGGAATTTAAAGGAGCATTGCAGAATCTAAAGGAGATGTAAATATAATTGAAGCTTCCAAAGCTGGCTCTAATAGAAGTGAGCCATTCATGACCTAGATAAAGTTGAATCAAGTTATCCAAACCCAAAATATCAATCATTGTAAAAAAGTTGGGACAATGAAAAATTTTGAGAATATTTTTCAAGGGAGGAACAGGGTAGATTTTTTTAATATTTACCTTATAAATAGTATGGTATTTTATGCTTAAGTAATGAATTCTATTATTCTTAGGGGAGGAAGTAATGAAGAACCTGGAGGATATTTACTGGTTCAAAGAAAAACTTCAGCTAAATTCTTTTCAATTTACTTATGCAAGATGAGATTTTTGCATTGAATAAGAATATACTAGAGGTGTTATCAGTGGTTTGTTATTTTTTTTCATTGTTTAATCATATTACATCAAAGGTGGTATTTTATCTTCAATTTATTGGGAAAAATATCTCACTATTTGTGATTAGGTGCTTGGAAAACAGATTAAATATCTTATAAACACTTATCATCCTTTAAAAATGCATCAAGGACAATAATTTATCATTTTCAAGGTTTGATGTGTAGATCATAAAAAATTTGACATAAGATCAACCTGATCCAATGAAATCTTCATGTTCAAAAGGATTGGAAATTAAAGAATTGAAGGAAAAGTTGGACTGAATGGAGAGCTGCAGAAAGCTATAGAGGATGTTTTATTTGGAACAGTGCAGTCTGATGGAACCAATGGAATTGAACTGTTATTTCTTGGTTGAAAAGATTTTATCAGAGCTTCAGACCAGTGAATCTCCAAATTTTAAAAACAATTGAAATCAAGGCCTCTGATTATTTTTTCTATGCTAGGTATATCCAAGATCACAAGTTTTGATTCAGATACTTGTAAATTGGGTAAAAAAATGCCTCAAAATCTTACCAGAAGTAAAAGTGGTAACATATGTTACCATGTTAATGGAGAAAGGTGGTCATTGTGAGAAAAATTATTTTTTTTAAAAATTTCTTATACTTAAAGTTTATAGATCCTCCTGATTCATGAATGAAAGAAAAAGGATGGGGATTCTCCAAATAGAAAAATATCAATTTCATGCAATCCTGGGGCTCAGATGGTTCATTAGAGGCACACAGATTCTTTGGGGAAATCTGGTGGTTTTACTTGCACATAAGAAAATTGAATTCCAGTTTTATTAATTATATTTTTCCTCCTTTTTCTTATTTCTTACAATCATTGAGGGAGTTTTTTCCCGCAAAATCACTCCAAAGTTCTTCCCTTCTTTTTTCACACTTTCTTATTTTCCTTAAGGTAGCCATGGTCCAGTACATTATTTAAACCGGGAGGTAGCTTCTTGAATGGATTTTTTATGTTTTCCTTCTTGGTGGATCAAGCCTTCAATCCATCCTTTGAGATGGACTATTTTTATTCATCTTTCTCCAAGGAAGTCTTCTGTTTGTTTTCATGTTGCCCTTTAATTGAAATTTCTGCCCATTCAAGATCCATTGTTAAATGAATTAGTTGTCTAATTTTTTATATCATCTTTTGGTGTATATAAATGGGCTGAAAATTTGAGTATGTATCTCTTTTTTAAAAATTTTCATCAGAGGTTCCTTGGGGCAGTCCATTTTAAATTTAAGTGAGTCAAAATTAAAGATTTAATCTGAGGAATGTTGGGGTGATCCAAGACTTTTTTGGAATTAAATTCATATTTATCCGCTGTTTTTAACCATCAATATCAGGAAAATTGGTACATAATACATCAGATGTGGATTCTACACCCAAAATAACCTTTTTCACTCAGTCAACTTTCCATCCTATATATCATAGTTTGAAGGATATGGGGCCAATCAATTTTTTTCACCTCAATCTCTCAGAAAGATATCACAAAGCTAGTTAAAATCAATATACCTTCCATGGAAAACATTGCAAATAACAGTGAAATATAAACTCCAATCCAACCACAATTCAAAAAAATTATTATTATATTAGAAACAGCTTATTTAATATTTCAGCACAGCCTCAACCACAACTCAAACCAGATTCAAACTCATTTTTCTTTCCAGCACAGCCCTAACTAAAACTCAACTACTTTTCAACCTCCTTTAAACCCAGTGTCAGCTTTCTACTTGTACAGAGCAACCTGTCAAAACCAGATCAAATAAAATAAAGTTAAATGTTAAATTTTCAACCCAGGGGTGGCAGAAGGGCGTGAAAAGCCATTTCCAACCCATATGAGCTGTGAAAAGAGGTTCACAAACCATATGGGTTGTCAAAATAAATAAATAAATATAAGAAATAATTAATTAATTAAATTAAAAATAGGGCATTATTTTTCTCACTGGCACAATCCTTCATTTCACAGAAGATTATTTCTGCGCACCATTGCACCTCCTTGCTGATACACAGACAAATATTTTATTTGAAAATACTTTCAAGAATTTTTTTGTTTGAATTCTGATGCTGCAGCCCCATTGATGGGGTTCATGAACCCCCCAGAAAAAGTTTTTGTAATTTTGGAGGCTTTACTGTAAACTATAAAATTACCACAAGGATAGGTTTTGACATAAATATAACACATAACTACTGTAGAGAAAGCTACAGCTGAGTGAAAGATCTAAGAATTCCCCCCAAACCAGCCATGACCAGTCTGCTAGCCTTTTCTTGTAAACTTCACCCGCTCTACATTCCCTGAGGAGGCTCCCTTAACCCCAAAAAGGTATATATACAGTAACATTTGGTTGTTTTAACTTAATAATAATTCACATTTTTCAATCCAGACCCTTTGCCATCCATGATCAGGTGCTTATAAGAAATAATCAACTGATATATTTGTCAGCTTGCTACTATTGCAGAGCAAGCTGCAAAAGTAACAAAAATAACATAAAAATAATAATAATACAATTAACCTGAGAAGGAGTAGGAAAACCATAAATATTATTACAGAAATGGATTTTCCACCCAGAATTAGGTAGGGTCACTCACTGACCCCACCCTTGAAATCCAACTCATCATGTTCTCAGATAACTAAGGAAAGAAAAACCAAAATGCCATGGCACCACCATTGAGCCTTTTGGCTAATCAAGTATTTCACACGTACTGTCATGTATAGGTTTCACACCTAAAATTCAGTCAGAATTGAGGTGTTGTGTATATTTTAGGAGTTACGGACGGAAATGTGTTTTGTCACAATTCCGGCAGGCAGCCGCAGGAGCCAATGCACCCGCGCGCGGCTGAGATATGTTGCGGGAGTAACATCTCTTAACCCATACTGTCTCACCATGTCACAACCCCGCACCCTATGTACATAGTTATATAAACCTTCCTCCTCTCGCATGCCAATGAAATCTCAAGGGAGTTCAACCCTCAACAGGTTATGAGCCCTTCTAATTTTTTGACTCATCCTCAAACCAAATCCTGAAAATCCACTGGGGTAGCTGGCGTGCCATTCCAAACAGAACTTTATTCATCCTGTTTCAAAAGTTGCTCTTCCAGCGTGTCCTTCCAAGCCTCAATACCTCTTCTTGATCTTTCCCCATCTTCCTCTTCCTTCCCCTTTCCCTCTGCCGCGAGCATTGCCTCCTGACCCATCTTGTTGGTACCGTTTAGGTGCTCGGTCTTCCCGTGATTGAGTGTGGCTACTCACATCATTAGGTTCTGTGACAACAGAGCCATGGAGAGTTGGATCTCTTACTCGTCACTACAAGTGTGGGTGTTTTGGGGTGGTTTTTGTGTCTCTTCCCCTCCAGTTTGTTCTTCCCCTCCCCTACCTTTTTCCATCCATGTCTGCACCTCAAGAAAACACCCTTTTCCCTTCCTCATCCAAGGAGAAGCATCGCGCTCAGATATTCTCCTCCTCTTACCTCACCCCTGCGGCGGTCACAGCAACAACCGACCTCCTTGCCGAGCAAGCTAAACGCCAATCTATGACAGATGATGACGCCAAATGGGCCGAGGACAATCTTTCACTGCAAGCGGCCATCATGGCGGAAATGGCCGACCGCGAGCGCCTGATTGACAAAAAGACTCAAGCTCTCAACAACAAAATCAGACTAGCGACGTCTATCATCAACTCCCCTGCGCCTACGAGACCCTTGGCGGAGCCATCTTTTTGCCCCAATGACCTTGAAGCAAGGAATGCGGCAACCACCTCAAATTTGATTATCAACTCCATTAAAGACAAAGAACAACTCAAAGTTGACGGATTGAACTGGTCTGTTTGGGCCGACAATACCAAGGAGCGAATGCGCCTGGCAGTAAACAACAGCAAGTACCTCCAGACAAGGTCATACAACAACTACCGCGAGCGCATAGTACAACCAATTCTGCTTGCCTCCGTATCCCAACCTCTCAAGCGCATGTTGCAAAAATGCCCCACCAACAGGGCCATGTACAAGAACTTGCAGGAGCATTTCCACGCCGGTAACAGATCCTCCCAAATGCAGCTTGACTGCAAGATGTTCCACTTTACCGTCAATCCCTCAACGGCAACGGGTGACCTCCACTGCATCCAAGATCTTGTTGATGAATCTGAAGCCGCGGGCGGAAAATTCAACGGAGACGCAATAGCAGGGTTTATCCTCCAGGCAGCTATTGACCCATCTTCCAATCTCTACCGTGATTTTGAGAATTGCATTGATCATGAAATTGGGCATGGTTCATCAGCATCTGTCCCATCCTTTTCAAAGTTACTGGAGCTGTACAAGATCTCCAAGAAGCATACCTCCATCCTCTAAGAAGCATACCTCCATCCCTGTGTCCAATTACCCGGCTCTCCCTCATTTCTCTCCCAATTTTCCCGTTGCCGCAAAACAGGCTACTCCATCTTTCCAACCGCCTGATACCCTCTCTTCCCACCCTCCCAAGCCTGCCTCCCATCCTTCTTTGGATGGATACATTTCTTCCCTGCACGCCGAGGATACAAACCCGAATGCTTTGGCCTTTGGCCCACCTACTTGCTGGAACTGCGGCTCCCTGGATCACGTCAAGAAACGCTGTCCCCACCCCCTGGTGGACAGACGGCGTTTGCCCTACCATGGTCCTCAGCCCCTCCCACAGAGGGCCCATCATCAACATCCCCTTCCCCAACAAGGACTCTTGGGATTCCAGTCCTTCTATCCCATAATTTCCCCCCTTCACATTGGGGCCACCTACCCAACCCTCAGCCAAACCACCCAGCAGAACCCTTGGTTGGCTGGGGAATTACCAGCCCCCATCCCCCCCCAGGCAGCAACCTCCAGCAGACCTTTACCGTCCTGGATATTACGCTGGCAGTACTGCCACATCCTCCACGACATCATCTAGGGCCTCCAGCGCTCCCACTGCCACTGTTGGCCCACAAGCGAGGATGTTCAAGCTCCCGGAGGAGGGGCTTGATTTGGAGATCGCCCATTTCAACTCTGCCACAATGGGCGCTCAGACCGAAGCACCAATTGTAGATACTGGGGCATACCATCATCTTACAGGAGACCGTACGCTCCTTTTTGATTTTCTTCCCATCAAGCCGGTCTCCCTTCAGGTAGCAACTGACACGGCAACGGCCATGATCACAGGTATCGGCTCGATGCTATTCCCTGCGGAGGACGGCGGAGAGGTGGTCGTGCCAGGGGTCCTTTACTGTAAGGATGCTCATACCACTCTCATATCCCTAGCAGCTTTTCGACAAGCTGATATTTTGTTTTATTACGACCAGCCAAGTGATTCTTTCAGGATTTTCATGCCGGATGGCATGTTCCTATTTTCTTGTCCTCTCCAACCGGGTGCTTATCAATGGACCATGCAGAGACCATTCCCATGTTCAATGCCCCCGTTATTGTTTGCAATGAATTTCCCCTCATCTTCTTTGCCCGTCCACCCTCCCAGGCCCCTTCTGCCCCTGAGGGCCTCACCAAAGATGAAGCAACCCTGTTGCATTGGCACCGGGTTTTTGGACACGCCAGTATACGTTGTGTGCGTCGCCTGATTAAGGAAGGGTCAGCCCCAGGTCTCCCCGTAACCCTTCCTCCAGGCACGGTACATTGTTGGGCATGTAAGATAGCCAAAAGCACTCGCACTGCCAACCTGTCTTCCACCGAGCGAGTTTTAGATCCCCTCAAAGCCCTTGCAATGGATCTCATGGGACCTTTTGAGGTTATGGGGATTGATAAGTCACTATATCTACTTACCATCTATGACATAGCCTCCAGTTTTAGCCAGGCTATCCCTTTGAAAGCCAAGAGTGAGGCCGCGGCCCAAGTCATGAACACAATTCGCCGTTTGGAGCTTCAATCCAAGCCTGCTGTGCGTATCATCAGACGTGACAATGGAGGGGAGTTCTCCTCCAAAGTTTTCCTGGATTTTTCAACAGAAAAGGGTATTTTCGTTGAGCACAGTTTTCCATACCACCATCATCAAAATGGCGCTTCCGAGCGGCATAATTGTACTCTTGCAGATATGGCCCACACCCTTCTTGTTGACAGCAAGCTTGGGAAACTGTTCTGGAGCCTTGCATTCATTTTGGCATCCTACTCGATCAACCAATTGCCAAACATAAAGGATTCTTCGAGGACTCCTTATGAGGCAGTATTTGGTTTGAAGCCGTCTTTTGACCGACTTCGCATTTTTGGGGACACGGCCTACGTCCACGTTCCCCCGGAGAAGAGGCTAAAGTTAGACAACAGAGCCCTAGAAGCAAGGGTGGTAGGTCACCTGCCCAACAGCAAAGGATGGCTTTTTTACATCCCCACCACAAATACTTTTGTTTCCTCTATATGGGCCAGCTTCCGTGGCAAAGTTTCACTCCCCGCTCTTTAACATCACGTTGAGGCCCAGCACACAACGCTCAGGAAATTTGACAACAAGAAAGCGTTTGCCCACAAAGAGGAGCAGGTGGAAAAGGCAATGCCCATTTGAACCATCCCCAAATCATACTGGGAGGCAGTTAACGGCGTCGACGGCCCGGAATGGTTGCCGGTTTTTGACAAGGAGATTGGGAATCTGTATCGCAAGGGCGTGTGGGTCTGTGAACCTTTACCCCCCGGCAGGAGCCCCATGCCCACCAAGTGGGTGATCACAGAAAAAGATTGCGCTGATGGCTTGCCAGTCGAGCGGAAGGCCCAATGCGTCGCTATGGGTGATAGACAACTGGAGGGTATAAACTTCAAGGAGACATTTGCCCCCACAGCCACATTCACCTCCCTCCAATTGCTTCTGGCCATGGCCGCAAAGTTCAACTGGCCAGTCCAATCTTTTGATTTTGTTGCCGCCTATTTAAATTCACCTATCGACGAAGAGGTCTGGGTAAAGCCTCCGCCCGGAGTCAAGATTCCCAATGGTCACGCATTGCAACTCATAAAGTTGCTCTATGGTACGAGGCAGGCTGCCCGCTGCTGGTGGAAATTCCTTAAAGGCATTCTTTTCAATCTTGGCTACACTGCAAGTCTATACAATTCCAGCCTATACGTCCTGCAAGGCCCAACCAAACAGGGCATCATCTGGATACATGTCAACAATGGCGTCATCACAGCCTCATCAACACAGCTCCTCTGCCAATTGGAGCATGACCTGCGCGGCCACTTGGAAATTAAGTGGGAGCACAACCTCACGTCCGTGGTTGGCATCAATATAACTCAGACAACAAAGGGGTTCTCACTGCATCAAGAGAAGCTCCTACGCACTATTGCCACATGTTTTTGGGACGGCATCTCTTCTGCTTCAACGCCTCTTCACTTGTCTTTCAAGCCAATCACAGAACCTGAAGGACGCAAGGAGATGTCCACAGAGTACCTGCGTATTGTCATGTCCCTCAGTTACCTTGCTGTTGGGACACAACCGGACATTTCCTATGCCCTGAACACCTTGGCACGCTATTCATCCGCCCCTGGCTCATTACATTGGAAGGCCTTGCACCACCTTGTCAATTTTGTCATGGCGTCGCGGGACAGGCGGATGAACATCTTCCCAACCGATACGCCGGAACCCCCCACAGCCTTTGTTGACGCCTCATGGGGGGGCAATATTCCAAGTCCACCTACGGGTTGTTCATCACTTTCTGGGGATGCCCTGTGCTCTGGTCCAGCCGCAGGCTTACAACCATTGCGGCGTCCACCTTCCAGGCCAAATTCATGGCCCTTGGCATTGCCACATGCCAAGCTCTCTGGGTCCGCCATCTCCTTGCGGACATGGTGGGCAAGGAATTCAGAATACACCTCAGATGCGACCATCAGTCAGCCATCCATGTGAGCACCAAAGACACTTCCAATAAACGCTGCCATAATGTTGAGGGCAAATACTTTGCGTTAAATGAGGCAATTTTCAATGGCCAAGCATGCGTGGAATGGATCCTGTTGGTTTCACAAACGGCGGACATCCTCACCAAGGGTCTTCCCCCGGATGCTTTCAATCGTCTCTCCAAGGCCTTGCTGCAAACATAGGAACCTTTCTGCGCCTGTGCATTTCTCCTCTCTTTTTTTTTTTCTTTCATTTGTTTCCTGTACTTCATTACTGTTTTAGTGTGGGTGCAATGACTTGGCAAGGGGGGGGTGTTGCGGGAGTTAGATCTCTTACCCCATACTGTCTCACCATGTCACAACCCCGCACCCTAGGTACATAGTTATATAAACCTTCCTCCGATGGCATGCCAATGAAATCTCAAGGGAGTTCAACCCTCAACAAGATACAGCCCTTTCACTCTGTCAAGGTTGTGTACGCAGTCCCGGGCCTCTGACAAGTACGCAGCTGCGGGACTATGGGTTGACAAAGTGACAGGCGGCCAGAGAAAGCTTAGGTACCGCGTAAACAGGCTACAACCCACATGGGAACATTCTAAATATGTAATAAATGTTCCCGTGGATAGTAGATATTCTAAAAGTACATAATATTTTATAAAAATACTTAAATAACCCTTATATTTATTTTTTATTGAATAAAATTCAAAGTACCAAGAATTTTAAAAATAAGACAATGGCAACTTCTAAAAATATATTAAAATACTTTAATATACTTTTATGAGAATTTCTAGACATCAATGTTTTTGTGACATACTAAAAAAACTAATGATGTAAAAATATTAAATGAATTCCCATGATTTATATTTTTAAGTAATTATTTTAGTAAATCAACTGAAACTCGAAAATAAGGAGTAAAATCAATATAATGACTTTACTCCAATTATTTAATACATAATTAGAACTCACCTGAAATCAGAATGTCCGTAGAAATGTCTATTAGAATAATTATTAACTTACTGGGAACATTTACTAAGGATAATTAATTAAATGATACGTAAAGAGGACAGATTAGTGTTATTCACCCGTCCTAATATCAATTATAAAGTAGAATAATCCACATACCCTGAGGAATTAGATGCTACCCGTGCTATAGCACCAAAAACACGTGACATGCTACCACTGATTACCCTGCTAGCCTTAGTGTCCGTCCCTTTGAGCCCCTGTACCCCTCAGAAGGATAATATTGGGACTCCAAAAGCTATAAATAAAGAGCTCTTTTGAGGATATTGATGGGCAGAGACCCAGTTTTATTTATATCCAGACACAGTGCCAAGGTAATCAAGTACTCATAAGAGATAATTAAGTGATTTATGGCTTAGTCTGATCAATAATATCCGTCCTCAACCTCTTTCTATCAATTTAAACTTCTGAACAACCTTATAACCCCAGTATACAGGTTTAACCCATCAGTGCACATCCCAAACAGATACCCTAAGGATTTACTAATATACCAGTGAGTTTTATTATCCTTTCTCTGTTGTGGCAGGTTGGTTACAAGGCCCTGCCACTCCACCGTGTATTTTATATACATATTATCTTTGGGTAAAATATCCTTTAAACTAAAGAGCCCAAAGTAACCAGGACTATGTGTTTTCATACTGAAATCCCTGAAGAGAGGTGTTGAATATCCCCAATATGATTGTGGCCCCTCTATAAAAATATTTAATAATCAATTTCTTCAAATTGATTTATAACAGTAAACCATAACCAAACCAATTAACCTTGCAATAAGCTTAATCCAAATATTTTACGGATTTTTGCTGCATTTATTAAATAATATATTTATTATTTATTCTATCACCTGTGGTAGCTAAAAGATAGCAAGGGTCTTGGCATCCAGGAGGCTGACAATATTACTTATTCTGATTTTATTATTTACAATTCAACACCATTATTATTACTTTGGAGTAAAATCATCAAGTGCCCCACCTTTGGACTGAGACCCTTCAACCATGAATTATTGCAGGAATATTGTGAAGAATTACTTAAAGTAACTTATTTCTCTCCTTAATTGGGTTTTTTTCTGTCTAGCCTGGACATAAAAACCATTCCCTTGGGTTTGATCCCTGTTTGTTAAGTCATAAGGAGCCCATTTTACCAGGATACAGATTCAAAGTTAACCCCCCTGACAAGAGTTTTCTATCAAGATCCCCAGTTATGTATAGAATTTTTCCTCTCTAATAACATATTGAATACCCTTTCAGCAAACCATTATAAAAATTTTGCCAGATCCTTTTATATCTATTATTTTGGAGCTTTTACTGTGTTTATCTTTGGAATATTATTTTTCCATCACTGCATCAATTTCTGTAGCCAAGACACTGCAAGGTTCCTGGTATCATGAAACTGACACCTATAAACACAACCCAGCCAGAAAAAAATTCAATAACCCATCACAAATCTGTTAAAAGTTGTTTCCCCTCCAATATCTGTAAATTTAGCACCTCACTCCACAAAGTTTCCCTCCTAGGCACCCTGCTCCCCCAGTGGTTGTGTCATATCACATTTTGACAATTCTTATCATCATAAAATAAAATTTTTCACAAATTCAACCCCAATTCCAAGCCTCACCTCTCTCTAATCCTGTATCCACCAATTTGTATTTCTCCTGTATATCCTGAAGCTCTTTTGTCCCTCTCCCAATATTGGATATCTCCCTCTATCTTCTGCCATGTACACTCTCCTACTGCATCATGTGCGTCAACCAATCATCCCACAGATTCCACATCATCATAAGTCTTGAATAAATTTCAACACCCTGGAAACTCTCCTCCAGCACCCTGGATCCACCATCCTTCATGCACTCCCCCCACCACCACCACAAATCCTCTCATATGCTGGCCTCTCATTATCTCCTGGAACAATTCCCCCAAGGAATATGCATACTAATTCTTACTTTTCATTCCTCATCCAGCAGGTGTCATCTCAGCACAAAAACAAATTCCCCTTGCCTCCTAGACTCATTTTACCTTTCCCCTTTTTTTTAATCTTATAGGAATTTGAAGGTATTGTTTTCAAAGCTTTACTCTTGGAATTCTCTTCTTGGTTCATTATCCTCACTCTTGTAGTAACTCAGTCATCATCTTTGAAATCTTCAAAAAAACTTTTTATTTCTGTGATCAGTAGTTCTTATGCCATCTTTTACTTGAATTTTAATTTGGGACTGGTGTCCTCAAAATTTATCATATGATTATATTAAATAAAGAACCTTATAAAGGCACCCAGCTCCATCTGTGGCAAAACCAAACCTTACATAATCATTAGGGCCCTTATATCAAATAGTCAATTTTATAACCATAAATTAATTTTCCATAAATCTTACTCCAAGCCCTTTTAAATTATATTAACCCTTATTGAGGATACCAAAAATTTTCAAGTGCCATAACAAACACTTATCAGAATCCATGAAAAACCCTTATCAGCATTCATAAACAAAATCAATCAACATTCATAACCAGCCCTATCAACATCCATAGCCAAAACTTATAAAAATTGTCAAGCCTTATGCCAACCATCAAAAACCACAGCTACAGCCAACTATTATAACCATTGAAGGATTTTATGAGCATCAATTAAAATTCCATAAATTTATATTAAAGCCCTAACAAAGATTATCAAAAATGATAAAGGATACCAAAAATTATAAAAATCATCAAAGCTGATATCAACTACCATACATTTCCATCATTATAAAGCATTAATCATCATCTTCTCCAACCAATAATACTTTCCATAGTCATCACCTTCCATCACCCATCATTACCATCATCACCAACCACTACCATTTATTGTCAATATCATTATCAACAAAGATCCCTAGTATCACTGCTCTCAATAATCAAATTTTCTACTATCAATAAGGGAATAATTTTAAAAATCAAAAAATCACTCAAGTTGAACCAAACCAGCTTCACTAATATCCATCATCAACTGCATTCTTAATAGCAATCAGTGAAAAAAGGAACAAGAATACATTTTTCTCTTTTTCTCTTCTCTATCCTCAGTCAGTCTTCTGTACTACTGGAACTTCTTCAAGCTGAATCAAATATCATAGGTCTGATGTAGACTATACTAGAAACTTTATAAAAGAATCTAAGCCACAGCAATCTTTTTTTTCTTATTTTTGTAGGACTTAATATAGTACTCAGAGGTTTTCTAAATTCAAAAAAATCCTTATTATTACTCTTATTCTCTCATAGCTGTGACACTCAATTTCCCATCCATGAATTATTTAAAACTATTTTCCAAATATATCCCCTGTCCCCAAGGGGACCTTTTCATTAGACATTATCCTTCAACTTCTAATTTTCTATTTGTGTTTCTGAATTGAAATCCTTGTGGGGTTTTCCAAAAAATTAAAAATAATTTTTTTTGAAGTGAAAACATTTATTTATAAGGTTTTTTTGGAACTTCCAATTTGATATTTCTGAATTAATTTTTGATCCAAAAAACGGTCCAACCCAAAATGAAGGAAAAGCCACGTATGAAATTATCTCAGTTGCTTTAAAAAAAGATTTGTTTTTCACAAGAGATTTTTTCAGTTTGAAATTTAAGGCCAAATTTTACATTGGTTCCTGCCATTAAACTTATTAGGGTTTATCATAATTAAACTTTTCAGAAAAATTAAATGACTGATTTCAGGCCCATTCATTTTTTTTCAAAATTTTATTTTTGTCATTTAAACCCATTGGTTCATTTTTTATTTTGAAAAAAAAATATTTTCTTGAAAATTGATATTTTTCCTGAAATAAGCAATTCAATATATTGAGTTGCTTCATAAAAGATTTCTTGGATCTAGAACTTGATTTTTTTGCAATATCCTGAAAATCCTCAAGATAACAGATAGGTTGATGATAAATTCATGGCTCAAACAAGCTTTGTACAAAATATATTGGAGCCATTTAGCACAGCTACATGGCTAAATTTGAGCCGTGTAGAGCTCCACACAGCTTGAGTGTGGTCAGGCTGTACTCCATGTGGCTGGAAATGCCATGTGGTGCAGAACAACTACATATGAGCCTTGTAGAGCCCCACACAGCTCAAATGCACTCGTGTAGCTGTGTGGAATGACTACAAGTCTGATGGCCCAAAAAAAATAAAAAATAAAAATAAATAAATAAAAATAAAAAAACAAAAAACAACTGAAGAAAACCAACTGGTTGCCTTCCAACTTGACTAGCCCTTAATTAAAAGTGCCAAAAAATACAAGAAGTCTTTTTACAAGCCCTAAAGTAAAAGTGCCAAAAAAATACAAGTCTTTTGAACAGCTAAAAAATACAAGAAGTCTTTTGAAAGGCCCTAAAGTAAAAAACACCAAAAAAACCAGTTTAACTTGTGTTAACCCAATCCCATCACATGCTTAACAAAAGTTAAGCTTTTGATGGGATCAGCCCAACACAAATTGAACTGACTTACCATTAAAATCTCATTCAAAACACTCATCATAATTATTTTAACTCAAAACACTCAACATAATGATGTTCAAAATGTGATAACCCTTCACATTAATAGAATTACAAGATCAGAATCAGAACCCAAACTCAAATGATAAAATTAATCTAGAAATTAGAATACAACTCAAGTTGATCTTTGAGGTGATCAACCCAACAAGCTGATTTTTCAGAAACCAAGGAACAGGGTTTGGAAACTATGGGCAGGATTGGAATTACATCCCCCCAAGTACAAGCTGCACCCAATGGTTATTGTTAACAAAAAAATGAACATAGGATCTGATTGTTCTTTTACACCCAATTTCATAGGAGTGAAGGTACAACATGAGTCCAATGAAATGAAACATATTGGTCTTTCAAAAGGATTGGGGAATGTTAAATTAATGGCCTATTTAGCCGTGCACACGGTTTAAATTGGGCCGTGTGGCATGCCATACAGTCCAATTTGGGCCGTGTACAACCCCCCACAGCTCAGCAAGTTGTGCGGCCCACCCAGCCTGGTCCGCCGCCCTGTGGACTTCCACACAACTACATTTGAGCCATGTGGAGTTTTACACGGCTCAAGTGTAGTCATGTGGCATCCCACATGGCACCAGACTGCGGTGAGCCAAAAAAAAAAGGAAAAGTAAAATGAATGAAAGGGTACTAACACAATTGTTAAACTAAATAAAACTTCCAAAAAAAACAGAAATCAACAAAAAAATAAAAGAATGTTCATTTTTTGGTTAAAAGAAAAAAATAATAAAATAAAAAACAAAAAAAACTGGTACTATCCAATGGAATAGCCCTAAAGTTAGAAGACACAAAAAAACACAAGTAACTGGACCAGCCCTAAACTAAAAACACCAAAAAAAAGACAATTAACTTCACAAGCCCTAAAGTAAAAACACCAAAAAAAAGACAAGTAACTTGACAAGCCCTAAAGTAATTTCAACTTGACTAGCCCTAAAGTAAAAGGGTACAAAAATTAAAGAAGTCTTTTGACCATCCCTAAAGTAAAATTGCCCAAAAAAATACAAGTCTTTTGACCAGCCCTAAAGTAAAAGTGCCCAAAAAATACAAGTCTTTTGACAGGCCCCAAAGTAAAAACAACAAAAAAACAAGTTCAACTTGTGTTGAGCTGATCCCATCCCAAGCATAACATAATTTAAGCTTGTGATGGAATCAGCCCAACACAAGTTCAACTTAATTACAATTAAACTCTCATTCAAAAAACTCAATATAATGATGTTAACTCAGAAAACTCAACATAATGATGTTCAAAATGTGATAACCCTTTGTATTAATAGAACTTGTTAGCTGCATTAGAATTACAATTTATATGAAACCCAATGATGAAATGAAGTCAAAGTCTATTACAATCTAGAATACATTTTCATTTGATATTTGAGATGATCAACCCAACCAGAAGTTTTTTTAGAAATCAAGGAACTTGGTTTTTCTAAAATGGGCCTGATTGGAATCATTTATCCCTCAATTACCAATAGAACCCAGTGGTTATTGTTTAAAAAGGAAATGCAAATTGGATCTGATTGATCATTAACACCATTTTTCAGTGGACTATAAGTATCGAATGACTCCAGTCAAATGAAACATATAGGTTTGGAATATGTGTCTGCTATGATTTGACCCATGTCCAATTTAGCCAGCCATTTTGAGGAGGGATCTTTTCATTGATGTCTTCAACATCAAGTCTTTTTTTAATCTTTTCAAAATTCTTTGCACAACCAAGCATCTTAAATAAGCATGCTTTATGTTTCTCTAATGTTTCAAACATTTCCTTCCTAAATTCAAGCCAACCATGTTCTTTAAAACCAAGAGATTTAGAAATGACTCTAAATCCGCAATTCCCATCTCCAATTGGATCCCAAACCTCACCCAAAACTTATGGAATTTCTTGGGTATTTGATTGAGGTATTTCATGTTTGGTTCCTATCATTAAAACTAACTTAATATTCAATTATTTAATTGGATCAATGAAATGAAAAATCACCAAAGATGAGCTTCTGGTTGAGCTTTTCTGCATGTTCTCTTCCTCTGAAGAGGATTATGATTCCAAATTAAGTGATCCTGATTCACTTTCAGTCTCTTCATCTGAACTATGAAATTCAGATTCAGATTCTGCCAACTTTGACTAAAAATTCATCATTGGTTAGTAACTAAGTTCATTAAACCACAAAAATGAACATATTCCAAAAGAAAAGTCTTACAATCTTTTGTCTTTTCTTGTTTGGAGACTGTTGGGATTTCACTCTGCTGGGATTTCACTCGCTGGATTTCACTCACCAGTCCCAGTTTGCGTCTGGTCCTCTTGGGTTCCCCGCATAAAACTCACTCGGGGGAAGCGTTCTTTGAACTCTTCCGGGCAAGGCTCATGGGAGGTCTCACAACCATTGTTCTCCCTCTCCCAATCACTCAAACCACCACAACAATTCTACTTCGCCAACTCCCCCAGCTCCTGAATCACTCAATCACAACTTCCCTCTCTGTTTCTCTTTCCTCTTTTTCTTTTCGTTCTCTTTCCTTCCTTCTCTCGAGATCACTTCTGACGTCCTTCTTTAAATCTCCTCCTCACTTTTCGATCATCTCTTGAACATGCCGTCAAGTCTCAATATCCCCGTACTTCCTGGTGATATTTGTTGTCTAAATCCTACCAGGCCTCTATCTGAACTGTCTATTTGCCCTGCAAATATCAGCCTCCAAATCTTGTCTCTCGATTCACCCTCAGACTCAACTCGTTGACTAGGCAGACCCCCTTTTCTGTTGGTTCTGTCTCTCAACTCTGACTCTTCTTCTGTTCTGTGTCATGTCTCTTTTTCTCTATTTCATATCTTACTCATTGAACTGTCTTCCTTCAGCTCTCAGTCTTGTGGTTAGATCTGTAATCAATAATTGCTCTTCACGGTTAAAAGCCAAAAGTCTCTTGTACAGATCTGGAGCACTCAAACCAAGGAACCACGGACTGAGGGAGGATTCAATGGCCACAATGGACTTCCAACAGACAATGCTGAAGACGGCTCTCAAAACCATTCCCTTGCTCGGTGACGATAACTATGGCATTTGGCGGGACAAAATGGATGTGATTCTCAACATCAGGGGTTGCTCTATTGCCATGAATGACAACACCTCTACTCTTGAATCTTCAGTCAACAACAAACTCAAACTCTTGATCATCTCTAAACTTGACTCAACTGCTCACAAGAACATTGTCACCGCCAAAAACAGGAATTCAGATAAACTCCTGTGGAAGGCAATCATTCAAAAATTTGCCTCATCTCAAGCCTCAAATTGCGCCCGAGTATTCAATAATTTCTTATACCTCACATTCAATCCAGAAGACATCGTTGACTTCATCACTAAGATCAAGGTTAGTCTCAAGAAGATGGCGGAAGTAGGAATCAAACTTCCAGATGACATTGTGGCATACCTCTTTCTTTTCAAATTTCCCCCTTCCATGGAGGAATTTAAACAACATATTATGCATTCCGACAAGGAACTCACTGTCAAGTATGTCCTCAATTGCCTCACCCAACTCAACAACGAATCCGTTGCTCAATCATCTATATCAAGTTCAAAATCTAAGGGAGATGTTGCTCTGTTTGGAGGAAAGCATTCACCTTGTCCAAATAAATCCAAAGGACCCAAACCCAAAAGATGTATCAAAGGGTTTCACCATCCCGGTCAAGACAAAAATCACTTGGCCGCAAATTGCTGGCATCTTCATCCTGATGTGGCCCCCAAATGGTGGAGAGAGAACCAAGCCAAATGGAAGGCAAAGAAGAATGGATCTAAAGCTAAAGTCAAATCCCACTTGGCTCACTACCTCGCCTTACTGAATCAATGGATCAAACACGGGGACCACGACTTCCGCTTCTTTCTCAACAGTGGAGCGTCAGTCCACATAATAAACAACTCCCAATTCTTCTGTGAGATGGAACCTTACGTGGGCAATCCTATCAGAACCGGGAAAGAAGGTTCCTGTTTAGAGATCAAGGGGAAGGGAACTGCAATTCTACACTGGAAGGACATTACAATCAAACTCTCCAACGCCTTCTACGTGCCGGACATAACCATCAATCTGATTAGCGCCGGTGCTCTAAACAGCAAGGGTTTCTCCATTGTCTCCTGTGACAAACGGTTCTTGATTTTGCATAATGACAAGTTCATCCTTGAGGGGTCGATCAAAGAAAACCTGTATACTCTTCCTACTCCTACATTCACTCCACTCTCTTCTCCTAAATCCTACCATTCTTCTCTCTCTACTACTCCCAAAGACGCACTCCTTGAGATTCATTGGAAATATGGCCACGCCTCACTGTCGAGACTTTCCCCCTTCATTCGCAACATTCCAAACGACATCATTCAGTGGTTCCAATGCGTTGACTGTGTTAAGAGCAAGATCACAAAGGCCTCATTCCCTCATTCATCTACTGACAGTTCAAAGACTTTTGATTGAATTCATCTAGATCTTATGGGACCAATCCAAACCTCATCCAAGGTCGGCCACAAATTCATCATGTTGCTCGTGGACAACAAGAGTGGTTACCTGGCTGCTTTTCCACTGGCCTCAAAGGACAAAACTGCCGATGTCATCATTAGTCTCCTTGAAAAGGAACATCGATGGCGTGGTGTATATCCCTCTGAGGTCTGTTTGGATGGAGGAACCGAGTTTGTCAACTCAAAACTGTCAACGTACTTTGACAAACAATTCATCACTCACATTGTTTTGGAGCCATACCACCCGGAACACAATGGTCGAGCCAAACGTGCTAATCAAACCATTGTCAAATCAACTCGGGCCACTCTCAAGGATGGTAGGCTTCCCCCATTGGTCTGGCATGAAGTCGTCAAAGCATGCTGCCTAATGCTGAACCAAATCCCTACCAAAGACAAGGATGAAACTCCCTGGGTGAAGATACACGGTCAACCTCTTCCTTCTTCTTTCCTTAAACCCATCGGCAGCCTGTGTATCTATCTGATCAACAAGAGAGTCAAAGGTTCAAAGTTTGAGTCTAAGGGAGAAGAGGGCACCTTAGTAGGCTTTAATCCTCTCTTGCTTTCATATTGAGTGCTGAAAAAGTTTGGTTCTGTTATCTCCACAAAGCACGTGAAGTTCCTGTCCATGCCCCAACCTAAAACTTCTGGTCTTGAATTCGATGACGACTCACTGCATGATAATACGGCCAAACCGCTTGACTCTGGCCTACTCCCCAACCAAACTGATCCCTCTCCCCTGTCTCACAATCAGCAGTGATCTCCTTGGACAAAGTATCAAAATTGCTCGGATGAGTCCGCATCTTCATTGGATAGCGGTGAATCTGAATCCGCTGATCTCTCCTCTTCCAAAGACGTCACAAATCCCAACTCAGTGGAGGAACTCACCTCAACCTCCGCTTGGCCGTCTCAAAAAGACAATGGACCAGCTGGAAGGTCCTTGCGTGACCAATCTTGCATCAAGCCACCTCAAAGATATCAATTTTATCATTACTACAAACCCAAGTCCTACAATGACACCCTCAATTGCGAAGAACACCTCAAATGGATTGAAGCTATGGATGCGGAGCTCAATTCAATCAAAGAACTTCTCGTGTGGGAAGACTAAAATGGGCCTGAACCAAGGAACATTCTCAAAACCACGTGGATTTACAAAATCAAGCACAACTGCCATGGTGATCCGGTTAGATACAAGGCTCGTCTGTGCGTTCAAGGATTCAATCAGATCCATGGACTCGACTACACCAACACCTTTGCACCGACTGGAAAGCCTTCCACTCTCCGTTTGCTTCTTCTCTACGCCCTCAAATCTAAGCAGAAGATTCGCCAATTCGACATCAAGAGCACCTTTTTACATTCACCCATCAACAAAGAAGTCATCATTCAGACTCCGAAAGGTTCCAAGCGAACCGGTAAATTTCTCAAACTCCAAAAGTCTCTCTACGGTCTCAAGCAAGCGCCAAAGAACTGGTACAAAACCCTCACGGCCTGGTTCAAAGAAGTTGGCTTTGAAGAATCCTCGTGCGATCCATGCCTATACCTCTCTCGCGACAGGAAGTCTTGGCTGTTCTTCCACGTTGACGATCTGGTTCTTGTTGGTGATGGCAATGGATTCAAAAGGAAGTTCCTAGATTGCTTCTCAGGTTCAACTGCAAAAGATCCAGACACCCTCCTTGGGATGAGAATCAAAGTGTTAGAAGATAAGATCCTCCTCAGCCAGCCCAAACACATAGAACGTGGACTTAAGGAGCTAGGCCTTGAGGATGTCAAGCCCAGCAAATCTCCTCTAACTCCAAATTTACAACTCAAGCCAGCTTCCGATGACGAGTTCAAGAAGTTCAGGGCTCTAAACATCAAATATCGGTCTGCCATAGGCTTGCTCAATCATATCGCGTGCTACTCACAACCGGACGTAAGCTTTGCTGTGTCCAGCCTTGCCAGATTTAACGTCAAGCCCGGCCTTCCCCACTGGAACAAGGTCAAGAAGACCTGGAAGTACCTGAAGGGCACTCCGCACATCAAACTCTGCCTGAACGTGGGAAGCCCCGACTGCCTCATCTCCGCCTACTCGGATGCTTCCTGGGCTGATGATCCAAATACTAGACAATCTCAAACCGGTTATCTCTGCACTGTCTATGGTTCTACTGTATCCTGGAACAGTTGTAAACAGAAAAATATCACGTTCAGTTCGACTGATGCTGAACTGAACGCCTTTGTAGACACATTTCAAGAAGCCACCTGGATCAGAGCACTGGCCTGCAAGATGTTCTCAGTTGACTCAACAGCCATCATCATTCACACCAACAATAGCGGGCTAATTGACAAACTCGAACAATTTGGATCCAATTCAAAGACCCAACACCTGGATTTAAAAACCAAAGGCATGCGTGATGAGCTAAATTTGGGAAACATCCAGGTCAAGCTGGTTAGATTGGAGGATATGCCCGCTGATTCTCTCACAAAAAGCGCCGGCATCTCTAGCCTTGAGCTTCTTTGCTCCTTTTCTCAGATCTCTGGGTCCTTGTAGTGCTTCTTCCTCTTGTTATGTCTTGTTTTCCTTTTTTTTTCTCTTCTTTTTCTCTTTTTTTTTTGTTCTCTCTTCTTTGTTCAATCTGGTCTCCATAGGCTATAAGCCCTCTCATCTCACCAGGCATGGGGCGTGTTGGGATTTCACTCTGCTGGGATTTCACTCGCTGGATTTCACTCACCAGTCCCAGTTTGCATCTGGTCCTCTCAGGTTCCCCGCATAAACCTCACTCGGGGGAAGCGTTCTTCAAACTCTTCCGGGCAAGGCTCATGGGAGGTCTCACAACCATTGTTCTCCCTCTCCCAATCACTCAAACCACCACAACCATTCTACTTTGCCAACTCCCCCAGCTCCTGCATCACTCAATCACAACTTCCCTCTCTGTTTCTCTTTCCTCTTTTTCTTTTCGTTCTCTTTCCTTCCTTCTCTCGAGATCACTTCTGATGTCCTTCTTTAAATCTCCTCCTCACTTTTCGATCATCTCTTGAACATGCCGTCAAGTCTCAATATCCCTGTACTGCCTGGTGAGCTTTGTCGTCTAAATCCTACCAGGCCTCTATCTGAACTTTCTCTTTGCCCTGCAAATATCAGCCTCCAAATCTCGTCTCTTGATTCACCCTCAGACTCAACTCGTTGACTAGGCAGACCCCCTTTTCTGTTGGTTCTGTCTCTCAACTCTGACTCTTCTTTTGTTCTGTGTCATGTCTCTTTTTCTCTTTGTCATATCTTACTCATCAAACTGTCTTCCTTCAGCTCTCAGTCTTGTGGTTAGATCTGTAATCAATAATTGCTCTTCAGAGACCTTCTTGTTCTTTTTTCCTCCTTGAGTTTTTTTTCAACATGCTCAAAATGAGATTTTTCTTGCCACATATCTGTCAATTTTGGCCGGCCCCTACTTGATTGTAAGACTTTAGGTTCAAGTCTTGGCTTCAATTGATATTTGATAATATTCTGGATGACATACTTCAATAGGCATCTTTGCTCATGATATTGAGATTCCAAGATCATTGCATTGACTCTTTCACATAACTGAGTAATGCTTAGCATTTAATCAACATTGCACTGGAAAAATTCAAAAGGATCAACCATTAGTGAACTAGGATTCATTAATCAAAAAGCATTAATCACATAGTGATATCAACAATCCAACCTAAGCCAACTTACAGAAAAAGAACTGCAACGGTCATAGTCCAATCTCAGTGACTGAGGATGAACATCTTTGGGTACCACAGATCCTCTGAATGCTAATTTGTCACCTATTTGGTGAGAACAGGGCAAACCCATAGTCTTGAAATTTGACTTGGTGCAGACTTTGCCATTATGATCACGTTTGAACTTCTTGGATTGTTCCCTATCAAGATTCATTGCCTCTAAAGACAATTATTAACCCAATGGTAACAGTTCAGGAGGAAGAACTGTCCCTAAATTAATTCAAGAGTTATAAAGTGATGCATGAACTGATTTAATTTGATTCAAAAATGTTCCGTCAAGGCTTTTCCAAACATCCAACAGGTTTCCCAAAGAGTTTGCAAGGAATTTTTTGAGAGTCACATGGGCCCCTTCAACCCCAGATGTTGTTTTGTTTCCAAAATCTGGGTTTATACAATTCCATGCTGTTACAAAAGTCTCTTTGATAGGCAAAGTTTTATTTTCCATATACTCAAGTACATAATCCTAGTCTTTCAAGAAACACTATAAAAGTCAAAAGGTCAGAATTCAAAACTAGGAAGAATAAGAAGCAGTGGTTTGGACCTACTCTGAGTCCTGCATCATTGACCTCCGCCTCCTCCTTGGTCTTTGAGGCCCCATACTTTGCCCAAAGATTCATAAAGCTTTTCCATCCTTCAGCGTCATTAAAAAATAGAACTTTACCATTTTGTTGTATGTTTTCAGACAAGTGCCAAGTGCAACATTGTCTTGATGAATCTGGAAAACTAGTTTCAATTGCGCAAATCAGAGCTTTTTCACGGTCCATCACAAAGACTTTTGGAATTCTCTCATGATCATAAGCCAACTCCTTTAATGAATTTACAGACCAACTGTAGAACTCAAAAGTTTCTTTTGTTATAAAAACAAGAGCTTTTGTGTGAAAGACTTATTTGATTCTGTAAAACCAGGACAACTGCCAGTTCATTTCAGGCAAGTAAGTAATGAGGTAGAGATGGAGAAAGGAATGAACAATCATAATGAGGAACACCAATGGTTGATTTGTGCAAATGATTCTCTAACTGAAAAGAACAAGTGCTACTAGGCTTGATGACAGGAACGCGGCAGCTGGAACAATGGCAGCATGAGTGAGAGAATTCTGAGAAGAGAGAAACAAAGAATTTGTACATCTGATTGAGCCTTGAGAGTCTGAAGTCTATGAACACGAGTGAGGAATGAAAAGTGAGAGTGAATCTGAAGAAGATGAAAGTCAGCGCGTTGAAGATGGAAGTTGGATCACTGATTGCAGGATTGTACCAGTCAAGTTTCATTGAGAGACTTGAGTGAGTGATCTTGATCCAACGGCAATGATGCTTGATCCGACAACAATGATCTTTGGTGATGAATGACGGTGAAGGGAAGGATCGCAATGGAGATGGGGAATGGATGAGGTCTGTCTCCGGTTTATCTGGAGCCAGCCGTCCCGTGAAAGGAGTATGGTCAAGCGGGTACTCCAAGTCTGGAGTGCGAGCACCGTGTGGAAGCTTGTGTGAGTTCTAACACCCCCTCTTGATGCAATGTCCATTGAATTTATTTCCTCAGGAACTGATATTTGTGACCAGCCTGTCTATGGAGGCTTTGCTGGCTGGCTTATTAAGTGCGTCGGCGACCATTTGATCAGAAGGAATCAGGATAACTTCTATTTTGCTGTTGATTAGGTCTTCTTGTAGCCCCTTAGTTTTGATATGGATGAACTTTGTTTTTGAGTTGGTTCCAAATTTTTTTACTTTATCGTCCAAACCTTTGTTGTCTATTAAGTGAATGCTGGGGATTGGCGTGCAATTCCAGAGTTCGTCAATTAGATGATCTATCCACTGTGCCTCAAGTTGGGAGTTGCTGAGAGCATTTCATTCTGCTTCAGTAGAAGAGAAGGTCACATTTCCCTGTTTTTGACTGGTCCAGTATAGAGGAGCGCCAAAGAGACTGCAGATGAGGCCAGTTTGGGATCTGCAAGTTTCAGGATCATCTCCCCAGGTCGTGTCGCTGGAGCAGATTAGGGCCGGAGAGTTGTTCTTTTTTGAGATGATGAGCTCAAGATGCTTGGTTCCAGAAAGATATCTCCATACTTGGATCAGTTCATTCCAGTGGGAAATACCTGGTTTTTTGTTGAACCGTGCAAGGTTGGAGACCGCAAAGGAGATGTCGGGGCAAGCAAGGGAGGTGATGTGGTTGAGCCTTCCAATTTGGCTTCAGTAGTTTTTGTTGAGGTTGGCAAACTGAGCGTGTTCTTCCTCTGAGGCTGGGATAAGCTGGAGTCCTGGGGTGCAGGGCGTTGAGATGGGGTTGAGGTTGATGTTTTTTAATTCCGCCAAACCTTTATTGATGTGCATGGGTAATGAGAGGCCAATTCTGTTTGGTGATTTATTTACTTTCATACCCAAGAGCCTGTTAGGACGATGGCTGGATCAATTTGGAAACTTTTTCAGAAACGCTGTCTCAAAGTCTTGGGAATTCCCCCATACCAGGCAATCATCCACATGAACAAAAAGGGCGGAATGCTTGGACCTGTTGGTATACGGGCAAGGATCTGCATCTGACAGGGTGTAGCCAAGACTTACAAACCAGTCGCAAAGATTGCAATACCAATTTCTTGGAGCCTGTTTGAGACCATACAATGATTTCTTCAATTTGAGGATTGGAGATTTTCTCTTGCAGGCAGGTGGTTGGCGGATGAAAACTTCTTTGTCAAGATTGGCGTGAAGGAAGGCAACTTTTATGTCAAGTTGAAGAATGTTGAGGCCTTTGTCCAGAGAAAGAAGCAGCAGAGTTTGCAGGGAGGTAGTCTTACCCGTTGGAGTGTAGGTGTCAAAGTAGTCAATGCCGTATTGTTGCATGAACCCTTGGACGCAGAGGCTGGATTTGTGAGTGGGAGGTTTTCCATGTGCATTCTCCTTTAATCAAAAGATGTAGGTGGTGTTTAGGATGTTTGAGGGTTTAGGGCCAAAGTAGTCCTCCCAAACTCCAAGCGCCTTGCAGGTGTCATTCTCCTTCTTAAGGGAAGTTGCCCATTTGGGTATCTTCAGAGCTTCAGAGACAGACTTTGAGACCAAGAGATTGATGAAACCGTAGTGAACGGGTTTTTGAAGAGTTCTTCAATCTCAAAGAGCTTGAGCATTACATGGTGGAATGAGATGGTTGCTAACTTCCTTGGTGCTTTTTGAGGATTCATTGTCAGATTGATTGGATTCAACTTTGATCTCTGGAGCAATGGAACTCATTGGGGAACTTGGCTCAATTTGTTGGGTGTCAGGTTTGGATTTGAACGGGTCCAGGTCTGTGCGGGATGGTCTGGCATTCTCCAGCAACTCGTCCAATGGGTTCAAATTGTTTGATTGAATGGAGAAGTCAGGTTTTACAGCTCCAAACTTGACATGCTTGGTCTTGAAGATTGATCCGGATTGATTCAGAACCCAATATGAGTGAAGCCTTGGTACGTACCCAATCAGGATTCCTGATTTACCTTTTTCCTTGAATTTAGACAAGGAGCTCTTGTCTTTGAGATTCAGATAGGTCAGGTGGGAAAAAATAGGCTTCAGGTAGTGAGCTGGAAGAGAGCTTCCGTGCATAAGCAGCCAGGGAGAAGGCTCACCAGATACTTTAGGTATTTGGTTTAGGGCCACTGCGCAGGCTTTGATGGTTTTGTGCCACAGGTTTTGGGGAAGTTTGGTAGATGAGTGCGTCGCTCTCACAGCTTTGGCAAGTGTTCTATTTTCTCTTTCTGCCCTTCCATTGTGCTGGGGATGGTAGGCTTCTGAGACAATTTGTTTGATTGATTTGGATTCGAGGAAGTCCTTGAGTTTGTTGTTGATGAATTTGCCTCCGCCATCAGAGCAAACTTTGGTGGGATATTAGCCGCGTTTGTGATGCTCGTTTGTGAGAATGAAGATGAGAACGTCGGCTGCTTTGCTTTTGAGTTCTAGAGGAAAGGCACCAATGTAGCCGGAGAAGTTGTCAACAAGGGTAAGCAAGTATTGGTGATGGCCTTTTGACTGAGGAGATATTGGCCCAATGAGGTCAAGATGAATTCGTTCAAACACCTTGCTGGCTGGGTTGGAGGAGGCCACGAAGGAGTTTCTTTTTATCTTTACTAGGTCGCATCCCATGCAGGCAAACTTTCCTTTTAATTGTCGGCCAAGAGACTTTCCCAGGTATTTTTCCATTTGCTTGACGCTGGCATGTCCCAACGTTCTGTGTAGGTGATGAACTTCTCCTATGGTCATTTGCAGGGCGACGAGGGGATGCAGATTGTCTATTTTCAGAATGTTGTGGGAGATTTGGCTGGACAGACAGGTTTTGTTTTGACAAACAAGTTGGAACCAAGAAGGATCCTTGGTGTTGTCCATGAGCAGTGAGCATCCTTCAAGAAGGAATTTTCCAAGTGAGAGGAGATTGATGTTGGCTTCAGGGACCCAGAAGGCGTTGTTCAGTGTGATCTGGTTTGATCTGACATCCAGGATTGCAGTGCCTTGGCCTCTGATGGTCAAGGTTGCTCCAGGTTTGCCAGTTTTGATATCATCCGTGCATTTGCCCTGTGATATGTCTGAGAAGTACCGCTTGTTGTTGAGCAGGTGAACAGAGCATCCGGAATCTAGCACAAAGCTGTTGGTTCCCAAGAATTTGGAGTTTGCGGATCCTCAGAAGAGAGAGAAAAAGTGGGCCACTTCCTCCTCCATTTTCTTTCCCCACTTCTTTGTCTTAGGGTTGGCTGGCCTGAGGTGAGGAAATTTGGACCAGCATTCTTCTCGTTTGTGATTTCAGACTTTCTCGTTGTGGATGCCATTTGTGCATCTGGGAAAATCCCAATTGTAAAGAGATATTTTGCTTTTGGAGGTGGCTTCCTCTTTGGAGGCCTCGATTTTGTTCTTATGTTGAGTGAGATGATTGAGGACGTATTCAACTGTGATTGTCCCTACTCCATGCATAATTTGGGACTGCATTGGTTTGAGAGATGGGGGAAATTTGAATAAAACCAGATACGCGAGGATGTTGGATGGGAGTTCTATCCCAACCTCCAAGAGTTTGTTGAGGTGGATGCGGACCGTGGTAACAAATTTCTTGATAGCATTCTCTGAGAAGGAGAGGTACAAGAAGTTATTGAATATCCAGGCTTGGTTTGCGGATTGGGAAGACGCAAAGTGAGTTCTGGCTGAAATCCATATAGCTTTCCCGCTTTCTTCATTTTCGGAGTTGATAATGTTGGAGTGGGTGGATGGTTCCAATCAAGAGAGAAGATTAGCAGTTATTTCTTCATTCACGTCAGGGTCCAGCTGATCCATGGTGTCTTCAGATGTCATGGTGGGAAGAATTTGCCTGAGCCAAAAAAAATTTTGGAATTTGGACCTCCAGATGGAGTAGTTGTCCTTGTTGAGCAATGGAATTGAGTCGTAGATTCCCTTGAGAGCCATGTTCTTTGAAGAGTTGCCCCTGGTCCTGGCAATGGTGAAGCCATTTTGGTGAGCTGGTTGAGTTTTGGCTTTGGACCGTAGTGGTGCCCCATCCTGGACACCCTTGCCACCTTAAGGCCTCAATCCATGAACTTTTGCGCAAACGTACTGTCAGGCATCTAAAAAAAAAAAAAAAAAAATAATAATAATAATAATAATAATAATTCCAACTCATCCTCAGGCTCATCCTCACCGTCATCATTGCGCGCCGCGCGTCCTTATCCTCGCGCGTCGCGCAGTGCTCATCCTCATTGCTACCGTTGCGCAGCGCTCATCCATGATTTACCAAATCCATCCCAATCGCACCCCCAAGCATTTGTCAAATCCTCGGATCCATCAAATCTCCCATCTCACTTGATCTATCAGTCGTGAATCCCAAGCCTGTCAGGATTTACTCAACGGTCTCAAGCCAATCTCCTATCCGCCCATCCGCGCCCTCATAAACTTCATCCATCACCTTTCCTGGGGCTCTCCCACCCACTTCCGCCTTTGAAAAGGGGTGAAGAGTGTCAACTACCGCCCGCGGACATCCATGGTGGTTAGGTTCATTTCCCTTTCCCACCCTGTCCGCCTTTGGAGGAGGGGTGGGTGATTCCGGTATTTTTGGGTGCGCCCATCCACGGACGGACGCGAGTGACCACATGATTTTCTTTCCTTTTTTGCTCTATTTGTAGAATCTGTTGTACATAGTCAAACAGGGCTACCTGCCCATATAAGGAGGGGCTCTCCCCTGCCTTTTGGATCCATAATGAAATCAGCACACCCTTGATCCTTGAGCTTCCATACTCAAACCCTTGATCCTTGATCCTTACCACCAACCAATAGCCTTGCTGGTTGAAGAAAAATTCTGTCTGTTGGAATTTTTGAGTGTGTTATACCACTCCTTGATCCCTTTCTCTGACCATACTGGTCCTGATCCCTGATCACCTTTCTGAAGCTAATCACAATTGATTGAAGAGGTCTTATTAAGCTTAAGACCTGGAGTGTTATACCTCCCCTTAGCTTTTTTGGAGTTTCATTCTGCCAGCCTACTCTTGAGTCCCTTGAGAAGTGTTGAGGTTATCCTTGCTTCAAATCAGTTACTGTTTGCTTTAGAGCTTCTTAAACATTGTGCTTTGTCCTGTACAGCCACCCACAGTTATCTGATACCCTTAAAGCGCTTGATTGCAGAGAGTTGGGTAGGTTCATTGAGAACCTGGAGGTTTCTTGGGTTTGAGTTGATCATCCCCAATCTTCTGCTGACAACCAGAGTTATTAGCGTGTGGGCGTTGTTCACATACAACAGCTTTTGTTCTTTGAACTCTAAGGGGACTTTAACTTCTTTTGTTCAAGTTTTTCCCTGCATAATCTTGTCTCAGATAGTGCTGTTCCATCGCTACCAAACTATTATCATCTTTATCCTCTACTCCTTGATTCATCATTTACCAGGTTCTGGACCTTGATCTTGGTTACATTTAAATATTTTTGTAACACTCAGGAGGGCAGCCTAAACAGTACCTTTCCCCTCCACAGAACTGCCACGGCCTAGCACCTTTTGGAGTCTTAAATTTGGTCTCCCGGGCCAGGATCAAACCAGCAACCTTGGGATTTACAGTCCCAACTTGAAGAATCAACTCCGAAATCCAATCCAATTTTTTTTCTTTTCTTTTTCTGTTTGTTCTCTTTTCAGATCTGATCCGTGGAGGCAACTTGATCCAGAAGTAAGTCCTCCCAATTGTGCACCATCTGGGAAAGATCCTTGTTGTTTTTGTGAAACTCTACTCTTGCCACACTTGTGAGCCACCTTGTAACTCTGCTCGTTTGGATCTCTTAGGAACCCTTCAACATGGAATCTGCTGGATCCTCTTTATCTGTTTGGGCCAAGATGGTCAAAATCAAACCTCAGAACAAAAATTCAGGCTTCAATGGGACCAATGTCAAACAATTCCTGGACTCCTATGAGATGGCTGCGGAAGTGGATGGTGCCAGTGAATATGATATGGCTTATCAGTTATGGTTTTTTATCACTTCTGACAAAGTTATGGAGGTTATCAAATTGATTGAGGGATTCGAAACTCACAACTGGCGGCTCCTGAAGGAGGCTATGTTGGCCTATTGGGGAAAAATAGATGTAGCCATATTTACTTTGCAAGACTTGGATGCCCTGGTTTCTCAATGGATCTCCAATTCTGGTATCTCCTCAGCCTCAGACTATCAGACTTTCAGAAAATCTTGGGACCCTATCCACTCCTATCTTATCCGAAACAATCACATTGATAAGTTGTACAAAATTTGAGTGCAATTTTTTCAGTCTTTCTCTCCAGGAGTGCAGGAAAGAATTAAGGATGAATTGGTGAAATCTGGATCCATGATCACAACAAGAGACAATTGGTTCAAGCTCCCTGCTTTCATGGTTCTTAGGAATACTGTGGATAAAGTGATGAAAGGTCAAACAGCTCTCACCTTTGAAAAACCTAAAATCACTGAACCAGTCCTTGCCCCCTCTTTTCAAGCATCTAACAAAATCATGAATAAGATGGAAGCCAATCGCAGACCTAAACCCAATCCTCAGACCCACTGGGAGACACCCACTATAGATGAGATCACTAAATTTCTTAAGGCATTTGAGAATAAAATAGATCAGAAATTATCCTCTTTAGCCACTCCTAAACCTGCTAATTCTGTTCCTAAGTCTACTATAGTCTGTTATTATTGCCATAGGGAAGGCCATGGTACCGGTAGATTTCCTGAACTCCAGAAAGACAAGGAGGAGAGGTTAGTAGAGCAGAAGGGAAATAATTTTTTCCTTCCTAACAGTGCTTTTATCCCTTTTGATTCGTCTTGACCAATCCATCATGTGGTGGCCTCATACCAACCACCAACTCCTACAAAGGCATCCTTGGTCTCTGTGGATTTTTGATCATCCTGTGGAACCCTGCAACCTTGGTATCCCCCAGCTATCACTTCTTCCAGCTTCCCTGGCACCTATCAATCTGATCCAGCTATGAAACGCCATGAGGAACCAAAACCTCATAAGTCTCCTCCTGTTCCATCCTCAATTCTGCAAAAACCCGTTAAACGTCAATCTTCACCTGAGCCTCCTTCCTCTGATGTGGAAGACATGGAAGTAGAAAGGGAACCACTTATGGAAAGGTTCCAGGACAACTCTGATCCTCCCTCTCTTCAACCTGCCCAACCCTCAGATCCTCTTCCATCACCTATTACACCTGATCTTCCTCCCTCCACCCAGCCCAAAGTTTGATTTGAGAGGGGCATCTCCAAGGACTAACCTAATGCTGTGGAAGGAGTATTGAAGAAAATTTCTGACCTTAAAATCCCTGATCTATCTGTGGCTGAACTCCTGTCAATCTCTCCATCTGTGGCAGAAGGGATGAAGAAATGAGTTTCTTGTTGACGTGTGGAGATTGGTCCGGACAAATTAAAGGTCTCCTCTGGTACTCTGATAGAGGATTCCGGTGGAACAGATCCCTCTTCAGATACCAACCTGTATTCCTGTCCTCTTGGTTTTCTTCTGTGTTGTCTTGGTGATTCAACTAAAATGGTTTCTCTCCTTGTGGATTTGGGTTCTCAGCTCAACTTGATTTTGGACTCCATGGCCTGCAAGCTTAAACTTAGCCCAAGGGTCAGTTTCAACTCTGCGGTCTATGGAATTGGGAATAAGTCCTGTGAACTGATTGGTATTGCTGAGGATATTCCTGTTCAAATTGGTTGAAATATTGTGGGCACCTGTCACTTCTGGATCACTCGTCTGGATGGTCCCATGATCTTGGGAAGACCTTTCTTAATGGACTTTGGTGCTACCCTGATGTTTTCTGAGCAAGTTGGGGAGAGAATTCTCCTCCCTGATGCTGATGGCAGAAAGATTGAAGTTCCCCTTTGTTCTTTGGATTCTGGTTGTTGGGAAAGAGACTTCCCTGGTCATCCTCCCAAATCTGTCCTTAAAGGAAAGCAGAAAGAAAACTCTCATTTCTTTCATCCTCATTTTTTAGCAGAATAGTTGACCCTACTGATATTTGTAGTTCTTCTCAGCCTCAGACTTCAACTCATGGACCCACTCCCCTGTTAGAGGCATATCTTTCTTTTTCCTCATCATTTCCTTCTCATCCAAATAAGGTCATAAATCAAATACATGAAAAATCCAAAAAATCCAAGAATATTTCTTCTCTGTCTGGATCTGTTGTATCTTCTCTTCCTTTTTCTTTTCAGCCTGATCACTCATTCTCTATTTCGGTTTTGAATCTCCGCAATGAGTCTAAACTAGATCTCAATCTCGATTCTTTTCTTGGTGGCTTTGGTATGAAGGAGTTTGGTCTTAGGTGGAGGAAATTTGGGGTAGAAGCAAGTCCTCCCAATTGTGCACCACCAGGGGCTTCTACTACTGTCATTTTCAAAACTCTACCCTGTGCCACACATGTGAGCAATGTGTTATCTTTTGGATCCTCTTTTATGGAGAAGGCACCTTTCAAGGACGTAGCAGAACATTGGACTTGGAAGATGTTGGAATAAGGCCTCAGTCTTTGTAGTCATGTCTCACTGGTCAATGCTTGGAGGAAGCAGGGATTCCTCTCCTTTGCCACCAAGTACAAACCAGTTGCAAAGAAGGTCCAGCCAGTCAACCAACCAATGCCTCTCAACCTCAATCCTCATCTTATGCCTCCTCCGCTATCCGGCGATCCTTACTGTGGTCTATCCAAATCCCTCACTGGTCCATTTATTCCCTCTGGTTGGGTCACTGAAGAACGTCTGATAGTGGTCAACTTTGGTCCAGATGGATGGCTTCTTCCTGATGAGTTAAATTTGATCAAAAATATTTTGTCTCTAAGGGAAAAATCTATTGCATTCTGTGAAGAAGAGAGAGGTCTCTTGAAAGAATCCTATGGTCTCCCTTACATCATCCCCGTAGTTGAACATGACCCTTGGCAAAAGAAAAAGATCCCAATCCCTGCTGCTAAAGTCAACAAATTCATCAAGTTGGTCCGCAAATAAGTCCAAACCGGCTTATACAAACAATTGACTTCTAGCTATTCCAGTCCTGTTTTTTGTGTTCTAAAGAGTAATGGTAAACTTAGAGTAGTTCATGATCTCCAACCTCTTAATAAAGTTACTATTAAAGACTCTGGCGTGCCACCTGCCACTGAAGAATTTGTTGAATCCTTCTCTGGGAGAGCTTGCTATGGTCTAGGTGACATTATGGGTGGCTATGACAAACAATCCTTGCATCCTATTTCTCTTCCCCTCACTACTTTCAATACCCCCCTTGGTCAATTTCAGCTGACTCAATTGCCTCAAGGTGCCACGAACTTGGTTGCAGTCTATCAGGCTCAGATGATGTGGATCCTCCAGGATGAAATCCTGGATCATGCGGGTATCTTTATTGATGATGGTGGGATTAAAGGTCCAGTTTCTGACTATGATAATGAGCTCTTACCTTGGCACTCAGGAATCCAATGATTTATCTGGGAGTATGCTACTGTCTTGGAAAAAATTTTGTTTTGAATTGAGGAATCTGGCCTTACTGTCTCTGGATCAAAACTTGCCGCCTGTGTCCCTGCCTTGGAAATTGTTGGTCATATAGTCTGCAAGGACAGAAGAAGGATGGCACCCTCTAAAGTCAACAAAATCATCTCCTGGCCTACCCCAATAAATCCAACGGAAGTTAGAGGTTTCCTAGGTTTTGTAACTTATTTCAGGATCTTCATTCCCTCAATATCTAAAATCTGTGTTCCCTTGCGTTGCTTAACCAGGAAGGATGCTGAATGGATTTGGACCCAAGACTGCAAACAATCATTTCAGTTGCTCAAAACAATTGTTGGGAAAGAAATTGTTTTTAGAAAGATCACTTATGGACCCGCAGCAGGCAAGATAAAGCTGGCAGTGGACTCGAGTTATCAATCTGTTGGGGCTGTTCTTACCCAGGAAGATGAAAATGGTTTGGATCATCCTGCTCTGTATGAATCTCTTCTTTTCTCAGATGTGGAATCCAGGTACTCCCAGCCAAAACTGGAACTTTGCGGTGTGGCCCAAATGTTGAAGAAACTTCAGACTTTCCTTTGAGGTCAACACTTTGAGTTACAAGTCAATGCACAATCCATTATTGAAATGATCAACGCCCCCAGCCTCCCAAATGCTCCAATGACTTGTTGGGTGGCTTTCATCCAGTTGTTCTCTTTTTATATTGTTCACAGGCCTGGAAAATCTTTCACAATGCCTGATGGTTTATCTCAACAACCTATTGGAGACAATGAATCAGAGGTTGGAATGGATTTTGATGATGAAGAACCCTTGGTCCGCCCTGTCTTTGCCTTCTCCTCCCAAAATTACTCTGGTTTCCAGCAAGATTTCTGGCTTAAGTTAGAGAAGTACCTTTCAACTCTCCAAAGACCCCCTGATCTCTCTGCCAAAGAATTTTGGTCCCTTAAGAGGAAGTCCTCCAACTTCTTTGTCCAAGGTTCTAGGCTTATGAAAAGAGCAACTCCTTGTGCACTTGTTGTGGTCACTATCCCTTCTAAGCAAGATTTGATCCTGTAAAATCTCCATGAAGGCCTTGGTCATTGTGGGGAAACCAAAACTTGTTGACAAATATCCAAACAATTTTGGTGGCCATTGCTGAAGAAATCCATTGCTCAATGGTGTAGGAGTTGTGAAGTGAGCCAGAAACATGATCTTAGGCGCCCGGCTGAAATTTGTTACCCCACTGGAGAGTCCACTGTCTTTGGGAGGATTGCTATGGATGTGGTTGACATTAAGGCTGGAGGAGCTAAGTACCTCATTGTGGCTAGAGATGATTTTTCTGGATGGGTTGAAGCAAAGTTTCTTAAGAAACTCAGCTCCAAATCAGTAGCAGCTTTCCTTCATGAGACTTGGACAATGCGTTATGGCTTGGCCCAATCTTATTCTACGGATGGTGGCTTGGAATTTGGTGGAAAACTTGCTGAAATGATCCAATCACTCCCTGGAAAACATAGAGTTACTACTCCCTATTATCCTGAAGGACAAGGTATTGTGGAAAGAGGCCATGCTCCTTTGAAGGCTGCTCTTGTCAAATTGGCTGGTGAGAGTGGCAAGAATTGCCGGAAGTTTCTCCCCTTGGTTCTCTTCTCTGATTGAATTTCCACCAAGCAAACCACTGGTTACTCTCCTTATGAAATCATCTTTGGTCAGAGGGCTGTTCTTCCTCTTGACCTTGAAATGGAGTCTTTCTTGGGCATCCCTTGGAAACAAGTTTCCTCAACTACTGAACTATTAGTTGCCAGATCAAAGAAACTGGAGCGGAGTGAAGATATTTGTAACAAAGCTTATCAGAAGATGATGGAATCAAGAGCAAAATCAGTTCAGTATTGGGAAGATAAACACCTAAATCAAATCAGGGACCCTTTAAACCCTGGTGACCTGGTATTGGCTTATAATTGTTCCTTGGAAACTCAGTGGGGAAAGCTTTTCTCTAACCGCTGGAATGGTCCTTACCGAGCAGTCTGTTGAGTTAGAGGTGGATCATATGTTTTGGAGGAACTGGATGGTACTCAGATGGCCAGAAGGTTCTCTGCTGATCAGGTCAAGAAATTTCATTCTCATGGAGGCAACTTGGTCCAGAAGTAAGCCCTCCCAATTGTGCACCACCAGGGTCATCTCCTGCCTTTTGTTGTGAAAACTCTACTTCATGCCACACATGTGAGCACTTGGGACGCCTTCTTCATTTTATCTCAGCCACTTCTAGGATTTTTGGTCAGATTGACATATTTTTTTTCAACCACTCTCAAGATCAAAATGGCCATTCTGTGGTTTCAATCATCTTTCTTTCCTTTTTTTTATGGCATCAAACTTGGGAGCAGACTAGGGACAGTCTGTAAGTTGGGGAGAGATGTGGTGCCCCATCCTGGACACCCTTGCCACCTTAAGACCTCAATCCATGAACTGTTGCGCAAACGTACCGTCGGGCATCTAAAAAATAAAAAAATAAAAAAAATAATAATAATAATAATTCCAACTCATCCTCAGGCTCATCCTCACCGTCATCATTGCGCGCCGCGCCTCCTTATCCTTGCGCGGCGCTCATCCTCATTGCTACCGTCGCGCAGCGCTCATCCATGATTTACCAAATCCATCCCGACCGCGCCCCCAAGCATTTTTCAAATCCTCGGATCCGTCAAATCTCCCATCTCACTTGATCTATCAGTCATGAATCCCAAGCCTGTCAGGATTTACTCAACCGTCTTGAGCCAATCTCCTATCCGCCCATCCAGGCCCTCACAAACTTCATCTGTGACCTTTCCTGGGGCTCTCCCACCCACTTCTGCCTTTGGAAAAGGGGTGAAGAGTGTCAACTACCGCCCGCGGACATCCGCGGCGGTTTGGTTCATTTCCCTTTCCCACCCTGTCCGCCTTTGGACGAGGGGTGGGTGATTCTGGTATTGTTGTGTGCTCCCATTCACGGACGGACGCGAGTAACCACATGATTTCTTTTCCTTTTTCACTCTATTTGTAGAATCTGTTGTACATAGTCTAACAGGGCCTCCTGCCCATATAAGGAGTGGCTCTCCCCTGCCTTTTGGATTCATCATTGGAGCATGGAATCATCCAGCATGAAATAAGCACACCCTTGATCCTTGATCTTCCATACTCAAACCCTTGATCCTTGATCCTTACCACCAACCAATAGCCTTGCTGGTTGAAGAAAAATTCTGTCTGTTGGAATTTTTGAGTGTGTTATACCACTCCTTGATCCCTTTCTCTGACCATACTGGTCCTGATCCCTGATCACCTTTCTGAAGCCAATCACCATTGATTGAAGAGGTCTTATTAAGCTTAAGACCTGGATTGTTATACCTCCCTTTTTTTTGGAGTTGCATTCTGCCAGCCTACTCTTGAGTCCCTTGAGAAGTGTTGAGGTTATCCTTGCTTCAAATCAGTTACTGTTTGCTTTAGAGCTTCTTAAACATTGTGCTTTGTCCTGTACAGCCACCCACAGTTATCTGGTACCCTTCAAGCGCTTGATTGCGGAGAGTTGGGAAGGTTCATTGAGAACCTGGAGGTTGCTTGGGTTTGAGTTGATCATCCCCAATCTTCTGCTGACAACCAGAGTTATTAGCGTGTGGGCGTTGTTCACATACAACAGCTTTTGTTCTTTGAACTCTAAGGGGACTTTAACTTCTTTTGTTCAAGTTTTTCCCTGCATAATCTTGTCTCAGATAGTGCTGTTCCATTGCAACCAAACTATTATCATCTTTATCCTCTACTCCTTGATTCCTCATTTACCAGGTTCTGGACCTTGATCTTGGTTACATTCAAATATTTTTGTAACACTCAGGAGGGCAGCCTAAACAGCACCTTTCCCCTCCACAGAACTGCCACGGCCTAGCACCATTTGGAGTATTACACCGTGAAAGACTTATTGGATTCTGTAAAACCAGGACCACTGCCATTTCATTGCAGGCAAGTAAGTAATGAGGTAGAGATGAAGAAAGGAATGAACAATCATAATGAGGAACACCAACGGTTAATTTGGGAAAATGATTTTCTAACTGAAAAGAACAAGTGCTACTAGGCTTGATGACAGGAATGCGGCGGCTGGAAGAATGGCAGCATGAGTGAGAGAATTCTGAGAAGAGAGAAACAAATAATTTTTACGTCTGATTGAGCCTTGAGAGTCTGAAGTTGATGAACACAAGTGAGGAAAGAAAAGTGAGAGTGAATCTGAAGAAGATGAAATTCAGTGCGTTGAAGATGGACGTTGGATCACTGATTGGAGAATTGTACCAGTCAAGTTTCATCAAGAGACTTGAGTGAGTGATCTTGATCTGACGGCAATGATGCTTGATCCAACAAAATGATCTTTTGTGATGAATGATGGTGAAGGGAAGGATCGCGATCGAGATGGTGAATGGATGAGGTCCGTCTCCGGTTTATCTGGAGCCAGCCGTCCCATGAAAGGAGTATGGTCAAGCGGGTACTCTAAGTCTGGAGTGCAAGCACCGCGTGGAAGCTTGCGTGAGTTCTAACATTGTGAAAGTTTTACAATTGGCTGTAATTCCTACAACATGCAATAGCAGGATTTTTTACTTCTTTGTCTTATAACTAAAATCCAACATAGCAATATGATGGAATTGTTTTGAAAGCTTTACTGCATCTGGATGTTCTAAGTACAGGGCCTCCAAGTGACCCTCTCCACTGAGCTTTGACCAGTGAATCGAACTTGTTTCTTTAAGATGTTCATAGAGTACCTCCATAACATGTTTTCCCTTTAGTTGTGCAAGTGTTACCTTCTGCTTAGTTTTTTAGATTTTTTGTTCATCAACATAATTGCCCCCATCAATCTTGCTCAATTTCCTCTTCAGTTGTTATGTATTGAGCCCATCATTCATGCCTTCTACTACATTGTCTAAGGCCACCCCCAAGATTCTCCTCAGTTGAGGATGAACAGATGGATGGGCAGATGCTTGATGGTCATGTTGGGTTTCTTTGTAGGAGAGGTGCCAAAAGGGGTCTGCCCTTATGTGACTTGAATGGATTAAAAACTTGCACCCAACCTTCCTTGTGTGAGTTTGTCTAGACCGGTTGGTAAGAAGATTTCCTGAATTGGAACCATGTCTATCACAGGCTAAATCCACATATTAGTCACGCTTTGAGTTGAAAACTGTCAAAAAGTAACCATGCTTCTTTGCCCATGTTTGAAAATAGTTTTTTGCCTCTTCCCTAGTAGGAAAAGCTCTCAAGGTAGGTGGGTCAAGTGGTTCTAGTAAACATTCATTGGTTAAGTCATAGTTTCATATTTACATGCACCCATCAGTTTTAATCAAATTAAATATGGCAAAGACCATTAACATAAAATTTTACCCATCACCAGCTGTCATGTCAATTCTTGAATCATTTTTTTTCTCCATCGTCACCCTTGATGAGGATGCAATTGGGGCTTCAAATATTTCATTACCCAAATCTTTTTTTTCTTCTTCCAAAGCTTTGTTGATGGCACTATCAATGTAGACCTTCCACGCAGCCATGTCAGAAGAAGGGCAGGCTTTCCACTGTTCCCATGAAAAAAAATGCAATTGTATACTTCAGTATTCAATCCAACTTTCAATGGATCAATCAAAGTTTGTTCACTTTTGAGTTGAGAAAGAATTGTTTGCAGATTATATGATTTATGATTTGAGTTTTCACTATAATTTTACTTGTGCTTCACTTTAATGTCTCTTTGGGATTGCTAGGTGTGGAACAACAGTCCCACAAAGTATGTGTTAATCCCAAATTTGGGTTGACAGAACCCAAGTGTGGTCCAGGGGGTGCCCAAAATTCTGGCAAAACTTTGGCGGGTTACATGGCTCCTACACAACCCCCCAGGGGCTGCGCGTGTTTGAAACAGCCCTTTGTAGTCGTCTTGGGGCCCCCATGGCTCATTTGAGCCTTGAAGGGCCCTACACAACTACCACATGGTTGGAGCCGTGAATGTAACATAACCCATAAGTATCAGCTATTATTTGACCCATATCTAACTTTGAAACCCATTTTGAAGATGGAATCCTTTCATTGATGTCATTGACATCAAGTCTTTTTTCTATCTTTTCAATGTCTTTACTGCCACCAAGGATCTTAGTATAGCACGTCTTTTTTTTCCTCGATGTTTCAACCATTTCTTTCCAAACTTCAACCCATCCATCCTCATCATACCCAAGTGATTTAGCAATTACTATAAAACCACAATTTTCATCACCAACCGGATCCCAAACACCACCAAGAACTTATGTAAGCTCTTGGATATTTTATTGAGGTAATCCACTTCCTAAAATCCACAAGTTTTTAGCCCAAATTCTAAACTCATTAAAGGATTTGACACTCATTAATGATGAGCTTCTGTTTGAATCATCAATTTCCTCTTCTTCATCCTTCAAGAACAAATTGGATTCCAACAGCACCAAACCTGATGAACTTTCACTTTCTTCAACTGAACTTTGAAATTCAGATTAAGAGCCTTACTTGGACTATAAACAATCCACAATCAGTTCATTAAAGCAGAAAAATTAACTTTTCACAAAAGAGAAGACTTACAATCATTTGTCTTTTCTTCTTTAGTGCCCTTCTACTTCTCTTTGCCTGCTTAAGTTCCTTTTCAGTTTTTTCAAATCAAGAAGGATCTTTCTTGCTATCTGTCAATTTTGTATTTCCTCTGCTTTATTGCAAAACCTTAGTTTCAATTCTTGGCTTTGATAAATAATTGGCCCTCTCCTTGATCAAGTGCTTGAACAGCCCTCAATAATCTTGATCAGGATTATTCAAAATAATTGCATTGATCTTCTCATGTAAGTGAGAGATCTTGAGCAGTTCATCAACTTTGACCTTTAAAAACTCAAAGGATCAAATATTAGGCAAGTACAAATCATCATTCAAAAATAATTTATCACAAAGTGATTTGAACAATCCAACTTAAACCAACTTACAGAACTAGAACAGCAAGGGTCATAATCCACCCTCCACTGAGGATGAACATCTTCAGGCACAACAGAGCCTCTTGACACTAGTAGGTCACCTATTTTGTGGGAACAGGGCAGACCCATAGTCATTTAGTGTGACTTGGTGCACACTTCCCCATCATGGTTCTGCTTTAACTTTGCTAATTGTTCCCAAAAAAGTTTGATTGCTTTTAAAGGCACCATTTATCCCAATTTTAATATTTCAGTAGAAAGAAATATTACAATCTTTGTTCAAGAGTTTTTAAGCGCAGTCTGAACTGATTTAATTTGATTGGAAACTTTTCCCTCTAGGTTTCTCCAAACATCCAACATGTTTCCTGACAAGCTTGCAAGAAATCTTTTGAGATTAGCATGGACCCCTTCAACCAGAGATGTTGTTTTATTTCCAAAGTCTGGGTTTTTTCAAGTCCAAACCGTTACAAACGTCTCTTTGATATGGAATATATTATGATCCATATACTCGAGTAAATCCCTACAGTCTGCCAAAAATAACTTTAAACAATTCATAATGTAAGCATCCCAAAACTAGGAAGATTAACAGTAGAGGCTGTGATTTGGCACTTACTTTAAGTGCCGCATGATTCACCTCTGCCTCCTCCTTGGTTTTTCAGGCCCCATACTTAGCCCACAAAGACATAAATCTTTTCCACCCTTCAACACCATTATTGAACCACACTTTACAGTTTGCTTGTATTTTTTTAGACAAGGGCCATTGACAGAACTGTCTTTTTGACTCAGGGAATATCTGTTCTAGAGAAAGGATCAAAACTTTTTCACGTTACGTCACAAAGACTTTGGGAAGTCTCTCAGGATCATAAGCCTACTCCTTTAGCTCATTTACAGACCAAATGTAGAACTCAAACTTTTATCTGGTTATAAAAACAAGAGCTTTTGTGAAATTTTTCTGGTTGGAAGTAATTCCTACAATGTGCAATAGGGGAATGTTGTTTTTATTTTTCTTAGAAGTACAATCCATCATAGCTATAAGATGGAATTGCTTGAAAATCTTTAATGACTCAGGGTGAGCCAAGAATAGGGCCTCCAAGTGACCCTCTCCACTAAATTTTTCTTGATGAACCCAACCTGAATTACCAATTTGTTCAAAGATGACCTCCATTACACTTTTCCCCTTTATTTCTCTAGCGCAGCCTTATGTTTAGTGTTACAGATTGTTTGGTCATCAACATATTTGCCACCATTTATCTTGCTCAATTTTATTTTGAGTTGAAGTTTTATTGAGCCCATAATTCAAGCTTTCTTTTAGATTTCCTCAGGCTACCCCAGAGATTCCCTCAGGTGAGGATGCACTGAGGGGTGCGGGGATGATTCCTGGTTGTGTTCATCATTCTTGTAGGAGATAGGCCACTAGGGGTCCTGCTTTGTGCGACTTGCATGGATTAAAAACTTGTACCCAACCTTCCTTGTGTGTGTTTTCCTTGACAGTTTTGTGAGCAATTTCCCAGAGTACAAACCATTTCTATCACAGGCTAGATCCACATATTGGTCACGCTTTGAGTTGAAAACTGTTAAAGCGTAACCATGCTTCATTGGCCATTTTTGGAAATATTTTCTTGGCTCTTTCCTAGTAGGAAAAGCTCTCACTGGAGGTGGTTGAAGTGGGTATGTCATAGTTACATTTTTATATTGATGGCATGCACTCCATCAGTTTCAAATTTCAATCAAATTAAATAAGTCAAAGACCAGTAACCTAAAATGCTACTCACCACCAGAGTTCATGTCCATTTCTGAAACATCTTATTCATTAATTGGCACCCGTGATGAGGATGCAATTTGGGCTTTCAATGATTCATTACCCGCATCCTTTTTTTCTGCAGCTTTGTTCATTGCACTAATGCAGTCCTTGAATGCAGCCATGTTAGAAGGAGGGCTTGCCACTGATCCCATTATGCCAAAAAAATGCAATTTTACTTCAGTTTTCAATCCAAATTTCAATTGCACAACAGTTTTCTCACTTTCAAGTTGATAAAGATTAATTTTGTAGGATTTTTATTTGCAGTTTCCTATAGTGTCACTTTAACTTCACTTTAATTTTGCTTTGATTTCACTTTAGTCTCACTTTATGATTGCTAGATTTGGTCCAACAGTCCCACATAGTATGGATTGATCCCAAATTTGGGTTTATGAAACCCAAATGTGATCCAGGGGGACCTAAAGAATTCGGCACAACCCCCAAGGGGGCAGTACAGGGCTGTACACCCCCCGGAGGCGGCTCAATTCTGCCGTGTATGGGGGTACACAGCTCAAAGACGCCATGTATGGAGGGTATGGGGCCTCCTGGGGGTTGCGCGTGTTTGAGAAGGCCCCTAGGGCGCGTGTAGACGCGTCCAAAACGCCCAAACGCGCGTTTTGGACGCGTCTATGGCCTGTGTAGGGCCCAAAACGCCTCTTACATTGCAGGGAGTTGTGAATTTATCATCACCCTAACAGATATATTGAAATCCTTATGTTTGTTGCATTTTCCAGGCAAAGTATTTCAATTTTAAAGCATTATTTAAACCTCATCAGAGGAGCCATGGTAAATTAACTTCAAGATAGATGTGGTTCAAGAGAAAGAAGGTTTAAACCAGCCACAATGAATAATTTTGATTGATGCAAATTTTGGGGGGAACATAATGTGATCTCATATGTAATTGGGGATTTTGCAGACCACCAGAAGTAGGAAAAATATGTCATTTTCCTCCCTGGCTCAAGAAGTATCTCCACACGGAAAAGTTCTAAGAGGAATAGCCTTATGATTTTAGTGGCATAGAATCTGAAAATTGAAGAAGAAATATTCTACAGAAAATAAATTATCATCTTACTTGAAAAAATAATAAAGGCTTTCAGGATGCAGACTAAGGAAAGGGATTTGGTCAAATACTCTCAAGTAAGCTGAGAAATTCTTTGAGGTAAAGCAAGGAAGCAGGAGAAATGCTTGAAATTCAATGCTCAGGTGGTCAGGCTGGGATTAGGCTTGAATCAATCCTATTTTAAAAGATTTTAAAATAACTGTGGAACTTAAAAAATTAGAGTACTTAATGATCAATTTTTAAGGTAGAAACAATTGAAAAAAATCCTGCCTATTTTATGGTGAATAAAAGGGAAGTTTTATTGTCAGCTTGCTACTATTGCAGAGCAAGCTGCAAAAGTAACAGAAATAAAATAATAATAATAAGAAGAAGAAAATTAACCTAAGAAGTTGTAGGAAAACCATAAATATTATTTCAAAAATGGATTTTCCACCCAAAATTAGGTAGGGTCACTCACCTCCCTCACCCTTGAAATCCAACTCCTTATATTTTTAAATAATTAAGGAAAGAAAGAAAAAAATACCACGGCACCACTATTGAACTTTTTGGCCAATTAAATATTTCACATGTATTGTCACATATAGGTTTCACACCTAAAATTCAGTCAGAATTGAGGTGTTGTATATATTTTAGGGGTTACAGATGGAAATGTGTTCTGTCACAATTCCCGCACGCAGCCGCAGCAGCCAATGCACCCGCGCGCAGCTGAGCTACAGCTCTTTCACTCTGTTAAAGTCATGTACGCAGCCCCTGGCCTCTGACAAGTACGCAGCCGCGGGACTATGGGTTGACAAAGTGGCAGCGGCCTGAGAAACCTAAGCTCTGCGTAAACATGCTACAACCTACACAGGAACATTCTACATATTGAATAAATGTTCCTGTGGATAGTAGATAGTCTAAAAGTAAATAAACCTATCTAAAAATACCCAAATAAACTTTATACGTATTTTTTATTAAATATAATTCAAAGTACCAAAAATTTCAAAAATAAGACAATGACTACTTCTAAAAATATATTAAAATACTTTAATATACTATTATTAGATTTTCTAGACATAAAAATTTTTGTGAAATACTAAGAAAAACTTATGATGTAAGAATATTACATGAATATCCATGACTTACATTTTTAAGTCATTATTTTAGTAAATCTACTGAATTTTGAAAATAAGGAGTAAAATCAATATCATGACTTTACTCCAAATATTTAATGCATAATGAGAACTCACCTGACATCAGAATATCCGTAGGAATGTCTATTAAAATAATTATTAACCTACTGGGAACATTTACTAAGGATAATCAATTAAATAATAAATAAAAAGGACAGATTAGTGTTATTCACACGTCCAAACATCAATTATAAAGTAGAATAATTCCCAAACCCTGTGGAATTAGATGCTACCCATGTTACAGCACCAAGAACACGTGAAAGGCTACCACTGGTTACCCTGCTAGCCTCAGTGTCCGTCCCTTTGAGCCCCTGTATCCCTCAGAAGGACAGTATTGGTACTCAAAAACTATAAATAAAGAGCTCTTTAGAGGATATTGATACCCAGAGAACCATTTATATTTACATCCAAAAACCGTGCCAAGGTAATCAAATACTTATAAGAGATAAGTAGGTTATTTATGGCTTGAGTCTGATTAATAATATCCGTCCTCAACCCTTGTTTATCAATTTAAACTGCTGAACAACCTTTTAAACCCCATTATACAGGTTTAAACCCATCAGTGCACGTCCCAAACAGATACCCAAAGGATTTAATAATATACCAGTTAATTTTATTATCCTTTCTCTGTTGTGGCAGCTTGTTTACAAAGCCCTGCAACGCCACCGTATATTTTATATACATAGTATCATTGGGCAAAATATCCTTTAAACTAAAGGGCCCAAAGTAACCAGGCCTAAGTTGTTTCATACTGAATTCCCTGAAGAGAGGTGTTAAAGATCCCCAATATAATTGTGGCCCTTCTATAAAAATATTTAATAATCAATCTATCTATATTGATTTATAACAATAAACCATAACCAAACCAATTAACCTTGCAATAAGCTTTATCCAAATATTTTATGTATTTTTGCTTCATTTATTAAATAACATATCTATTATTTATTCTATCACATCTTGTAGATAAAGAATAGCAAGGGTCTTGGCATCAAGGAGGCTAAAATTTATGCATTACTTTTGAGGGGAAACCAAAATCAGAATGGCACACATTATATGGTGTGTTCACTGAGTCTGGTTGGGTTGTCAACTTAGTGATTTTTCTTAAACCCCAGTTGGATGGTGCTCAAAGCCACATGGTGGTTAATCAACCACAGCTTTTCAGGTGGTCAACCAACAGGGATGTTTCATCAACTTGGCTGTGGCGGCTTTCAGCTAATGGAGCTGAGAGTTTGGCATCAATTGGAAGCCATCCTATTGGTTGTAGCAGTCATGAGGATCACAAAAGCAGCAACTTGTGTTTTGTTGCTCTGAGTGGATCAATGGAAAAGTTGGGTTGATGACCCAACAAGAGGGGGCCCCCTTGGCAATTTCCCCATCAAACAATTTGGTCAGGCCATCAACCACAGCCTGTGGCATGAAAAGCTGGAGTTGACCACCCAAAAAAACTCACTGAATACACCATACATAGGAATATTTATGACATGTTTCAAAATGGAGTGTACTATTTACATATTAATCAACAATGATTTTACATCTATATACTAGGAATATTTGGTCCCACACCCTTGGTAAATACCAGTGTTTTTTGCCTCAGTCTTACATCCTCCATTCAAATTCCCAACCTCAAGGATGCAAACCATGGATCCCAATATTTTATTTTTAAAATTCAATTTTTTATTTGAATTTCATTTTTTTTTCAAGCATTAAATTTAAAAAAGGGAAATGTTGAATTAGCAACCTTGCAACCTCCCTTAATAACCTAAAAAGGGTCAGGTGGCGCAACTTGCAACCCAATTTGGTTGTGAATGGCCATTTGCAACCCAGCACGGTTGTGAACGGCCATTCACAACTGGAATGAGCCGCAAGCGGATTTTCACAACGCATTTTCCAAAAAAAACAAATTAAATCATAAAAAAAAATCAAGATTAAAATGAATAAAAATATAATTCATCTCAACATATTTTTTTCAAAAAAAAAGAAAATACATTGAAACAAAAATAAATAAAATAAAAATCAATAAAAATAAAAATAAATGAGATAAAAATAAATGAAATAAAAATAAACGAAATAAAAATAAATAAAATAAAAATAAATAAAATAAAAATAAATAAAAATAAATAAAATAAAATAAAAATAAAAATAAAAATAAATAAAATATAAATAAATAAAATATAAATAAATAAGATAAAAATAAATAAAATAAAAATAAATAAAATAAAAATAAATAAAATAAAAACAAAGAGAATAAAAATAAAGAGAATAAAAATAAATAAAATAAAGATAAATAAAATAAAATAAAAATAAATCAGATAAAAATAGATAAAATAAAGATAAATAAAATAAAAATAAATAAAATGAAAATGAATAAAATAAAAATGAATAAAATAAAAATAAATAAAATAAAAATAAATAAAATAAAAATAAATAAAAATAAATAAAATAAAAATTAATAAAATAAAAATTAATAAAATAAAAATAAATAAAATAAAATATAAATAAAATATAAATAAATAAAACAAAAATAAATAAAACAAAGATAAATAAAATAATAATAAATAAAATAATAATAAATAAAATAATTATAAATAAAATAATTATAAATATAATAATAATAAATAAAATAATAATAAATAAAATAATAATAAATAAAATAATAATAAATAAAATAATAATAAATAAAATAATAATAAATAAAATGATAATAAATAAAATAATAATAAATAAAATAATAATAAATAAAATAATAATTAATAAAATAATAATAAATAAAATAATAATAAATAAAATAATAATAAATAAAATAATAATAAATAAAATAATAATAAATAAAATAATAATAAATAAAATAATAATAAATAAAATAATAATAAATAAAATAATAATAAATAAAATAATAATAAATAAAATAATAATAAATAAAATAATAATAAATAAAATAATAATAAATAAAATAATAATAAATAAAATAATAATAAATAAAATAATAATTAATAAAATAATAATTAATAAAATAATAATTAATAAAATAATAATTAATAAAATAATAATTAATAAAATAATAATTAATAAAATAATAATTAATGAAATAATAATTAATAAAATAATAATTAATAAAATAAAACCAAATACATACTTTCATTTATTAACAAAAACAACAAAAAGGAAAAAAATTAAAAAATACAAGTATGTTCAACTCAAATAGCCCTAAGGTAAAAACACCAAAAATTAAATAAAAAACAAAAGTTCAACTTGACTAGCCCTAAATTAAAAGTGCCATAAAATGCAATTTCAACTTGACTAGCCCTAAATTAAAAACAGGAAATAAACAAGTAACTTGACTAGCCCTCAAGTAAGAACAAGTAAATTGACAAGCCCTAAAGTAAAACCACCAATAAAAAAATCAAGTTCAACTTGTGTTCAGCTGATCCCATCACAATAAGTAAAAATAATTCTTATGATGGGATCAGCCCAACATGAGTTGAACTGACTCACCAATAAAATCTCATTCAATACACTCAACATGATGATGTTAACTCAAAAAACTCATCATAATGAAGTTCAAAATGAGGTAACCCTTTACATTCATAGAATTACAACATCAGCATCAGAACCAAAACCCAAAAGATGAAATTAAAAAGATGTCTATTG